>VKOC01000004.1:8857889-8904994 GCA_009364415.1 Spea multiplicata
ACCAGCCTTTGTCAAACTTTATGGTAGTAAATTATTTTTGTATTTTTTTCACACATGTTGTACTTCAGGTATAAATTTACTGCTCCGTGTTAACATCTCCTGATACCCCACATGCATGGGTTTGTTGGGTTATTTGGGAGGTAAAGGGCCACCTTTGTGAGGTGTGTACTTTTTTGCCACTTAGACATCTGATCCTACTGCCCCCATATCCCATATTTGGGACATCTTTGAACCCCGCCAATTCAATTTACCCCATCAACTTATACATTTTTTTACAACTAGACACCCTATGGGCATTTATAATGCCAAATATTTTAACTCTTTTCATGCGGGAATTTTTGTGAAGATAATTGTAGGACTTGCTCATTAAAAACGTATTTTTTTTTTGGGTGACAGTGGGGATTTTTACATGTTACCATGTTTTTGTAAAAAAGATTTTTGAACATTTTTTTTTTTTTACTAATCACACTGATTAGTGAGCTGGGCTCCATTGACCTTGCATGGTTGGATGCAGTACCTGTATTCAACCTGCAGGGGGAGCTTGAGAGTTCTCAAGAGGGTCTGGATATCTGTTGTTGATGCCATCTTGTGAATGACGGCACTTGTGGTTGCTCTTCGGAGCAATCACAAGGCTATCGGGGTAGGGAGGTTGTGTTGCTATATGCCTTGATATCGTCAGCAACACAGTTTATGCTTAGGAAGCGATTCCGATCTCTTCCTAAGCTGTTTTAGCCGGACGCCGCCGTGATCTTTGAGGATCGGTGCGGCGACGGCCATTTTTTCTTCCAGGGAGGGCTTTCGTCCATGGATCCAAGGTCAGCCTCACTTGTGAGGCTTCCGTGGATTTCGGTGATGCAGCTATTTAACGGCAGACTGTACATGTACGGGCTTTGTCGTTATCACGTTGCACTGCAAGCCTGTACGTGTACAGGAAACCATATATTTTTGAAAACTAGACACCAGGGTATTTCAACTATTTCCATCCAATAATTCTACCACCAGTCATTGTCAAACTTTGTGGTAGTCATTTCCACCCCCACGTATGTCACTGCCAAACAACACCCCAATATGTGTTCAGGAACATCTGAGTACGGTGATACCCCACATGAATGAGTTTGCCTGGCAAGAGGGCCACATTTGCGGCATGCACATTTTTCAGTGTTAAACTTTGACATTTGGTGATCCACTGCCCATGCCCTATTTGGTACATCTTTGAGCTTGGCCAATTCAGTGTGCCCTATAAAACTATATATTTTTGAACACTAGACACCCCAGGGTATTTCAAATGCTGGTATTTTAACTCTTTGCATGCACACTTTTTACCACCAGAATTTTTTCAGTTTGCAGTAGTTTTTTTTGTGTGTGTATTTTTCCCCCCACACACTTACTTTAGGTATGAATTTACAACTCCTGGTATATGTCACACAACACCCCAATATGTGTTCAGCAACATCTGAGTACAATGATGCATGGGTTTGTTGGGGTTTTGCGGGGCTAAAAGGCCACATTTGAGGCATATGCATTTTTCTAATTGGAAATTAGACGTGTGGTCATCCTTTCCCGCGTGTTAATTGGGACATTGTTGAACCCGGCCAGTTCAATTTACACCCTCAAATCATACATTGTTTAAAAGTAGACACACCATGGGCATTTAACATGCCAGTATTTTAACTCTTTCCATGTGAGAATCGTTTTAAGCTAAAGTGCTCATAAAAATATTTTATGTGGGGGCATGGCTTGCCTTGCTGGAAGATGTCAGCTTGAACCCTTAGCTCCGCAGCCTGCTCACTACAATCTGCACCTATCTGGCGATACGGCACAACATGGGCAAAACCAAATGACCCTTCCAGGGCCGGGAACCACCTCAGCTGCGACCAAGCTCGTCGGGGCAGTCGCTCCGCAACTATTTCCAGACCCCTGCGGTCTTAGGCACACAGCCCCCGTCGCCCAACATGGCGTCCTCACCTGCCAGCACCATGATGTCCGAGGAGGCCTTGCGTTCATCGCCACCCGCCATAGCGGCCTCATCAGCTGAGACCCTGCAGGAGATGTTCCGATCCCTCCCTACTAAGGCCGATTTCAGCAACCTGATCGCGGAGGTCAAGCGCGCCTTACATGAAGAGGTAGCGGCCCTCCGCGCAGATATGGCTGGGGCGGAGTGGCGAACTGCTCACCTTGAAGATGACAAGAGTTAGAGCTGCAGCGGACGACCTCACACCTGACGACAGAACTGCGGCGATCGGTAGAAGACCTCGAAAACAAAGGTAGGGGCAACAACATGCGGGTGAGGGGCCTACGGGAATCTGACGGCCCTGAAGACCTCCGGACATTGCTGCAACGGCTCTTTAACACGGTCTTGGGCCGCGACATGGACTCCCCCATACGACTGGATAGAGCTCATCACGCGTTGCGGCCCCACAGTAGGTCGACAGATCCACCTAGAGACTGCTATACACCTTGGCCTTCCGCTGTTTCCGCGCACCGCCCTGCTCACAGCATTTGACCTACCAGCTTACTGTAGCTGCGTTAATGGGGCCCCTCTTGCCCCTATGATGATGCTGTGCGGCTACTGAATATACCTGCTTATGTTTGGTTACCTGTGGATGTGCGTCTTATTAATTTGCACTGATGTTACTGTAACCCATATGATTTATACATATCTGCGAATTGGTTGCTGTGTTGGGGGTTCTATGAGCCACCCTAG
The DNA here is from genome assembly GCA_009364415.1 of Spea multiplicata. NCBI lineage: Eukaryota > Metazoa > Chordata > Amphibia > Anura > Pelobatidae > Spea > Spea multiplicata. Next base: position 8,860,594 of record VKOC01000004.1, read on the forward strand.
CTCGTATGATTTCACTCTCTAGCCACAAGGGGCCCTGACTCTGTCCACGCCTGGTCCCCATCCTGGGGTCTTGCCCCTTACGTTTCGACACCTGTTCCCTGTACTGCTCCCCCACGCGCCTCGCCTCTGGGGAGTTTGGTCCAAATGTTTGCTGACATGTTTTGGGCTTCTTTAGTTCTGTTCCGGATGGTTCTGGTTCATACTACTATCTATGTGAGCCATGGCTGCGAAGTACTGTGGAGTTTCTACTTCACGCTTTTCTGTTCTCTGCCTTGCTGCCACTTACAGTGGAGCTTCCATTTACCCCACGCAGATCGGTATCCCGTTAATTGAGGGATTGGCTAAATGCCTTCGGCCGCACCGATTACTGCTGTTGCGCACCACTAGCGCTTATTTACGTTCTTGTGTTCTGTGTTCCCCCTCTCGTGTTGTGCTCCCTCCCCTCTCCTATTGTACTCCTTTCCTGCACCCCCCCGTCACCTGAGAAGAGGTCTAGGGTTTTCCGGAGCCTTTGTAAACCCGCTCCTTCCGTGGTTCTTCTACAGGAGAGCCATCTCCGCCGGGGCGGCTGCCCCTTCCCTCCACCACCTGGCTTACCCGCAGGTTTACTGCAGTAACTATTCAGGCTCTAAGTCACATGGGACAGCGGTCCCTTTTTCCCGCCGAACCCCCTTCCTCGTGTCTGCTTCCCAGATTGACCCTGATGGTAGATACACATTTGTCAAGGGCACAATCCTGGACCAAGTATTCACTTTCACCTCCATGTACCTACCCAACCAGAGACAATGCTCTATCCTGTCGTGCATACTCCGTAAGCTTATGGACTTTAAGGAGAGCATCCTGTTGGTGTGGGGGGGGACTTTAATGTGATCCACGCATTGACTCTACTTCATGTGCCACTGGGGCCCCTCCGGCCCATGTCAAACAGTTTAACTCGCACTTTGGGAGATATCACCTGGTTGATATCACCTGGCGTTCCACTCGGGGGAGTGGGACTACACCTGCTATTCCGCCCCGCATCGCCTTGCTGAGCAATGCTCTATTGCGGTGTCTACAGTGTCGGATCATTCCCCGGTGACTATGCGCCTACGGGCTTGCCTTTATTGGCCCACTGTCACCTCTTGGCGTCTTAACGATTCCCTACTTTCTGATGCTGCCTTCGTCCAGGAGGTGTCCTGACCAATTAACGTTATATTTCCAGGATCATGCTAACTCGGAGGTGACCTTGCCCACGGTGTGGGAGGCTCACAAATGCACCGTTAGGGGCCTTTTTATTGGTAAGGCTTCGTTCCGCAAGAAATTTCGATCCCGTGATATCGCAGACCTCACTCAGAAGATAGCCGCCCTGGAGACGCTTCACAAGCGCTCTTGTGATGAACGCAACTACCTAGGATTAAACGACCTGCGACGTCGTTTAACCTTGTTGCTTAATCAGGATATTCAGCGGACGTTCCTTCGTACACGTTCCCTTTTTTATGAGCACGGTAATAAGAGCGGGCGGTTACTGGCCCGGGCCATGCGAGTCAAACAGCAGTCGCTGTTCATTAGTAGAATTAAAACACCCGAGTGCCTTACGTCATGCTTACCTCTGACATAGCCGACTCCTTCTGTCGATACTATTGTTCATTATACAACCTTCCCGTCAATACGGAGGGTGCTAACCGGGTGCCTCTCATAGCGCTTACCTGGAGGAGCATGTACGTCCTAAATTGACCAGTCCGCAGCCTTGGAGGAGGAGATTGGGGAGGAGGAGGTGTGGGCGGCGGTGAAGTCGATGGCGGCGGGGATGGTGCCAGGACCGGATGGCCTCCGCTACTATCGCACATTTTGGGGGCTCCCTTCATGAAGCTCCTTAACGCCCTGCGGCTGGGGGAGCTCCTGCACCCCCACTGTCTGATGGCCACAATCACTGTCCTGCCGAAGGAGGGTAAAGATCCGCTGCTCTGCCAGAGTTATAGGCCCATCTCCCTTTTGAACATCTTTGCTAAAGTGCTGGCCACTAGGCTGCTGGGGATCCAGGATCCAGGGATCTTATGTCTATATACAGGGTGAACTTTCCTCGACTCTTCCAACAGTTACGGGCCGATCTTACCTGATGGAACTTCCCTCATTTCTCCTGGCACGGGCGAGTTAGCGTGATCAAAATGAACGTCCTCCCGAGAGTCCTGTATCTTTTTCAGACCCTGCAGATTGTCATCCCAAAATCTTTTTTCTCGGACCTCCGCACTCTAGTGACGCGATATGTTTGGAGGGGCAGTCGTCCGAGGCTCAGCTACAGGCTGCTTTCGCGCCCGAAAGATAGAGGGGGTCTCTCCCTGCCCGACTTCTTTGGCTACTATTGTGCTACCCACCTATTGCGTTTTCTTGAATGGAGATTCCGTCCGGCCTCCATGATTTGGGTGGCGATGGAACAATCTGATACACGTATACACCTTGTGGGCAGTTTGGGGCTTCAGCCCTCAGTCTGAACCCCTTTGTGCAGGAGACCGGGGGGGTGTGGCGGAGATGTGTTAGCGGCGCTTTCTCCACTTGCTGGCAACCCGGACTTTGCCCCGGGTCTGGGGGGCGGTTATCTTCAAACGCAGGAATTGCCCCCTGACGCCACTGTTTCAACAATCTGGGATGGTGTTGCCCTTGTGTCTATTGACCGAGTGAGCCCTACAACCCAGGGCACCCTGTTACAACGTTTTCACTATGCCCAAATGGTGAGATACGTATGGTCTCTCCCGGGCAAACATGATATTACTCGGCCCTTACCTCGCTCGAACAGCTGGCTGGCCGGGATCGCCTCCTTAGAGGTGGAATCTCTGCGATCTACCGCATTCTTCTGGAAGTGGACTCTTCGGTTCTCCCGGCGTCCATGGGGAAGTGGGAGGCTGAGCTTGGTGCGGTGCTTACTGCTCAGGAGTGGCAGGTCTGCATCTTGACGCATAAATGTTCTATTGCGTTGCGGTATCAAGAAACCGCTTATAAACTGATGTCTCGTTGGTATAGGACTCCGGTTGCCATCAGTAGGGTTATTCCGGGGAGTGATCCTACTTGTTGAAGGTGTGGGGTAGAGAGGGGTACTTACTTGCACATCTGGTGGGACTGCTCTCGACTTCAGCCCTACTGGAATCAGATATTTTGCTGTCTGGAGGAGGTGTCGGGTGGGCCGCTTCGGCCTTCTCCGGGCTTGGGCCTCCTTCACTCGGAGCGCTCCTTGGGGCTGATGAAGCGTTCGGTCCTTCGCCACCTTCTCAATGCGGCTCGCAGTTTCATCCCACTTTTCTGAAAACGAATGAACGGAGGTTCCCTCGTTGCGCCAACGGGTTAGTCCTGGCACGTCAATAGTCGCTAACCATTTGTTTTGAGGTGACGTGCCCGGAACATCAATTGTCATTAAGGGGTTAAGTTATATGTTTCAGTCCATTTTGTTATTGTCTATATTAAACATTACACAAAATGAAGACTATAAGATATACATTTTTTCCCCCATTTACAATTAAGCTATTAATACATGAAATGATTTTCGGTACTCCCTAAGTACCGTTTGTAAGTGAGTACCAATTTCATGTTTTAAATGGAACTTTTTGTCTATTTTGCAATAAAAAAATAAAGGAATTGTAATTTCACCTACACCTCCAACACTAAATCTGTTCTCTCAAAGCACAAACTATTTATGTAATGTATTTTGTTTGTCAGTGTGTGTGCATAAAAAGTTCTTAAGAAATAATTTCACCACAATCTATTATGTCCTACTCCTTTAATACCACATGTATTTGAAATACATACAGAATTTTGTTCCACTGACCTGGAGAAACAAACAAAGTGTTTTTAATCCTGACACAGAGTTCAAAGGAGCTGGTTCACCATCTTATTAGTGAATACTTAATTAGCCTACTTTACCTCTTCAGTCTTAAAATAATAGAGCATTTAGTTCTTTAAACAGCATTGATACATTGTGAATAGTTATAAGCTCAGTGCAACACAAAATCACATTAATAAAACATCCCTCCCCTGGTGCAGGGTAAATGACTGCTGAGTATTTGCTAACTCAAATTTAAGCACAACATCCTTGTTTGCCTGCAATAACCTTTATATTTAATTCTAATACAAAAAATGACAATTAAGAGAGACACTTTATCTAGGTAAGGATTATCGTATGCTAAATACATGGTCCTCACCTTTTTAAATCAAACTTTAGAGAACTTGAATAGAGATTTGTGCCAAGTTAGATTGCTTGTTCTACAATAAAAAGTGTATTTTCCATCTATTTCAGGGCAGCACCTTGCCTTGGAATAAAACAGATAATATTCAGACTTTGATAAAAAGAAACTTCTATGTACATGGTCATGGAAAATGAATGTGTGTGTCTGTAAGGTGGCATAAATCAATCTCCTACGAAAAAGCAGTGGGGGAAGGAATGATCTGTAACAGAGAGGGCATGCAGCTGCCCACAAGACTTATTTGGGGTCTCTAGAAGTGTTCATATCTGGCTCTAGTGACTTATTCTGTATTCCAGTTATACAATTTAAATGTCAATATAAATACCCAATACCAGAATGTTCTGTAACAGGTATTGAGATGGTATTGTGGTTAACACGTACCAATTAAAGGGAATGCATTAATTCTTAAAGCCACATCCCTTCCTATACAGGAGGAGCTATAACTGGTTAGAGTAGGCTGGGGTGACAAGTGAAGCCTGAAAGAAAATTCATGAAGGGTTCAAGTGCAAAATACAGCAATTAGAGTAACAATAACAAAGGAGATCAATAGGCTACTATAGATCTAAAGTGGAGAAACAAGAGTAGGACAGTATTAATGAGAGAAATAGGAATAGGTTAAAGATGCGAAGGGAAACTTGTTCAACAGTCAAACATGGGATCTAGGTGGAGTAGAGTGCTGTCCTATATTTTGGTGTGAGAGCCGAGTGTTACAGTGACAGATGCAGGAAAGAGCTGTGTGTTGCAGGGTCCCTCTCGGTTATCCAGTGCTTATAGAAGTAGAACACCTTCTTACTGTGCATGACTCAGGTGCAGACATCACGTTCTTTTTCTCCGAGAGGGAAACTGCGTACACGTGTATGCAATAAAATCCTGTCCGCTACATAAAGGCAGCCACTTTAGCAAGTAGTAACAAGGTACAACATAGCCAGTGTTTACACTGTTATGACCCTCCCAACCCTCCCCCCCTAATCTTGCTTCTTTATTCTGCCTTCTTCTTCAATGCTCCTGGGAGCTTGGCCTGAATCCTGCAAGGAAGAGGTAAGACTTATGTTATCGGTGTGTTAAGTACTGTTTTGAAAGTTATTCACAGTTACTGCTTAGTAGCTAATGTTTATTCATATGTTGCTCCCAGAAACTATTTCAGCCTGTCCCTTGTCTATGATTGGTACTTACTTTTCTGTTATGGATTTCACTTGGTTATGGACCAGCGATACATAATGGTCAATTTGAACCTGCAAGACATGTGCAAGATAATTAAGAATGGGGCAGTGGGTAAAATACAAAGTTTGTTTTCAATGTCAAACACAGATTGACACCCTGTTCATAACACACCCTGGGAACTTTAATGTGCGTTCTTCAAAAATGCTGTAGTCTGGCATTGATTAGTTTAGTTAATTAACCCTATGGTAAACCACCTAGTTTATCACCACAATGCAACACATTTCTTCCATAAATCATACTGTCTGATGCTCCAGTCTCCTACTTACACAGTATCTTAACTATAATGTAAGCCCTGACCACAAGTAAGGGTTATATTCCTACATTAACACTGGAAGCAGGACAAAATATATTTTCTAGGCTGGCAAAAGAAAAATGCTGTTAAACGGTTATTTAATTTAATTAGTGCAGGAAAAGTGGAACGGTATATCCTAGGTCATCACCGGAGGCAAGATAGAAGCGTCTCCATCTACTACAAATGCACATGCTGCCTGTTTTCAGACAGCTCAGGTGATGTTTAGGAAATGAGAAGAGAAAGGCAGAATAAACTCCAAAAGCTCTATGGGCTTATGATAAGGATGTGGTCCTATGCTGGCCGAAGCAATAAATACATCTGGGCGTATCTGGCTTTCTGGTACTCAATAATGAGACAAGTAAGGAAACTTGTTGGAAGAGCCAAGCTGTCACGTCTCTGTATGAGAGGGGCAAAAACGCCATGACCTCTAATAGAGTAAAAGTACAGGCTAGATCAGAGGATAGACCTGACATGAGCTGCATTTACCACTGGAATGCCAACTATGTAGCAAACTAACTGGGCTCAGGAGACCAGCTTCGTATCTCCTACTCAACAGCACTCTCAATGCTAAATATATATTTCTGTAGAGTAATGAGACTGTCCGTCAGCTAGCCTCTACTCACTTTCCACACTGGGTACAGCATCTCTAACAGTAAAATGTTATTAAAATTTGAATCTGAGGAGGGAGGATGCTGATGGAGTTGTTAGATTTGCTGTCGAGCATGCAGGTGAAAAGTCTTTACCATTTGGGCAGACAAACTTAAGACAGATAAGTACAAAAAGAGAGATAAAAAACTAAGCTTCTTGAGAAAGTGTCATATCTATAATGAGTGATGAGCAATTATTTTGTTTCTAACTGGCTCCAGTGGATACAACCCACTGGTCCTGCATTGACAACAGGTGTATGAGAAATGGATTTAACTAGATAACAAAATGACAATTTAGTTTTGTTAAAAGGTGTGTCAGTACTGTAGGATTATGCCACTTTCAGGTTTCACTTACCTTGTATTTCTCATAGACTATGGGGGCAGTAAAAGCAACCAGCACCCCTGCAACACACAAAAAGTGATATGTCAAGATGCACTATTACTTTCATATGCGAAAATCTGCTGAGCAAGGATGCAGCGGGGGTATCAAACCTTTAATTATAGAGCAACTATACTACCTTTCCATATTTTCTTTAGTTTTTAGAGATTAACTGCCACTCCCAAGAAGTAGGTTTTGACTTTATTTTGCCACCTGTTAGTTGTGCCTTTATATTTAAAGTGACACTGCAGACATATGAACATCTGGACATTCCCATTCATTATTTTATCTCTGTACCCACTATTTTTGTTTAAGCTCTGATTAAATATTAAATATGTTCTGTCTTTGTGCTCTAATTTTAAGCTCAAAGCTTAGCATAGATTTATCAAGTTACCGTTATCCAAATTTGGATGTTTTACATTTTTTAAGTAAATTGTGTTATACTATAGTTTGAGGCTATCAAAGCCTCCTTAAGTATTTTTAAAACCTTGAATGGAACTTGGTGGTGGCAGCCTGTAAAGTTTTGGAGGTGAATAGGTTTGAAGTTAAGGTGTACTCTACTAGGCACAACCCACTCACACACCAATGTCAAATTGTAGTACATAAAGTGATAACTCTTTGCATCAGGTGCATACTTGAAGCACTAGGTGCCTTTCTGTCTTACACTGCTTCAATGGGATCGCTTTTTACATGCATCCAGATATCAACTCACATTCAACGTGTTTGAAAGCGCAAGCTGCCTAAGCGGCGCGCAAATTGTCCATTGCTGGACATTAGTTATATAATAAGGGTCACTAAAAGGTCAGGATAGTTAAAGCATAAAGTTTTGGTGGGCTAGGCTAGCTAAATCTAATTCTCGGTTACTGGGCAGGCAGTTTTATTTAGCGCAGCTGATTGGTTAATCAGCTGTGCTGCAGCACGAGGTTTGAGTGGGCATTCTGTGCGGCGGGAAAAATAAGCACAGCTGATTGGTGCAGTCAGCTGTGCTTACAGCGTGTAGCAACTGTGAAATAAATAAATAGCTGTGCGCAGGGAGATTAAATTTACCTCAAGAAAAATCTGCAAGGAGCTGTTGCTGAGCAAGCGTCCAACCCCCCCTCCCTTTTGTTTTAAATGTAAGGCATGTAATATGTTATATTGTCGTAGTTTTATAAGGGGTAAAGGTCGCCTCTGTGTGAGGTGGACCGAGGCTTGGTGTTACACAATCTGGCTGAGAAAGGGGCGGATTGTATTTGGTGTATTATATATAAGAAGTTATTTGGTTATTACGTTAAATGGTTTGTGTTGTTAATGCCTCTTATACCCTTTTAAATAAAGCTACGGCCAATTTTATCCAATTTAAAATTCTGTGTCTGTGGTTATTTTATTGATTTGTTAGAGGTTAATATGTACATGCAATATACATTACTTAGAACTGGCCTAAAAACCAGGCACTGAAAGGCTGTTGTCATACAAACCAAGAAAAGTCTGAGCTACGGTTTAATTTGCTGTAATGCTCAGAGTAATTTCCAAAATTTAACACTGTTAATACAGAATACAATGGCTATTTGATTTTTTTTAAATCTCCCCCTCAAGGCTTTTTTAACTTTAAGCATCCAGGACATGTGCCTTTAACTGGTCAATGGCGCTGGGTTATCTGAGAGAAAACTGAGCCAATTTCTGGTTTACTACATACTATACCTCAAGCATGAAATGGAAACCTGGCTGCATGAATGTAAATTCTGAGGTAAATTCTCTTACCAAGGATGAGTAGCGTGATCCCATTAAATACAGCTCCTACATAGGTCATCAGCCACATAAGAAGGGCAAGCTGAAAAGGAAACAAAGAACAAATCAATGTTATACAGTGTATAAAGGAGACACCAAGAAGTCTTATCACTAATTGTTCAAAGGAAGCTTATCAGACTCTATAAACAGAAAATTATGTCCTACCATAACTTCCATCCAGCAGTCTCACAAAAGGTTAATTTCTGGATTTTCCAGAATAGGCGTCTTACTGAAATAAACTGGTCCCTATAAAATCTGGTCAGGTATCTCCACCACCAGGTTATGTGTGAAATGTGATTTGAAACGTACCGCATTTGCTCGATTATAAGACAAGGTTTTTTTCAGAGCAAACGTGAGACCTCCTCAAATAGAGGTCTGACTATAAGACTAAGATCCAGATCCCCCACAGCGCTGGCAGAATGACCGAACAGCAGCAGCAGAGGTTGTCTGTGCGAATAGGGCATTCAGGGGTTTTCTTTTTTTCTAAATATTCAAATACGGTAATAAGCAACCAAAAGAAACGTTCTTGCCTAGTTAACCGATCCACTGATTGCAATAGTTATACGACCACTTATAAGGCATAACAAAGTGATGTTTGGGGTCAGCTAAAGTAAATAGGAGGACTGTCAAAGAAAATATGTACGTTTTATATCTTGAATCCTATTTCAAGATATTAAGATATTTCAAGATTAATCCCCCCCTTTTAAAATCAACCATTACCCAGCCCCTGACTGGAGGGAAAAATATTTGAAAAAAAAGATTAAAAAAAAAAAAACTTTATTATAACGAACATTCGGTAATGATTTAGTCTGTTGTAATATAGGTATATATATCAAAGTTACCTTGAGTGAATCTATGAGGTCCTCCACAAGAAACAAGCGCATTAGATATTTTAGGGCATTATTAATGTGAACAAGAGATGCATTAATTTTCTTCTGGAAGCCATCAGATGACAAAGTGATATCCTTTTCCAGCAAAGATCTTAAAAAATAAAAATAACTAATAATTAAATAAGTGTTCTTACACTCTAAACACATTCCTTTCTAGTCTAGTATATTTTTTTTGAACACAGATCATCCAACAGTGTTCAAAACATTTAAATAAATCAAAAACTTCAAGAAAAAAATGTAATTGTATATACATGTTGCAGTACACAGATGGGCTTATTCACTAGGACTGCAGTTTCCAAGTTTTTTCTGCAGTGGGCCCCATTAATTTTTCATTGTGAGAAAATATGGCTCAACCTGTCCAAAATTCACAACAGTATGCAGCATTATTAATATGCAGAGTGTATAATAAAATTGAGATGTGTCCCTGCCACTGCAAGAAGGTCAGGACATACCGGTACGGTAAGGGACTGAAGGGGTTAAACCATATATTTGTGAAAACTAGACACCTCAAGGTATTTCAACCCTTTCCATGCATTTATTCTACTACCACCCTTTGTCGTTGTGGTAGTAATTTATTTTATCTTTTTTATCACAAAAATTGCAATTCAGGTATTCACAGCTCCTGGTGTATGTCACTGTCAAACAAGACCCAAATATGTGTTCAGCAACATCTTCCGAGTACTGTGATACCACCCATTCATGGGTTTGTCTGGTTGTTTGGGAGGTAGAAAGCCACATTTAGTAAGTGCGCATTTTTTACTTGGAACTTGGGCCATCTCTGAAGTCGGCTAATTCAATTTACCCTATCAAACCATATATTTTTGAAAACCAGATAAAGGGTATTTTAACCCTTTCCATGCATATTATATTGTGATTAGAAAGCTGGGCTCCATTTGACTTGCATGGTTGAATGCAGTACCTGTATTCAACCTGCAAGGGAAGCCAGAATTCTCAAGAGGGTCTGAAGATAGAACTTGGTTATTTTATGGAAACACTTAGCCAAGATAAAACCTACGTTAAAGCTGGCAATGTTTTGTGTTACTGCCTCATTTTACAGCAGACAGTAGACAGAAGACTGGCTTTTGTTTTTCCAAAACGTGTGCATTTTTTTAAATCACTGACCATGATTTCAGACTCATCAGTTTTTATTTTCTCCTATTGCTTTGTAGCAATAAAAAGCCCAGACTCAAATTTTCATATACTCATGTGAAATAGTCGGATTAATGCACTACAATATACATTAAAAAAACAACACAAACTTCATATCAGTGCAGCATAAATCTTGATTGCAAATACCTAAACATCTGATTACAGTGTGTTAGTAAATGGTAAGTATACATAAAAAACAATATTAGAACAAATTACAGACCTAAAAGGATATTTGTATCTGCAGTCAAAGAAAGCGGGTGCTTACTTGAAAGGATGCCCTTCATCAGACTTCTGGACTGCTTGCATCACGGATTTGTAGATACGATAGCTGATGGTAACAGTCAGCAGGGAAAGGATGAGATAGGAGATGACACTGATAATGCTGAAGGCTGCTAGGGACAACAGCAGCACCATTGTCAACCCAAACACCATGCCAGACTTCTTTACATCTCTCCAGTACAGTAGGTCCCAAACTGAGAGGAGAAAGAGTCAAGACCATCACATCAACTAAACAGAAAAAAATCCTAATACAGTTAAAACTGATAAATAATATTTTAGATGTACATGTAGCGATCATCCCAAAAAAACTTATATATAAAGTATTTGATTTTCTTTCGGTACAATGTCATAATTTAATTAAAGGCTTTCGTCTCAAAAAGGCTGCCCAGCTTTAAGTCTGAAGCTGGAACATCGGCATCCCTGGAAGACCAGGTTTGTTTGAGTACTGGCGGTCAGAAAGAGCAAGCCTATAGTTTGAGATGTTGCAGCAAGCAAAATAAAGGCGCACTTATCCCAGTATGGACGTGTCAAAGACACAGACACGCACACAAACACACAAGATATGTAATTTTTAGATTCCTAATGCATGCTTACATCTGGATTATATCTACTGTTTTAAATACAGCTTCAGGAGACAACGTGGCCAGACTCTATAGTATTGCCTGTATTGTAATTCACGTATGCCACACATGAAGAATTATATATGCTTACAGGGTCAGTTTCTCAATGACTACAGCAGGTATTTGCTTTGTAAAGATGGAGCATTAGCTGCACCCCTTACTAGAACTCTGCAACAGGTACAAACAGGAGTGACATTTTGTGTTTACATTTTATTAGTGTAGTCATTTTATTTTTCTTTTTTTGAAATCATGTATGTACTTTTTTCCTATGTAGTCAACTGATTTTGGATCAATGATCAGCATTGTACAGAATCAGGTTCCCTGTTTGCTCACTGAAATGATGTGCACAAGGGTCTGATGCATGCCGAGCAGTACACAAAAAAGCTGGGGTAAAGGAAAAGACACAAATTATCTTAAAATGGAACCCATGCCAGGCTGTCTGTCTATCTTGTGTAGCCCTATCAAAGAGCAACAGATGAAGTTCAAAATAATATTTCTTTAGAAACAGGTTTTGTGTATACACAACATCTGAAATGCATTTTTTTTTCTTACAGTTTAAGCTCAGTGAAATTGATAATTTGCCGTTTCTTTTCAGCAGTTCTATCTGCATCAAAAAAAAGGAAGTACATTTATTCTGCTTGTCATATTTAACTTTAGCCCCGCTGTATTCTAAATTATAAATCAGCTACACATTTAGCAGAAAATAAAATGTTTACCCATCAATTTTTTGTGTTTTACTGATGCAATTAATGTTTTAAGCAGACACTACTTTTGACTTGTTAACGCCCTAAAAGCGCTAGTCTGTAAACCTACATGTACACTGTGTTTGAATATGTAGCCTGTGTTCCATTCTGAGATCCTGTTAGTTGTTTTCTGCTTGTTATTGCCGCTTAGACCTGCATACACGCACAGAAAAGCGTGCCCTAACCTATTGTTACACCTTGCCGGAAAGGCTGTGAAAGAGGCATGGTTTGTGTACCCATTTAAAATATTGACTACACATGATCTACACTGGATATGATGGATTTCTAATAGCCATTAGTCCTCAACCACAAAGCAACTGAAGTTTTGTGGTACAAATGTGTTATGTCAATTTTTTCAGTCTCTACAAACTGATAATTCCTTTGAAGGCATACTTATGAACTCATCAATGTCCCACACTGGTATATAGTTCCATAATTGAAAACATGCACTAATCAGTCAAAATGTAATGAAGGCACTGTTTTGATGTAACATCTCACCTCATATGTGTTAAAAAAAAAAAAAAAAAAAAAAAATCACAGCACAGTCTACCCAACAATCTCCTATCTCCTGTCTTTAACAGCACGCACAACACCTGATTCAGACACTATATGCCAAGTTGCCAGTAGCTTGACATGGACCAGTTGTCAGGACTGCTGTGGCAAATGTGAAACAGTTGGCGGCTTTCTCTAGAGAGAAGATTTATTTCAACAAACACCAACACCTAACCAATTAAAATGAATGAGAAATAGGACACGTCCGCTGCTAAGACAGCATTTCACAAATTCAATTTCCCTTAATATCTCTTTTTAAATAAAGTTTGCGTCTGTAAACACAAAATATATTACGAAATATGTAGATGCATGCACAAATAATTGCCAAGGATAAAAAAAGCAGCACTGAGGGTAGGTGCACACATGCTGATAAACATATATTCCCACACATGTACGGACAGGAAAGACAGGTGAATGGAGAAGATATAGCAGATATAGCAGTGTATTTCTGCTGCACAGGCAGAGCAGATGTTGTTTGTGACTGAGGCATGCTAGGTTGCGTCAACAGCATGTAGGTGGGATTCTTGTGTACATGACAAAGAAGGATGCAACATCTACAGTACATGCCAATGACCATGCCTAAAGATGATTCATCAGGAACTTTGCAAGTCATCAATGTGAGAATCATGCACTGTGTACAGGACATGCTATTGTTTGTCAACTGTGCACAGGGAAGGGCTCCTCCTTTACCTTTGAGGCTTGGTATTTCATCTTCAGAGTCTATGTTCTCAAGTACTTCCTTTTGGACTGAACAATCTATTGGCATTAAAGCCTCCATGCTGCTAAACTGTGACAGTGGACACAATATTTCTGGAGAGGATTCTGTGCTTTCTGGGTCCTCGTGCTCCCCACATGCCAATGCTTTGAGTGCTTCAATGGTGAGATTTTCCTGCACTTGGTCTAAGCACTCTTCTTGTGGAAGATGACCAACTGATGCTAATTCCACAGGAGAATAAGACTCTGCTAAGTCCACAAAACCTTCTCTGTGAGTAAAGTCTGGAATCTGTGAAGCAGTTTTAGAGAAATCTGCTTTGATAGTGCTGCCACGATATGAAAACAGATGTTTTGCATTGTTGACAGGATGCTCATTCTCTGCAATGCCTTCACTCTTCCTTTCTGCTGCACAAACTCCAAATTTATCGGTTTGAGGCTCACTGAGCTCAACCCAGCCATCTCCACTGTGCTCTACTCTCTCTGTAGCCGAATTCTTAGATCGCCAACCAGCATCTATAACCGTGTCGTCAGATTCTCCAGAGCTATCTGCCTCGTCTTCCTCATCTGGCCATCGTATTTCACAAGACAGATTGTGTATTTTTGCTGGGGATGGTTCTCCGCACAATATCTTAGATGAAAATAAACACTTGAAACCTGATACAGGGTCAATATCGTCTTGAATAACGTGCAGCAAGTCCACATTATCTCTTTTGGCTTCAACCGTAGATGAGATGTGATGAGAAACAAATTCAGTTGGGAAAATTTCAGCTTTTAAATCTTGCCTGACACATAAATCTTCAGCGTCGGTGGCTCTTTTCATATCATGCAAGGAATCCGACTTGAACAATAGATTTTCCCCATGATCTGAAAAGCACGGATTTTGGTAATCAACACCAGAGTCTGGATTTTCTTTTGAGCGATGATCCATGGTTTGCATGTTCAAACTTAGAGGGGAAAACTCAGAGACGTTGTCACTGTCTTTGAACTCAAAACCTTGGCTGTTGGCAATCATCTCAAAAGGGGACCCAGGTGAATCAAGAATGGAGTGTTGGGGGTGGAGCTCTGGAGAGAAGGTGTCAAAGAAGAGTCTGTGAAGACTTTGTCTTAATACGCAGTCTTCGAAAGACAGGACAAAGCCTTTTACATGTATGACTTATAACTTACGAAAACACAAGTCAGAAGGTATCCATTTTTAAGCAGTGATATCACTGACGTAGAAAGAAGAAACAAATACAAGCAGTTCTGAGCTGCCTATATTCAATAAAATAATGGTGACCTTAGTGCTAGACTTATCGTTCCCAAATTTGACAACTAAATTAACTTAGGGGAACATAAGAAATTGTCTGACAACATTATCTGCATGAATAACCAGCAGGAAGCTGCAGCAGAATCTTTCACTGATGTCACCTTACATACATCTAGAAAATGGGTGAACTACAATACCTCCTTGTAGAGCAACAATATTCTTTTTGAGGGGAAGATTACCTCATTGTCAAGATAGCACTAGATTTACATGAAATATAATAGTGTCTTATATATACATTTTAAGCCAGCTGTGCTTACATTAAAATGGTTAACATATACAACATTACATTATAACATCTACATTATTAAGGCATTGTATAGCTCTTTGACACCAAAGGAAATGTAAAAATACACCTATATATTAAAAAAATATGACACCATCAATGGTCATGGAGCATAGGAATGAACCACTAATGAATCATCCATGATGTCGTTGAATAGAAACACACATGCATTCAAGGCAGCACAAGACCAACATAAGCATGCAATGTCATCAAGGTGAAGATAGCAAAAGTAGAGCAAATTAGAGTATGTGTGGGTAAAAAGGAAGTAAAGCGTGCTAAAAGAAAGAAGCAAAAGCTTACAATACAAATTGTGCACTGCATTTTCTGGTAAATCTGGTAACTGCAGATATATTATATCTCTATATACACACTAGGAAGAGTAGATAATTACATGTGTTAAATTAGTACATTTTCTGCCAAGAACCTTTTCTTAATATGATTTTTATTTCAGAAGTAAAAAGTGCATTCAAGTCCAACAGTTAGGACCCTATTGTGCAAGGCGGAAGGATGGAGAAGACATAGGAGCAAAGGGAATGATTCAAAGCATAATCAGCTCCATAGAATGGAGGACCCCAGACACACTGCTGCCAACCATCATTGTAAACACGCCATGTCATGTATTATCACATCAATATAGCATAGAATCTTTACATAAAGTTTCAGATTGTGCAGAAGGTTACAAATAACGGGTAGTCACGCCAGGTGAAAAAATATCTTCTCAGATCAACCCTTCAACTGGCAGCAAAACAGAGCAATATACCTGTCATCATAAGACTAACATTGACTAAATCTCAAATAGTCTGTTGAATCTGCTGACTTAACTGTATGGCGATTGATCAAGGCTGGCAACATAAAAAAAAAAAAAAAAAAATATATATATATTATATATATATATACACACCATATTGGCCTGAATATAGGCTGCACCCCCCCCCCCGACTTTAGGTATTTAAAGTGGGGGTGTGGCTTATATTTGGGGTTTAGCGCAGGGATGCGCAGTTCGTATTGCCCTATGCCCAGGACGTGCAGTTCCGGGCGTGTTTTTTTTTTCCTTTCCATTTAGCCCTGCTGTGGGCAAGCATGGTTGGATGGTTTTCTGCAGACTCATATGGGGGAACATCACAAAAAATGTTCTGCAAGCAGCTACTCTATGCAATACAGGGACGTTCCAGCCATCAAATGCACTTTAGTGTACCATGGCTGCTTTAAATGTTCACGGTGTCGATTTTGTAAATCCCCTCCATTTGCCCCATTTCCCTCCGACTCACAGAGTACTTATGCAAGTAATATAAATTTTTTCGAGGGGGACATCAAGACAAATCAGGCTGTCCCTTTAAAGTGCAAGCGTTTCTTTGACAAAAATAAATAAATAAATCTGATACTGGCAGGAGAATATTGAGGTAAAGCATGACGGTTCTGTATAAAAGGGTGATTGTGGTGCAAGTCATGAGAAGTGATCCTACAATTCTAGTAGTAGGGAGTATAGGGCGTGCACATTAACAGGTGCTATGTTCAAATTGTACCTGCTATATCACTTTCTTACATGTACAAGTACTGTAGTGTTAAATGCATAAAACTATAAAAAGTGTAATTACCACACACCACCAATAGCAAAAAAAAAAAAAAAAAAAAAAAAAAAAAAAAAAAAACTTAAAAAAGGACATAGGTCATTTACATAAATGTTTGTCTCAAACTTTTTGCGTCCTGCAGTCTATGCCAAGGTTTACAGCTGTCTGGCTGTACTCATTGAAGCTTCATTGCACAACAGCATGTTGACAGCTGCTACCGAGTGAAAATGCACTCGAAGTGGGCAGGAACTTTCTTCTCTTTCTTTTTTTTGCTTCTCTTTCATTTATATAATTTGAAGCAATAAAGATGCTCTTGTGCAGCGGCAGCCGATAAGAAACCCTTTTGGCAGTTCATATATAAATTCTAGCAAACTAGAGATCCAAGGCTTGTGTCTACAAGTGCACATGGAACACTGTTTCTTTCCAGGTACTGTCTGCCTCTTATTAACGGTGGTTAAAGCGAACCCTTTTTTGGCAGGCTGATATGAAACATGAAGAGGATCGTGGGCACGGTAAAGGCAAGCCATGTATTTGTCACCTAATGTTTTCACTACTTTCCGTATCCTGAAGAAGATCCTATCTGTGTGTGGGTTGAAATACCGGTGAGCAATTTCTGAGAAACGTATTTAAATGCACTTCTTAAGGAAGCTTAAGGAATTCTTAAGAGCATGCAGAGGCCTTTGCTTGTTTTGTCGTCCAAAAACAGAGGACACAGCCGGAGCAGCGAACAGCTGAACCACAAAGTCAAACAATGTTAATCGTATGCCTGTCTGTAATAAATATGTTATTGTAAATGACTAACATCCTTTAGTAGAACACAGAATATATTCTGCATCAGAGTATAAAACTTTTCTTTTCACTATAATGATAACACTGCAAATGACATGTAAGACCTTTCCTTGTGGAAGCTTTGTTCTATTGTGACAAGACATCACCCTAAGATTGTGTTTATTGTGTTTAACCCCTTCAGTCCCAGGGGTTTTTGGTACCTCAAGTCCTGGAACAATTTTGCCATTTTTGCAGTATGTTGGTTCAGCGATTATTCTCTTTTCCTGAGAATAGTGTACCCATGTAAACTATATATTGTTTTTTCAAGAGAGATAGAGCTATCTTTGAAAACCATAGTTAGATAATTAGCTGAAAATTTAGGAATCCTCACAAAATGAGGTAAAGTGATGGAAAATCCCCTCCCAAGTTTATCAATTCAAGTGTCGGGATTTCAGAAATACCTAATTTATATAGAATTTCCATACTTTCCCAGCACTTATAGGGAACATACTATATGGTGTACATTAGCGTATTTCCCCAAGTATAAGGCGCATGCAATATTTTTTTTCGGGCCCCAAAATCAAGTTATTGTACTGGCTGCCTGGGCATGATATGAGTGTGATTGATGTTAGCTGCTAGCAAGTGTTAGCAATCACACTCCTATCATGCACATCACTTTCAGCCTCCTTGTGCCCTGGATCCATGCTATCATATACACATATATATATATATATTCATTCATTCATTTCCTCCCCCACTCTTACCTGAACTGCAGATATTCTGGTGCCGCTCGCAGACTTCTGCGGTGCCGCTGTTTCCCTCTGCGTTGCTCGAACAGGAACGGAGCGGAGTCATGTGATGTACATTCACGTGACTCCACTGGGTTGCTGTGTCGTCACAACGGATCAAGAGACGCTGCTGAACAACACAAGCAGCTGGTCCCCTTTCCAGTAAAAAAAAAATTAAAAAAATCTACCACCACTGTATAAGACGCAGTTTTTAGACCCCAATTTTTTCTAAAAAAAAAAATGTGTCTCCTATACATGGGGAAATACGGTATTTGTACAATTTTTACATTAGGTATGATGGGATTGCAACTCTAATTTTAAACAAATAAACCAAAAATACCCACAAAAGTATATATTTCTGTAAAGCAGACAACCCAGACTTATCAGGGGTATTTGGGCATTCTTGATGTAGCTATTTGGCCACCAATCACTGTCAAAGGTGGCCGCAGAAATTATTTCCTGTGCTTTTTTCCACCAATACTTCTGTGTTGCTTAGATTGTTTTACACAGGGTATGTTTTACTGCAAAGAAACCCGGTCACAATTGTTTAGCTGCATCTCCTGATTACAGAAATACCCCGCATTCTTAGTTTTTTCCCCTATAAAATACAGTACCCTATAGGGTAGTATTTTTCATACTTATGCCTTAATGGGTTTGGGGGTTGTGAATGGGGCAGGGGGTTATACCTTTTAGATGTTGTGTTTGGGCAATGGGATGAAAGGGTTTTTCTTTTTTTATTATTATTATATATAATATATTTTTTTAATTGCACCGTTATCAGTGCAGTATGGTTAGATGTCCCCTTAGGGACCTCTTGACCATGTTATTAATGCCAGTGATGTCACAATGACATCACTTAGCTCACTTTGTTTTTAATTTATTGTATTATTTTAGTGATTTTTTTCTTCTTGTTAAAAAAATCACTAACACTTTTTTTTTTGCTGATTTGTGTTTCAGCATGTGAGAAGAGTGAGAAACATGGTTTCTCACTCTCCTCCCCACGCCCGATCATGCTGTGATCTCTACGCAAGCCCCCACAGACTTGCATTGAGATGACAGTGTCTGGTCATTGCCTCATCAGTGCGATCTGATATCCCAGCAGGGTCTAGACAGACCCTGCAGGGGATATCCTGTCCTCCTATGACCTTCCAGTTGACATCAGCACGATCGGGAATTTAAAACTAACATTTGCGCCAGCAGCTGTTATAGGAGATCGGGCAGCAGGAAGCCAGCGATGCTGGCTTCTGCAGACAGGGGGGAGTCCGGGCTGTCAAGAAGGTCAGGACATACCGGTATGTCCGTATGAGTTTCTTGAGATGCGTTTTATGAACGTACCGGTACGTCTACAGGGCACTGAAGGGAATAATTTCCATGAGTGGCAGCCTAATATCATGAGACATAATATATCCTATATATATGATCCTTATACATTTCACAAAATAGCAGCTGCACTTTGATGTATGCATAACAAAAATATTTGAGTAATAAAACTGAGCGCATAAATACTTCAATGTTTGCTGAAACTGTCCTGTTAATTTCTTGTCCCACATTTTGAGGCCAGCAAACCCTCCACAGCTCACTAATGAAAGTCTATAAAGGAAAGGATTTCACTGTACAAGCAGGACTTCATTTGCATTGCCATAAAGAAACCAGCTTAGTGTGGTGCTTGAGCAGGCAAGTGATCCAAAATGTAACATAACTGACAATGACAACCTTGAGCTCTGTAGGTAAAAGAAAGGTTTCTTGGAGCAACCGAATGACATGTAAGGAAGAAGTTGCAAAAGGATGCCTAGAGATACGTATGAAGAAACAATCACACGCAGGGTGAAATTAGACTACAGGCAACAAAATTTGAGAGGAAGTAATATGAAAATATTACAGATGAGAATCTCTCAGCATAGCGTCCCAAACCCCCCCCCCTCCGAAAAAAAACCTACCTTGTGGTCCTATCTGGTATTAATGGCACCTATAATATTTTTACTACTAAACACAAGCAATTCATTTTCAATATGTTCCAAAACCCAGGCATTCAAATCCAAAACAAGATACTCAGATGGGCAGGGGACCCTCAACCCGGCTTGCCAGCCAAATGATTTTGTGTTATATAGAGATTACTAGCCAGACAGACAAGTCTGGGAACAAGTTTAATGTTTAGGAGGCTAAATGAGATACACCCATAGACATGAATATAAAATGGCAAAATAGGTTATGAGCCAGATTAAATTCTAGGAGCCTTGGCTAATTGGTTCCTAGGACTTGCCAAGCCCTCCTATAGATAAGGATGACGTGATTATACTATTAACACTCTCATTGGATTTCGTGCAAGGAAGTCCATTGGAAAAAAAACACAAAATGTCCCAAGGATGCATTTACAACCACAATATTTTGAGCATCTCTTGCGAACACAGTGCAGACATTTTCATTATAAATGGGCAGGCCAGAGGGGATGAATGGTTCTTATCTGCCATCAGATTTTCTACCTTTCTAGAACAAAGTAGTACCAACAATGTTTCAGCATGATAAACTGACAAACATCCTAGTTTTTAAATCTAGTTAAAGCACGCACATGGCAATTAAAGAAAGCTATACTTTACAATGGGCTAAAACATCTTTAAAATTAATATGTTGGACGCACACAAAACTAGGGTGGTTTTGTATGAAGAGCAATTATGGAGAATAGTGGTAAAAATAGTAGTTATCAGTAGGAACTTCTCGCTGGTTGCTACACTGACTGTACACAAGTCAAATTAAGCCATTATTCAAAAATACTGAAATGTCTTAATGCTTGATATTGTTGTTATTTCTTTCTGTGCAGTTGAGGGATTCTTTTATTTAGAAGTTCAATGATGTCCTCCTACATGGTTATCATTATATGTGGTAGTGCAAGGAGCGTATTACACCCATGTGGTCCTTGATGTTCCATGTCTTATTAAGTACACAGCCATTAATTAAGAATGTGAAATGTTTGAGGTTTCAGGGTAGACCGGGGGGGTCTGTGAATTAAGTGTTTGAACTGTATTATATAGACACATGGGATCATAGAATTTGACAGCAGATAAGAACCATTCTGCTCGGTTTTTTCTGATGCAAGGGGTTTAACCCCTTAGCAGTCTTTGGTCAGGTCCCATGGTCGCGTGGGGACCTCACACATAACATTAAATTATAGAATGGCAGCAGATTCCATAGTGTGTGTGGGGGGTGTGAAAATTAAGATTTTCCAAATTTAACACACACGTTTATACACAAAGAGCCCTGCTCTTATTAGTCTTCGCACCCCAGCTCTTAATGTAGCTTTTTAAAAGAGTCATTACTTAGGTGACATATTTTGCATATTTGCTTTAGCCCTACATTTTGTATGAGTAATGTGTGGATATATATCAGATTTGAACTGTAAGACTGCCTGTTACATAGAAGCAAACAATTTGATGAGGCATAAGAATCATATTGCCTATATTGTCTGTCTATATCATTATATTAAGCCTCTGGTGTGCCAGCCCCTGCCCATTCGAATTCCAGGTGTATTTATGTATTAACTTAAGGATTTATTTAACCCATAAAACATTTTAGAAGCTTCCTATTTTAGGAGAGGGATACATGCACAGGGCCCTTAAGATAAAAGCACAGTAAGCTTGGAACAAATGGTTATATAAAGGCTGGCTACATTCATCCAGCGAAAGAAAAAAATACATATATATTTTTTAAATGAATAATGTAGGTATTGTTTAGCTACTTATATGCAAGCAGACATATCTGCAACCCACAGTATGCACATTTGTTGTTCAGGGTCACACCTTAAATTCCTTAAAGTAACTGATAATGTCAACTAAGCACTGCGTTATCTATAGAGAAAATTTAGACATGACGTACAACAAGTAGGGTTACCTGCACAGCAGCCTCCCTTCTCTCCAACAGACGAAGATATATGGGTAGACTGATATCCGGTGGTCTCTGCCATTTTGCAGTTAATCACTGTATAAAGACAACAGAATACACGTATAAGCGTGTGCTCATGTATTCATAGAAAAATATGCAGATTCTGTCAACAAGGTATAGAAGAAGCAAAAGCTTGAGTAGATGCAACCATGAAAGAATGAGTAAGTGTAAATGGGTTATTAAATTATATATATATATATATATATATATATACATATACATACACACGTAAAAAAGGTATAAGTGTAATTTGGTAAACATGACAAAAATGGCCACTATGCATTCATCTTAAGGGCCAGTGGCTCTGTCCACGAGGAATAAATACATGCTTACCTACAGCCTAACTAAATTAACAAATCAGCCAATGGAATTCACACATCTTGATTAAAAAGAAAAAAATAACATATAGGAGAAATGAGACGTCAGAACATAATATGGGTTTATGATACAGTCACATTAAATCTATGGATTGAATTACTTTAATTTAAACAAGCAATATGCATTTACACCATGTAAGCACATTAAAAGACAAATAAAGCATTACCAGTTTAAATGAAAGAAAAAAAAAACAGGGCTCTGATCCAATGCTCTAAGGACACCCATCTTAGGCCACCATTTTATGGGTTAAATTCTTTGTTACAAGACAAGAGGCTGCCTCGCCATAGGTATACGGAACACAACTATAGGTAACGTACAAAACCAGACTGCTGAAAATACCGTAATCATCTTAAGATTTCTTATCTCTACCTGCTAATTTTTGTATATATAAAAAAGTACCAGTATATTCTGTGCTAAACACACTACATTTTGCCCACTCTAATATACCGCATTGAACGTAATGTACTAATTACTAGCCGTATATATTGCTTACACGTGTTTTATGCGAGGAAAAAAAGGAGTATTTGTACACAAACACGATTTTCTATCAATGTATATCCATATAATATATAGAGACATATTCCGCGAATAAGACATAAAAAAAAAATTATACATATACGTGCGTCTCTCCGTCCTTCCCCTGTCTGTCACCGAACAACCGAGCACGACACCGACCCAATGACGCAGCGATAGGGGGGCAACGCCTGCGGAGGGAGGGATTTAGAGCAAGGCGTGGTTTAGAGGATAGTGAGTGAAGCAAAGCTTTGCAGGCAAAAGGCGGAGTTAAGTGACGCATCTTCAGCATTGTGTCATTGGGAATAGACTGCGCACGCGCTTTCGTTTCGGGCGTGTACGTGGGGGTGGTCTATCGATTCGTACTGATTTCTTACGCATTAAAAACTTTATTGATTTATTGGAAGATTTATAGTTGTTACGCCCTAATTTTACGGTCAAAAAGGCATGAATAAGATCGAATTTGTCTAACTAAGCATATGCATCGCAATACAATATTGAACAGATTTGTCTTCGTATCTTTTATTATCGTGTTGCAACGTGTATTTGAAAATATTGCTCTTAACTATAACTAAATTGAAATTGTATGTATATATATATATATATATATATATATATATTATATCTCATAGAAGTCACGTCTACTGCGGAAAATTAATGCATGTTCTTATCTTGTTTCTTAGATGTAAATCGCGAATATATAGGAGCATGCGTATTATTGACAAAGTGAGCTCTGGACATTGTACAGCGCTACGGAATTTGATGACCCTATATAAAACAAATAATAATAAAGGCTATTTAAAATTGATCATACAAAGTGTAGTTTTTAAATAAAGCTGCAGAATTGTAGGAAAAGCAGAAAAAAAACTTGAGTGTCATGTGATTTGTAGTCCAGGCCCGCCCTATGATGCAGTAGTATTGTGTACACTACAATTCCCGTTACGCACCTCGTGTTGTTAGCTGGATTTCTCCGCCCTTCGCGCTGCGGAATTTCCCCCGAGAAGTTACAGGTTGGTTGGCTGGCAGCGCAGTTTTCCCGCCCCTCTGTGGCCACATAGAGGGGGTGTTAATCGCAATATGAAAATGTAGCATTCGTTATGTAGGCTGTATTTATCGGTAATGCGGTTGTTTCTTGTTACTGGGCTTTTTATACATACATACATACATGTAGGCTACTGGTATGTATGTATGTATGTATGTATGTATGTATATATATATATATATAGGCGCAATAAATAACATTTGTTTATACGCAAGTTTACTGTTTTAAATTATCACATTCACTTCACAGGGAACGCCCTCAATGCTTTTATCTTCTCTTATTTTTTGCTATGGATGTCAGCAATATGCTTGTAATATTCGACGCTTGAAGACCTCATTACTGTTCACTTTACATGTTATCCCTGTGTTTCTCCTCACCTTCCTGACATTGCTATTTGAGAAGCTAGATCTGGAAACATGGAAGCCTTTAGGAGGTCAGAGAACTGCTGTGATTGTTATATAAAGCAAGTGTGAGTGGTGGGCCTGACTCCAGCAATTCCT
This sequence comes from Spea multiplicata, assembly GCA_009364415.1. Lineage (NCBI taxonomy): Eukaryota > Metazoa > Chordata > Amphibia > Anura > Pelobatidae > Spea > Spea multiplicata. The sequence continues at coordinate 8,885,134 of VKOC01000004.1, forward strand.
TGTTTGTCATTCATGAAAGCCTAATATTTGCCATCACATGAAGAGGGACCATAGTTGAAGGGCAGGGATCATTGTTTGGAACTAGCAAAGTGTAGCTGTTTGCTTATAAAAACAAGCATCTGTGGGTCATTGGCACCCATTCGTGGATGTTTGGCTACCAACAGGAAGCACCCGAGGAGTGTTAGCGTGCAGCCTGCTGAAAGTATTCAAGGGTAGCAATAACCTAAAAATTTTTATTTTTTGAAAATACACATTTTATGTATAATTGTGTATGGGGGAGGTGTTAATAATTATTCTATATCTACCCTGTTTGCATTGTGTTCTATTACCTGGTTTGCCTTCAACTAGTCAGGTATGAATAGCGTATAATTGATTATAATGACATCATTAGTTCTAGTTTGTTGATACAGTGAAAAAGTAATGTAACTTTTGGGTCAGTTTCGCCTTTTTTCCCCCTAGTAAGGGAGCTGTTTAGTTAGGTCTACTCCCTGCTCACGTTCTTACCCCCTGTCCAGTTCCTACCCGCTAAAGGCTGTCTGAAGCCCTACTCCTACACAAAGCCACTCTCCAGGGTCAGGTCTTAGGTGTTTGGGTGCCCTGTGGGGACTACTTGTCTGGTACCCCCCCACAAAAAGAAAGGAAAAACATCTTGTAAGCAACAACCAGTTTTAGTAAGGGTATTTATGTGCAAGTGCAAACAAGTACAATAATAACACTGGTAACAATAATGTACGCTGAATACATTAAAAATGGGGGGGGGGCAGCTAACTTTTATATCAAACATTTTATTAGGCAAGCATTTCATTGGGCCACACTCCCTAGCATGCAATCACTCCCTCTGCTACCACACCAAAAAAAATAAAAATATTTGCCACACTGACTGTGAGAGTCGGTGCAGTCTTCCCTCCTTTTCTGACCGTACCGTGACTTTGAGAGGTCCCCTCCCCAGTGTCCCTTTGTCCCCTGATTTACTAAACCACACATCAAATAAACAACATGTAAACAGCACTTGCAAGTGTAGATCAACAGAATAACACACAAACCCAACGTTGCATATATAGATCAACTGAAAATCCAAATCCTGTATTTGGAGGTATACATAGCATTGCAGGTTTAGATAAAAAATAACACAATCAAACACACCAAGCTTTGCAGGTATAAATCAACTGAAAGTCTCATGTAAACTCAGCACTGAAGGTAAACATCAAATAAACAACACATGGAAACAGCACTGCAGGCCTTGATCAACTGAATTAGACATGCAAACCCTGTATTTGCAGGTATACATAAATTATATATGGAAACATAGCAAAGCAGATATGCATCAACAGAATACCACACAAACCCAGCTTTGCAGATATATATCAATTGAAAAGAATGTACATTCAGCATTAAAGGTATAGATAGAACCCCCTAAGTTACAGGCATAGATCACAGGTTGCACACCCAAAGCCAGTCCTGGCATCCACACTGCCCACATAGAACCTGTAATAAATATAAGTATTGTTATTTTAATAAACCCCAAGCCACTGGTGTAAGTGGAGTTTCGTACGACGAGGAATCTGTAGTAGTTAAAGGAAAGCCCGACGGGTGAAGGTATAAATCCCGGTATTTAAAAGGTGCTTTTCTACAGAACCTAACCAGCACTAAGATTACACACATAGGACTTGCCGTATCTGTCCCCAAAAAGCCCTGCCCTGTGCCACCTTTGTTTTTCCCCAAATCAATAATACATCTATGATACACACAAACACTTATATAGTCACTTAATCATTCACTCTTTCATTCACACAATCATGGGTTTTCTCTCATTCACATAAATCATATACACATTCATTAATGCAAAATTTCAAAAATCATTCAAGCAATTCACCCACACATTGTTATTCATTCTCATTCCTGCATAATTCACCCATACATTAATTCATTCTCATTCATTCACACAATTCACCCACACATTAATTCTTCATGAGCGTGTAGACTGCCCTGGGAAGTCCCCAGGTATGGTAACGAGGACCCCTTATTTACCACCCTTGGCAATGTCACTACAATAGAGTTGTTTCTGAAGAACAATTCAAGGATAACATTTAAAGGATTTCTAATTCCCAGGGATTATGTTACTTGAATGTATCTTTTTAACCAAATGTGTATTGCTTCATCATATGTTCTAGCCAGGTATACTTTGCTCCCAGAGTTTACTGCTGCTTCTGTCCTCTTTTTATGTTTTCTTTATGGACATATATTTTTTTGGCCCCTGAAAAGCCCAGACGTTTAAAAGATTCCACTTGATTTGTATATTAATAGTAATGCTGAACTGAGACCTGCACAATAGTGGACTTTACATCTTGTTTTCCCTTATTTCCATTTCATTATCAAACGCTTGCTGCTATATCCTGTCTTAAAAGTCTGTGTCGTCAAGCAACAGTGATGTTATTTGAACCAACAAAACTGAAGAAGTATCTTAATTTCACAGTCTTTATTATCAACTCTGCCTGGCTTTTCTTGCAATGAGGACTGAGTAGGTCTTACATAATGATGGCTTTCAGGGAATTTAGCCTGTGTAGCCAACATCATTGTAATATAAAATTAGAACGCAACATCAAGTTTGCATCATTCATCAGTTTTGCTGGGTGCACTTAATAGTCACGTGATATAGAATCAAGCATCTTCATAATCCTTAGGAACTGGTGAGTTTAAACGGCAACTGTGCTTTAAACTTACCTGCAAATGCCTGACTTGGTGAATAATCACCTTTATCTTATGAAAGTGGAGGGTTATATATTTCTCTACTACTGCCTCTTTCTCTTGCTCTGTTTTGTCTGATTGGAGTACATCTATTCTTCAATTTATTTCAATATTACTTTTTAATATCATTCTAATATGCTTTTCAGTCTATTTGTAGTCTTGTGTCCCAATCTCTGAATTAATATTTCCAAAATAATAAAGCTCCACTCCCTTTCAGCCAATTCTCTTTGCCCCTCCTCCGCCCTCCTTCAGTCTCAGTATGTATCATCCACGCATTTTTTTTTGTGCCAAATTCTAGTTGAAGTATAAAGTAGTGCTGTGAGTCATTTCTCCTGGCTCTGGGCACTGCATTTCCCCTGTTCTGGGTGCGGGCCTCTGCTTTGGTATTACTCCTGTTTCCCTTCTGCTTTGTAACGTTTACATACTGTTGGTGGCAAGTAATCGCCCCTCTTTTCTTGCATAGTAGTTTAAAGCATAGCTTCAGGATTTTTTTTTCTATGATAGACTTGCTTTAAGATTTTGATCTTAAGAAATGTTGTTCTAATCTTCTTCTTTCTTATTCTGCACGCAGCTATGGCTCCATATACTCCAGGCCCAGTTCAGATAGTGCAAGTGGAAAAGGATGAACACTCTTTCCAGCTGGATGAGGAAGCTTTGGCCTCAGTGCTTCTTCAGGAGCGCATTCGGGATTTGGATGTCGTGGTTGTATCTGTGGCTGGTGCTTTCCGCAAAGGAAAATCCTTTCTGTTGGATTTTATGCTGAGATACGTCTACAGCCAGGTACATACACTTTCGCTTGCCTACATGTTTCCTGAACACCCTTGCTTAACATTTCCTAAAGAGTCTATTCAATCACTCTCACTCTCTCTCATTCATTTATGCAGCGTAAAGAGTTTAAGCATTGGTGAAAGTTTTTCTCCTTTAAGTTATTTATTTCCCTTCATTCTGCACTAAATATTTGAAAATGAATCCAGTAGCCTCATACATTATGTAGCCTCAAACAGTCTGTTATACAATAATTTACTTCAAAATATGTTTTTTTAATTACAGCAAATATATCAGAAAGACAAAATGTCATAAAAATTTCTGTTGGTGAAAGAGATTGGAGGATGTGTGAGAGTTAGCTAAGGCACATCAGCCAATATGGCAATAGAAGATTCAGCACGGCTGGCGGACTATTAATGGGAGTTGTAGTCTGGGAGTTTGTTTAGGGGACCTGCTTATTGCTGTTAAAGGAGGCATGGTTCCTTCTGAAACAGAAGGATATTCTTTCTAGTAAGGGTTAGAATGTGCTACTTATGGAGGATATGGCCACAGGTACGATGGAAACTTTTAAGAATAAATCGGTTTACTTTTGTCAATTAACAATATTCACAGGTAAACATCCTTTAAAACATTTGATCCCAGGAGTTGTTTGGCATGTCTAAAATATTTTTCTCACCTTATGGTTAACATTGGCATATCATTTATTTTGTCTCCTTTTATTTGAACCAGTGACATTGAGGTTGAATGTCGGTGCTCAACATTACATTGTAAATGTATACGATACATGTCAATTTGCTGGACATTCCAGTGAACACCTAGCAATGGAAACTTCATTTTATGAAATACCAGGATCTTGTTTATGTCTTAACATTTACTGAAAGAAGATATGAATTATTCCATTAATACTATTTTTTTTTGCTTTTTCATTGGATATTTCTGTTTTGTAAAATAATATTGAGGCCGCATTTGCGATAGCTTTATGAAGTGAATAAGCCAAGCAATTAATTAGCCTACTCACACATTGAGAGGCATTTCTTCACAATAAATATGGTTCAAACTATGATATTTTACTATATCATTTATCAGTTATTTTGGTTTTCAACGCTTGGAAACTACATAGTGTATGTTTTTTATTTGGTTGCAGAAGGAGGAGAGCACTGGGAATTGGTTGGGGAAGGAAGATGAACTGCTAACTGGCTTCTCCTGGAAGGGTGGCTCAGAACCTGACACCACAGGTATTCAGATCTGGAGTGAGGTCTTCACCATGAAGAAACCAGATGGTAAAGAGGTGAGATACAAGTCCTTACTAGGTTTCTTATAAAACAGTTACAAAACCTTGAACTAATTATGGCATCTTTTTGTGTCAGGTAGCAGTGGTGCTAATGGATACACAGGGGGCATTCGACAGCCAATCTACTGTGAAGGACTGTGCTACAATTTTTGCTTTGAGTACAATGACAAGTTCCATCCAGGTGAGAAGTTGGTGGGACAGAGCAGAGTATTCCCCTGAAACATTGCTGTCCCTATTCAAACAGTCCTCTACTCCAGAAAGACCACATGTGTTTTGTTTATCTTATACCCTGCATAATATTCTTCTTCTTTATGTTTTTAAAGTTCCATTAGACATGAGTAAAGGCAAAACATATATTGCTTTATAGACCCTGTCTAAATGATCAATTTACCTCCTAAGGAAACTTATTTATGAACCCAGTTAGTCGGACATGCCAAACATGTGTAAGCAATGAAAGCACATGCATGCTCCTAGCTCGCTTACCAGTTCAGGCTCTTGGCTTGGAATTCAATTATTTATTAAATTCTTCTGAAAGGAAAAAAATGCATGGCCCTCCATTTGGCATCATTTCACATACGTGTGCACTGGTGTTCCAAGCTATCCTGTGGTGATTGCCTTTTTTTTTTATTTATGACTTACACTGTTTCTTCTTTATATCTTTACACTGACAGATCTACAATTTGTCCCAGAATATTCAGGAAGATGATCTTCAGCAGCTGCAGGTAAGGGTGCTAGAAACTACCTTAGCTGTATATATTAATATATATGTAATAAATATCAGAGGATCTCCCCAACTGCCCCATTAAGCTAACAGGGTTTCCATTGGCTGCTGTTACGGATCTGGCTAGTCCAACCGACTACCCTCGCCTACTTGTACTCCCTTAGCCTGGGACAACACACTTTCCTCTGTTTCCCAGTCACTAGCCGAGACTCAGTGTAGGGTAAAACCAAACGAAGACTGATTTATTTTAGACACACAGGGCTGGATATATCCAGCAAAACACACATAAACATAAAACAAGATATTGGGATACAAACCGCCCCCTTAATCTGTGTCCCAGGGACAACAGGGGCAGTAATGGGATTAACAATACAATGGGGGGGGTGATTTATACAACATAATAATGCACCATGGGGTGGAGGGGTCTGATATTAAACTTAAACAATGGTGGTCATTCCCTGGTTGCAGATCCTTGCTGTCTGCCGGAGATAATCCCCTCAGACAGTGATGAGATGATATACTGCTGGAGGTAGCCACAGAAGTCTTTACAAAGTCAGGGCCCATAGTCAATTGGGAGGAGGCTGGCTGTCAGGCCTCTCCAGTGGCCCCAGTGATGGAGGGTTCCATCACAGCTGCCTTCTAGTGAATGTTTTCACAGGACAACAATCACCCTCTCCTCTCTAGGCATTCATTTCTGTTGCATCGTTACTTAGACATTTTGTGTTTGGCAGGATGACTGCTCCTGGGTGTTCGCCCTAGGTATTTTTCTGTCGGCTGGTTTTCACTACTTTTAGTCTTTTCTGGTCTTGTTTTGCTGTTCACGTTAAAAGGTGAAGGAATACTGATGTGTTGCAGTTATATCTTCTCTATTGCAGGTTGTTCAATTGTGTTACTTTTATCGGGTTTTTTTCTTTTCCTATGTGTTATATACTCTTATGGGTATTTTTATTACATTATGGGTGATTCTGACTCCTCACAAATCATTTAAAAGGTGCGACCGGTAAGGTTTGCATAAGGAGCTTAAAAACAAATAGCGTCCTTGCATTCCCCATGCAGGACTCCTGTGGTCAAGGTGACTCCTATATCCCCTTAACATGGGTTTGGCCTTTGTTTGCAATCTGATCTACAAGCTCTCCTTCTGTCTTAGTTCCATTCAAATTGTTTTTGCTTTTGAGTTCCTGTTGAATTTATAAAGGCCTCCTTGTTCTGATGGCCTTTCTGGATTATAATGACCTTTTTACTGATAACTGAATACCACATAATCAACAACCATGCCCTTCTGTTAAGGACCTCATCCTCCTAGTCAGATCCTACACCAGTACTCTGATCACTTGCCGGTTGTTAGGGATTAAGCTGGGGTCAGGAGATACCCCTTTAAAGAACCAGTCATAGGACTTCACTTTTGTGGTGACTTATTGTTTAGCCTAGATCTGCAGATGTCGCTGGAAGAAAGTGTTCTTAAACTTTGGCAGGGGATGTTGGGTGTGATCAACCTGTTGGACTGGTTTTTGTACTGGATCCTGGGGATGGTGTTGCTCCTTTCGTTGGCTCTGGTGTTCTTAAGGCACTGGGGATTTTTATCTCCGGTCCACAGGTCAAAGACCCCTCTTAAGTGATGGGAATGCGTCCTGTGTGTCATAGGGGACAAATCAGTGCTTCACACTAAATGAATGCTGGTTACCAGAAAAGAGTCTGGAGCACTTATGGTTCCTTGTTTCATTTTTAGGAGATGTGGTCAATTTAGGATCAATGTGTTGGTTTTAAGGGATATTTGTTCACTGGAGGACCTTGTACAAGATTGCCCAATCCAGGTCCAGCTGGACAATGCTACCACAGTTGTATGTCTAAATCATCAGTACTCTAAGCATAGTCACACCTTGGGTAGTCTTGGATATATTTCTGTTGGTGAAGGCATTGGTCCAAGAGTTTCTGGCTATTTAGTAAACATATGTGAGGCAGATTTCCTAATCCACCAGCACTTAGGGCTGAAGGAATGGTTGCTTCACCTGGAATTCTTTTTTCTGCAGTCTGCCAGTGACTGGTCTCATATTGACCCAGCACAACCACATGCTTCCTCTTTATGGGGACAGCTTACTAGACCCCATTTCTATTTTGTGTATGCCTTTGCATTTCCTTTAAACTCACCCCCCCCTCAAAAAAGAAACAGCTGTGTTTCTGCCTCTAACTCTTCTCCTGCTGATCCTCGCCACCTTCTTAATGTATAGACTTGGTAACTTTCAGTACCTACCATAGGGTCTGGGGTGCCTGTCTTTTCTTGTGCAATATGATCTAGGTCAAATAGAGATGTCATCTGAAACCAATGTCCTTGAATTATTTAAGTTTGGTATAAAATGGGACTATTTTCTTGTTCAATTATGGTCCAAAATGTCCTCTATCAACTGTTGGGCTTTTCCAACTACATTCACTAGTTCTCTTAGCCACTGCCTTGGCGCAGAATTTAGCTCTATGTTACACAAGCAGCTCTTACATGTGCTCTCAGTCTGCCCATTTCTGAGAATGTAAAGACCTCATTCAGTCCTTCATCTTATCTTAGATTCAGGAGAGCTTTATGCCTATCCATGCATGTTCCCATTCCCTCTCTGTATAAGTGTCTACCACTGTATATATCTACTGTATATATCACTCTCAGTAAAGTAAAACTTCCTTATATGACATCTAAGATTCTGATCCTCTACTTTCAGATTATCCTCTTTTGGAATACAGTTTCCTCTTGTGCTTTTGTTAAATCCATTCTCACATTACATCTCTCCTCTCACTACTTTCCTCCAAGCTATATATAAATTGAGCTTCTTTAAACTATACTGATAAATCTTGTTCTGTAACCCTTCTCTGAACAAAAATGTTATGCTTCACCATTAGTGCCTCCCTCTCTTTGTGTATCTGCCACTGTATCTTTCTCTGTATGTATTGCATACACACATTTTCAGTGGCATTATCTGTGTAATTTGTTTCTAAGTGAATAATAATAATTCAATGTGGTGAGGTGAAACAGTTAATTTGATTGTTTACTTTGACTGAAACCAGCTATTGCCATCCCCTTGCCTGGGTTGGAGAAATACTTTTTTTAAAACTTTTTTTCCCCTCAGCTTTTCACAGAGTATGGACGGTTGGCTATGGATGAAATTTTCCTGAAACCCTTTCAGGTAATTTTTAATAAAAATCACACTTTTTATACTAGCAGGATTTCAGTTATTTTGTGGCAATGGGTGCATATAGTGGTTAAAGTGCATATTGTGCTTGTATTTGGATGAGTACCTTTTATGATTCTATTCCCCAATTAAGCATGCTGTCATCATAGTGAGTAACTGCTGAGTTTGTACTGTGTAACATTGTCTTAAGGAGTGTTGCTTCGTTTAATTAACTGCATGTATACTTAATTACATTTCATACAGACCCTGATGTTTTTGGTTAGAGACTGGAGCTTCCCTTATGAATACCACTATGGAGCAGATGGAGGAATGAAATTCTTAGAAAAGAGATTACGGGTAAATACCCTCAATAAATACGTGGGACCAGCACTGTGTACCTATCGCGATGTTGGGAGGAAAGTTAACACAGTGTGTGTTAAAGGTGTTTCAAAAGCACTATGCTAAGAGGAGTTATAGCTTCATAAACTCTATTATTTGGTCTGCCCTCATTCTGTAGCTTCTTTCTGGCAAATGTTTTATATGGCTGAAATTTGGGTGTAAAATAAACACCAAGGAACAGGGTTTACCCAATATGTATGCACACCTTTGTGAGTCCTTCAATAAGCATTCTTCAAAAACAAAGATAAATGATTTAACAGACCCATATCCACAGCATTCACTGAGCCAGGGCTGAAGCTGAACACTATGTACCTAGGCAGTGGGAATGGGGCAAATGCATATTGTGGGATTCTACAGAATCCCCCTTAATTTGCAAGGAGGACACCATGAAAATGTAAAGGGGCAATTCCCATGCTGTATATACTAATCATTGTGTAGTAGCGTTGCATGTTGGTTGCATTATTGGTTTGGTCTTTATGGCATAATTAATATTTATAGAAGTCATTTCTAAGAAACAGTGTTAACATTGACCTTTAAAACTTTACAAAGTTAACGTTAACAAGTAAATAAATACTATGCAACAAATTGTGATATAACTTAAACTGCTAGCCCTTAAATAATACCCTATCCATATGCCCCAACCCTTTTACTTGTACTTGCAGTCACCATGCAGTAAATATCCTGGATCTGTCCTAACCTTGCTGTCAGATCCCTATCAATTGTCCAAGTTTCTGAAGGATAAAATAAAGCACTGGTCTGTTCCTGGCATCTAGATAGATATTGGTAGATTAAAATAAATTTGATGAAACAGTCTCATGATTCACTCATTTTTTTTTCTTTGAGGGGAGCCATATGAAGAATACTCGGATCTAAAGAAATTATAATGGATAATACAAAGGGAATCAACCACCACAAAAAATAGTAGAATGCCAATTTGATTGCTCATCTTTTAAAACATTGCAGCAGAATTTTTGTTTTTAACCCTCATTGTCTCTGGTTTTTTTATCGATTGTTAGGCTTTTTCCAGTACTAAATAAAATAAAAGGTACTTAAAAAAACCATGGTTAAATCACATGGTTAATCACTGTAAAATAATCCTTTTATATAGCCCAGATTTTGCAGCGTTGTTGAAAGGGTAGAAAAGACATAACAATTAGTATGTAACGTACCAAGATGACATACACCCTGTTCAATTGTGACAACAATCTCTTACTAACTATAGTTGATACCTAACAGGTTAAAGACCACCAGCATGAAGAGATACAGAATGTGCGCAAACACATACACTCCTGTTTCACCAATGTGAGCTGCTTTCTGCTTCCCCATCCTGGACTCAAAGTGGCTACAAGCCCTCAGTTTGATGGTCGTCTGAAAGGTCTGTCTGGGAGGGACAGAATTGTAACCCTGTAACTTTCATGTCGGCCCTGTCAAGAAGTTTGATGCCTTGTGTCAGTGTGTGATTTTGTGTTATTCCCCCTCACAGATATTGCATCAGAGTTTACAGAACAGCTTAGTGCTCTGATCCCTCTTGTCCTAGGCCCTGGAAGCCTGATGGAAAAGGAGATTAACGGTTCAAAGGTGACCTGTAGGGGGCTGCTTGAATACTTTAAGGTGAGGCTGTACTACTTTATAAAACTGCATGTCCCAGGAGAGCATATGGTTCTGTTCAACTGAACTTTACCCTTCCCATCAGGAGCAGTCTCCTGAGCCATGGCCCATTAGTACATCTAGGTCCAGAAGCCTTAAATTTTAGTTTAGTGCTGTCTAGGATACTGTGAGTTCTTATTACTTATTTCCTTATCTTATTGTTCGAAGGCACCCAGTTTTTTTCCTTTCGAGTTAAACTGCAGCAGAATAAAATATTGTTGCTGCACACATCCAAATAGGAAAACATTTCACCAATAATTTAACATATGTGCAAAATTCTTAGGCTAATACACCCTTTAAGGACCAGGCTGTTTTTTACTTTTTGTACCCTTGGGACCGAGGCTGTTTTAACACTTTTGCGGTGCTCGTGTTTAGATATAATTTTCAGTCCTCTACTCATTAAAGTGTAAATCCCACAATAAGTTATTACTGTTTCAGATAATAAAGGGCTTTCTGTCAGAATATGTCATTTTTTATCTTATTTTGCTTATAAAATATAAAATTTCTTATTAATATATAATTAAAATATGATTGCAAAATGATTATAACATTTTTTGTTCACTTTTAACTTGAAAAATTCTTGTTACGATCATTTCCTAATAAAAGCTAAATGAAATAAAACTGCTTAATCTTGATTTCTTTATATTTGGCTCCCTGTAGCTTAGTAAATACTTCCAAAGTGTTTTTAATGGCTCTTTTCTGGCAAAGTTTATTGGGTATATAAGTCTAAGTAGCGTTTTGCTATTTCAAAACCATTTTTTTTTCCAAAGCTGGTCCTTCTGCCCCATGTGCTATTTCGGGTATCTTTGAAGCTGGCCAATGCGATTTACCCCCTCAAACCATATATTTTTGAAAACGAGACACCTCAAGGTATATCAAATGCTGGTATTTTAACCATTTCCATGCACTAATTCTACTACCCTTTGTCAAATTATGTGGTAGTAATTTATTTTGCGTTTTTTTTTTTTTTTTAATCCTTAAAATTGTACTTCAGGTATGGATTTACAGCTCCTGGTATACGTCACTTTCAAACAAGACCCCAATTTGTGTTCAGTAAAGTTATCCCCATTGCATGGGTTTGTCAGGTTGTTTGGGAGGTAAAACGCCACATTTAGGAAGTGCGCATTTTTTAACTTGGAACTTGTACATCTGGTCCTCCTGCCCCCCATGTCCTAATAGGGCCATCTTTGAAGCCGGCTAATTCAATTTACCTAATCAAAATAATATATTTTTGAAAACTAGACACCCCAAGGTATTTCAAATGCTAGTATTGTAACCCTTAGCATGCATGAGATTCCACCACCAGCCTTCAGGTATAAACTTATAGCTCCACGTATACGTCACTATCAAACACCCCAATGTGTGTTCAGCAACATCTCCCGAGTACAGTGATATTACCCATGCATGGGTTTGTCTGGTGTTTGGATGTTTTTTTTTAACATTTTGCTATTTTTATTTATTTATTTATTTATATTTTACTAATCACATTGTGATTACAAAGCTGGGCTTCATTGACTTGCATGGTTGAATGCGGTACTTGTATTCAACCTGCAAGTGGAGACAGAGTTCTCTAGAGGGTCTGGAGACCCTGTGGCGAACTTTTCCAACTTTTTTTTTTTTTTAGAATGCGCCGCCATCTTACGAGTGGCAAAATCAGTTGAAGTGGCGGTGCTGACCATCTAAACTCTCTTAAAACGGGAGTCCAGTGTATATCAGATGTTGACGCCCCGGGGAGGGGCCGGACATGGCTCCTGATGCAGATCTTGCTGTTGCCGAATGCCTTGACATTGAGGCATTACAGCAAAACCGTTTAAGCTGTAGATCACTTTCTGAGCTTGTTTAATGAAATGACGTGCCAGGCACGTCGTAGGTCGCCACCTGACCGTTTTTGCGTGATGTGCCTGACTCATCAATGGACATTAAGGGGTTAATACATAAGGAATCCTACATATACTCACCAGAATATACTCACAATTCACGTGTAGTTTAAAATAACATTGAAAGGATGTATGTGTTGGTTGTGTTAAATTCTGTTTCCTTTAACTTTTTTTCTTCTTTAGGCCTACATTAAAATTTATCAAGGTGAAGATTTACCTCATCCCAAATCCATGCTGCAGGTATTTTTCTTATAACGCTCTTTTAGTTGCGATCATTGTTACTCTTCCTATTTATACTACTTTTTTGTCTTCTATGTCCTTTCTCCCACAGGCCACAGCAGAAGCCAATAACCTAGCAGCTGTAGCTTCAGCTAAAGACTTGTACAACAGCAGCATGGAGCAGGTGAGAAATAAATATTGTACTAGGTGTAATACGCACGTATAATATGCAGGTATAACGGAACGCTCAGTGTAACTGTACATAATTCACACCCACAGCTTACGTCAATGGCTGATGATCTTTGAGACTGATCAGTGACCTAAACAATTGAATTGATTTATTAGGTTAAAAGCTGTTAAAAAGAAATTATAAACAAAATTGGTGACCACTATTAATGACAGCTGAAGGCCACTGGAATCAATAAATTAATAATCAGTGACTTAAAATGTCACTAATTATTGATCAGGTGATCAATGTTTTTATTTTTTTTACCTGTTTACGCTGTTGCTGGCACTTCCACCGGGGCTTCTGAAGCCCTGGCAGCAGTGGAGGTTGTGCCTAGTGGGGGTAGCCGATGTATGTCTGTCATAGAAGCCCGGTGGAAGTGCCAGCAGCAGAGGAAGTTGTGTGTGAGAGACTGCCTGAGCCTCTGTGTGTGTGAGAGAATTGCCTGAGCCTGTGTGTGTGTGAGACTGCCCGAGTCTCCACCTGCTCTTGAAGAACTAGACCTTGCCATTAAAAGTACCCCCTACAGTCCCAGATAGTTTCTCCATCATGTATTATTGCACCTTCCAAAAGACCCTGTACCCGCATTTTCTTAAAACATTTAATGGCCTGGCGGATTTTGGGTCACCTTGAGTCCCAGACAACAGAGGCTCACATCACAATCCTACATAAGCCTAGCAGACCTGGATCTATGTGGCAGCTACTGCCCAATTTCGTTGTTGAACATAGACCTAAAGCTTTTCACTAAATTTTTGGCCAACCATTTACGAAACCTCATCCTCTCCCTAATCCCCTCCATGATGCTATGTAAAGTAAGAAAATTGTTCTCTACCAAGAATGTGGTTAAGAAGTGGAACGGCCACCCAATGTAAGTACCGTATTTACTCGATTATAAGACAAGTTTTTTTTCAGAGCAAATGCTCTGAAAAATAACCACTGTCTTATATTCGAGGTCGTCTTCTAATCAGACCTCAAATTGAGGTCTGACTACAAGACTAAGATCCAGATCCCCCGTAGCGCTGCAGGGGACCTGGATACTCCTCTCCGGCAGCTGGTGGGCGTCTGCAACCTCCACTTGTGCCGGGGCTTCTATGACTTTACACGAACTTCCGGTGTTCACTCATAGAAGCTCCGGGGGAAGTGCCGGCAGCAGCAGCTCAGGTCCTCCACCAGCTGCCCCATTATACATGGGAAGAAGTCTAAAAAAGCACTGGTAAGTCAGGGGAGGGTAAGAGTGGCATATGAGGGGCTTTAAAGGTCTTTCTGGAGGCAGAGTGTCATATAGGGGGTTAAAAGGAATATCAGGGAGGCAGAGTGGTATATAGGGAGTATAAGGCATTTCTGGGGGGGCAGAGTGGCATGTAAGGGGGTATAATTAATATTTACTAATAAAACTTTTTTCTTGTAGGGTAGTCTTTTATATTCAGGTTTTTTTCTTTTTTCCTAAATTAATATTCAAATTTTGAGGAGGTCATCTGATAATCAGGGTCGTCTTATAATCGAACAAATACGGGTGTTAGCAGTTAAAAGTATGAGGAAATTGAAACATGCATGTGATAGGCATACAACTACCCTGAACTTTTGATGAGAGCAAGGTCTTTTTACTTCAGGAAAAACTGACACTTTTTTACAAACCCAATAACCAAATTAAAAAGAGGTAAAAGTGAAAATTAAGAAAAATCATATTGTTGCCCATTAGGTGGTACTAATTTTGTCTTTGCTCTCACCTCAATAGATCTGTGGAGGGGACAAACCGTATGTATCCCCTGATGTTCTACGTGATCGCCATGCTATATGTAGCCAGGAGGCTCTGGCTCATTTTGATCGTGCCAAGAAGATGGGTGGTGTGGAGTTTAGTCAACAATATCGAGAGGAGCTGTTTAAAGATTTGGAGGAGATCTACACTGCTTTCTGCAAACACAATGAAAGCAAAAATATCTTTACTGCTTTCCGCACGCCTGCAGTGCTTCTTGCACTGGTGGTTGTATCTTATATGACATCCGGTGTCACAGGCTTTATCGGGCTAGTAATCGTTGCACAACTATGCAACTGTGCAACAGGTCTGCTACTCATCTCTCTTCTCACATGGGGCTTCATTAAGTACTCTGGACAGTATAGAGAGCTTGGGGGAGTCATAGATTCCACCGCAGACTATGTGCTTGAAAAGGTGAGTAACTGGTTTAGTTCACCTCAAACTGCATGAGTACCGTGTATGTGTCTTTTAAATGTTTATTTATTTTTTTTTAAGCATTTTGGTTTTAACTCGTATCACAATTCATTTGGAAGGGCTGGGCTGACCCTTGATAACGCATAACTCTATTTGTAACTATGCATTATAGAAGTCCTTCCTGCAGCAGAAGCTCTTTGGGATTGACACTTTGTGATATGTAGTGAAATGAAGATTAAACACAACTCTCCTGCAAACTTGCCTATTAACTCCCCCTTTAGTGAATACACCTCTTTCTGTAGCTTATTTCAGATACTCCCAGGGCACTGGGAATTACTTTAGCAGCTGTTCTTAACACCACAGAATGATTTTCCCACTGTAAGCCTGATGAACATATTCTGTGCAGTGACAGCGAAATAACCTGCTGCTTAAGTAGACACAGCAAAGCCAAATTTGTTTTTGTGATGGAATTCCTGTGTTGCATATGTATGTCATCGACTAGCCTACCTACGAGTCTACCTGAAAGGGAATGTCCTGCTTCAGAACTCTTAGTCATAGATTCCACCACATGTGGTTGAAATAGGTGAGCGAATGGTTTAGTTTATAGTATAATGTAAATATATGTATATTATAGGATAAACCTGTTTCTCCAAAAAAAGAAGGGAGACTGTTAATCGATAGACACTGATCCTAAAAAGGCTGAAACTTCACTTCAGGTCTGAAAAAACATCCTGCAGCTAATGTTTTTACAATAGAATATGGTCAAGTTTGTGAACTAGTGTGTTAAGAGTCTTAAGCCTTAAGTACCTTGAATGTTTCTTTCAACTGTTGGGAGTCTTTCACAGGTAAGTGAGTTGCTTCCTATTCATTGATTCATATATTTTTCACAGTTTACCATAGAATTAGACCTTATATACAGAACCCAATCCCTGATTTGGATTAGCAGCTGGTTCTGAATCTGTTGTATTATAGACCTTTTTCAACCACTAGCTAAGAGTGATGCTAAGATTTTGACTATAGTTTTTGGTAGCTATTACCTCAAATAAGAATGATGGAGAACCTAAACCTATTGCATGTAATGAGCCTTACACATCCTGATAAAACTAGTCCACGAGCATTTGCCTCATTTTGAACCTAAGCTTCTTTAGTGACCTTCTGTCTAATTACCATTACCTAGAGAAGACATTCTGTGTGTTGGCTGTTAGACGTATTCAGAATGCAGTTATTCACTTGAGTAGAAAATGTTAATTATTCAAATAATTAACATGGTCACCTGCCATTAAGGAATCTATTTAATCATCATGGTGATTGACTAGAAAACCCCCTCCTATTTTTTTTTTTATTTAAAAAGCTCACTCAAACATTACTTTTGAAGGCATCAATCATGGGCAACTGCACTGGCGATGTATGCTGCAGCAATGTGGTGAGGCGGTCAGCAGAGCCATTATGTTGGGCGTTAAAGCTCACAAATTTTGTCACTGGTTTGATACTTCTTCAGTAGTGAAGGATTAATTTCACTGTGTCTGCTGCATTGACAAAAAGAAAATAGAATGGCTGTGTATATGCTGTCATTTAAATTTGTCCCCTACTCCCTGGGTGGGTGCCTGGTTTGTGATACCCTACCACATGTTTTTGAGTACAAAAACACTACACACGTTTCCATTTGAAGCTAGACTTTACCGTCAAATCACGTCCAGTGTGATGGTTGTTTCCAATGATGACCTGTCCATTCATGGTACCAACAGATTATGCAGTTCTGTAGTATGAGGTTTTGCATGTGAAGCATTCAAAGTAGACTTTTTTGGTTTGTGTGATAATTGCCCCATAATCGCACATTACTTCAGAAGTACTTCAGTTTACACACAGAAGTATGGCTCTTTATGAGAAAAAGTCCACTTTGTGTCTACCTTGTCCTCCATTGTGCTCGCATTGTGCAAAAGTGTAGGTACAGGTTCTAGGTTTAAAGTAAAAGATCGTAGGTGATATTTGCTAGCACTTTTACCAACATCATACACACAAAATGCCAGCCTTGCTTTTATAGCAAGCATTGTCGCCCACAGTTGGAACATGGTTTCTTTTGTTTCTGACCTTGTCATCCTTTTTTTTAAGTGGCTGGAAAGTGGTAGTTACAATGTAGCCCCAATGCTCATCCATCCCCTTTCTCTTCATGTTTCTTTAACACTAAAGGCTACCACTGTCATGGACAACTCATCCCGCCGTATTGCTGTTGGTACCGCTGGAGCCCCTTCTGAAAAGAAGAAACAGAAGTAGCAGACACATGGGCGAAGCAAGAGAACTATGCTGTATCTCCACCACTCTTGCATTCTTGGTATTCCATTGCAAAAATTCCTATCAAGCACAGCTACAACCATTCCAGTGAGGTGTCAACCTACTTGCCCATTACAGCATAATTCGTCAGCCAACAGATAAATATGCACTTATTGCACAATAGTTTCTCAAGTTACATATTCCCTGTTAAATATTCTTCTTCTTGTTTTAAGTCTGTCTAGTTTGCACTTTCCAAAATGTTAACCTTGAAGACAAAAAGTAGATTTGTTTAAATATGGCAAAGGCTTGAAGAAACCCCTAATTTAATGTACTATATGTGAACCAACTTGGCTTAAATTTTATAATGATAATGTTTTCTCCCAAGACATTTAAGAGGATTTACTGCTAGACATTGCAAGGCACAACTGCAAATAAACCAAATTACTTTGTGTTTAGTAGTTTGTGCCATAGCAATGTTTAGATTATCTGATGCAGACATGGGTGTGACGAGCCACTGCACTGCTCACTAAAAACTTTTTGTCCCCTTTTTCGTGTCACCTTTAGTATCAAGGATGGGAAGTTACAGGCCTCAAGGTTTGTGAACAGACCAAGATTAAATTTATTATAGGCGTGTCACTTTAACGAACCTATATGCACTGTTGAATCAATGCAAATGACACTGTAGTCCTAAATATATGTTAATTCTGACTTTAAAACCCACATGTGCCTGAAATTTCCTCATTCCTTTTGCAGGACAAGGTATGAAAATACTGTATATATATCAGATGACAGACAAAGTTAAATATTACAACTGCTTATTTAAAGGTTACACAAAACTAGGTTCCCCCGAATATCGTTTTTATTATTGTTTCTATAGCAACATTGGTGCCTTATCGCTATTCCTAGTACAGTTTGTGCCTTCTTCAGGTGGTCTATGAAGCTCTTGGCTGGTTTAACTCAATTACACAGTTGCACTATACACATCTGTATTTTATCCTGTACATGTAAAGGTTCTGCTCGTCAATATCCAAAAAGTTACCAAAAGTGTAATTAAATATTAAGAGCACCAAAAAATTAGAAATAAGTGCAGCTGTATTTTTAAAATATTCTTGTTAAAATAGTGTTACGGGGTTTTATATATCTATAAACTCTCAAGAACCAGGGGAACGTCATCAGTGAGCGATATTAGTAAATATAAAGTTATGTATACATGAATATATATGAATGTCCATAGTCTTTCACTCTATTTTCCATAGAAATAGCCAAGTAGGTATTCCCAATCACATCGTAAACTAAAACCTTAATGGATCACTCCCGTAATTGAACATCTTTATACATACATACATACATGCATATATATATATATATATATATATATATATATAGTGCAGAGATGTGCATCTCCACAGGTATAGCAGTTTGCACTAAATAAACACATACAAGGCACTAGTGTTCCACTTTGTGTACAATTTGTATGTATTTGTGATTTGTGCATGATTGTGAACTAGCTATATGTGATTGCATGTGTATATATATATATGCATGTATAGGGTTTCTTTTTTAAAATATATTGGCCTTTAATGTATCTTTTCTGTTAAAAATTGTATGTTAAAAAAAGAATACACCAATTGGCAGCAATTTGCTTGTTTTACATTAACTATTTCTGTCTTCTGGTGAGAAGATACAGCTTGCAGCTGTCCTTTGTAGTTTTTCATGTTTGTTTTATAATTCAAAGAAAATGATATAAGTGGAGGTTTAGATGAGTGCCCAAAGATATTTTTTTCATAATTATAAGTGTCTTCTTAAGTACCAAATGGTGTGTTTAGAAATATTTCGTTTGATACTCCATTTATGTCAAATTTACTTAGGTCTTGAAAAGCTGATGTCCAAAGCTGAGGTTACACACAAGAGGATATGTAATCTGGGCCAATGAATTTCTTACTCTTGCTGCTTAACTTTTCTATCCTGTATGAACTATTTTTTAATAAAGGCAAATGTAATAATTTCCTGCTAGATGTGTTATAAATATTTGTAATATTCACTTAATATTTAAATTGTATGGACAGATTTATTCTAAGTTAACCATTGCTTGTCCATCAGTGTCTTTATATGCATTTTAAAAAGGGTTGTTCAATTTAGGCAGATTCTGCATCAGGAATGATTAGAAGTGAGAACGTTATTTGATCAAAACAAAATATACTATTCCTCTAAGAAAACAAGGCTGGGAAACTTGTTTCAGTCCCCCAAACAAGTTATTAAAAGGATACTAATGGCAGTTTCTCTCTGACATCAACAGTATATCAGTCAATCCTTCCACTACACATTCAAATTTTTTTATTTTTTTTTTGGGTCATAATTTCATTTTATTTTACTTTTTTTTTTTTTTT
>VKOC01000004.1:8914093-8924615 GCA_009364415.1 Spea multiplicata
TATATATATATGTCATTGTTAATAGCAATCACAATCCTATCATGCCCAGGCATACCCAGATGCCAGCATGTACTGGCTGACTTGCTGTTAGCAATCATATATATATACTGGAACCTGGGCATGATAGAAGTGAGATTACAGCCTCCCTATGCCATGCTACCCGCCCTCCTGCACTTACACATCCATGTTATCACACACTCATTCACAAACATTCATTCACTCATACTCATATTCATGTAATGTCTCCAGAATCAGGAATCTGCACACACTCCCACAGGAACTCAGGTGCTTAGCTGTGCCAGGAAGGGCCAGCTCCCCAGTAAATCAAAATAGAAAAAGGCTCCAGGCACTCAAGGGTTCCATCAGGCAGATTTATTGGAAGAGATGAACAACAACGTTTCGACCTCACGATGTGGTCTTTATCAAATTGATAAAGACCTCATTGTGAGGTCGAAACGTTGTTGTCCTTCTTCAATAAATCTGCCGGAGCTGGAACCCTTGAGTGCCTGGAGCCTTTTTCTAGCATTTCAGTTAAACATACAGTATGGCGGCACCTTCTCAATGCAGCTGTCTGATACCATTGTTTTGGAAACGCATTGAGACCTCATTGTGAGGTTGAAACGTTCAAGTGTCACAGGAGTCCTGTACCACAATGTCAACAGCTTATATGCCGTTTCTTGGACCTTGGCTGTCAACTTGATAAAGACCTCATCGTGAGGTCGAAACGTTGTTGTTCATCTCTTCCAATAAATCTGCCTGATGGAACCCTTGAGTGCCTGGAGCCTTTTTCTATTTTGATTCATGTAATGTCTGGCATAGTATATAGTGATGGGAGTTATGATGTACTTTAGAGCATAACTCCCATAATTATATAATGAACAAGACATTGGCAATGGTACAGGGTACAGCATAACACCCATCACTCCCACACATTTACTAATCCACTCTCACTGAATGGTTTCCTACCTTTCCACTGTCACTGTCACTTTTCCTGCTACACAAACCCCCCCAAAAAACTCAGCCCTGAACAGGTTAGCGACAATATGGTAAAAATTACACTGGCGTTAGGGTATAAAAAAAAACCTTGTCCTGACTGGGTTAACAGGTAAGAATCTGATAATTTTGACTCTTGAACATTGGTTCAGCACAGCTTTACACAAAGCAAACATTTTACCATACATCCGTTAACACACCATGTTACTATCCGTCCAATACATTGTTACAGTTACTCTGCTACTGGTTTTAATATCTGTACCATTTTGAAACCATTCCTTTTTGTTTATGGAATATTTTTGGAAATTTAGGACATTGAACCAATATGTATAATTTATTAAATATCACGAACGTTTCGAGATACTTGTGCGAGTAACGTTATGAAAAGAGTTTTCGAAAAACTTAACACATCAACTCCAGTAACGAGAGCCCATGCGCAAAGTGAACACCCAGCATGCTCTAGTCGTCCTGGCACCTGCCCTTTAAAACGACCCAGCGATTGAGACGCATGTGCACAGTGAATACGCATCATGCTCTGGTCGTTCTTCCTTATACCGGGACGTCACGACTGGCGCACATGCGCAAAGTAAATACCCAGCATTCGCTGCGCCCTATATAAACCTGCCTATTGGCCTTGTTCGTTCGTTTGCATCGTGGAGGTTCATTTGGGCGGTTCGTAGGTGATCTTTAGGTTCGTAACTTTGCTTAGGCTTATATGTTCAAAAGGTTTTCTTTTGAATTAGTTGTGTAACTGTACCTTTATTGTTCTGTGACGTGCGTTTTTTGTATGACTTTTGTCCTCATGTTGAAAGCACGTGGCTTGTATTCAATGTACGGGTATTATTTCCTTGGGCCCGCATTCGTTCATGTCTTTGCGTTTAATAATGTGTGTGTGTGACGCATCGTAAGAGCTAATCTTCCTCGTTCACGCGCTTACTACTAGCTGGAACGCATGGATTTTTTTTCGTAATAGCACTATGATGAGACTTATCACAGACCTGTTCTGAGTACTATGAGGACAGTTAATGTCTCTGAGTCTTTAGGTAGTACTGACATTTCGTGTGCACTAAATGTAGCCAATGGACTGTTTACACTTTTTTATTTTTATAGTTAACATACTGTGGAGCTTGATTTTGGTGAACTTGGTAAGTTTCTTTTCACTGTGACTTACTTGTGGCAATAGTAACTTACAATTGAGTAGTGGGATTCCTGATGTCATGACATTAATGTCGTTTACATGTTTCCAGAGTCTCCTTCTGGTAAACTTCTGAGCAGCTGAAGCTCCCTTGCAGGGGTCTTATCCTTGCACATGCATTCCTCAAGATTCCAGAAAACTGGGACCGGTCTCCGGAATATGCGTTAATTAAATCATTGATCAGTGTCACAATTTACTGGTGTCCATACCCTGTCCATAAGGATGTGTTAAAGTAAGCTAAAAACATCAATATGTTTTCTTGTCAGGCTGCAATCGGTAGCAGGAACATCCCTCAATGCTTTTTGTGCTGTCTGACAGTAGTGCCCTATAGAACCCCTTCTGAATTTACTCATTCCTGTAGAACACATTTTATGAAGTGTTGGTGCTAATTATTATTTTATATAGCGCCTTCAAATTCTGTAGTGCTGTACAATGGTGTAATATCAACTGTAAATATTTCAAACTACTCTGATTACATGGGCTGCCAAAAATCTTCCTGCATGAAGATCTTGTGGTTATTTTTGTCATGTATTTGTCAAAACAGTTAACAATACTTTTGCTCCACCAATGCAAACATTGGTGCTATGGGAATCTTTTGAGTATGAACTAGGGCTGAGAGCTTTGGTATATTTGGTTCCCAAAAAACTTAGATTTTGAAGCTGTTCCTGCTCTCTGGGCTAATCTTAAGGTGCCCCCTGGCTGCACATGCTGCCCCCATGCTAGGCACCAAGCTACAAAACATCTAACTCATCTGGTTTTTGGATTTTAACCCCTTGCTGCTTGCAGTAGGCTACAGAAGCTAGGTGCTTCTATCAAATTACTTCCTGATTAACTGTGTACTGCTAGAAACTAGATGAGATGCCTTCTGTGTTGCAGGTAAAACTGCATTTGATCAGAACTTGTTTTTCTATCATCTGTGATGAACAGACAAGCATGTTTTTATGTAAATACATATTCTGAGAAAATGCTACGTACTCTTACTTAATATGCTGCTTACTAGAACTGCCTTGTTTGCTTTTTAGGTGTGTTTCTGAAGATGAATGAATCATTGGTTTGCAGGTAAAATGTCTCATTAAATGACATGTAGTTTCTTGATTGTCTGTGATGAATATAATAGACAAGCATATGGCTGAATATATTGATGCAAATCTAAATTCTGAGAAAATTGACTATTTCTTAAGATTATGGAAGTTCTTGGTTCTTGTATTAATTTATTTTCTACATAGGGTTATACCTGCTGGCTAGATCATGGAGCAATGAATCTTAATCAGGTAAACTGACTAAATCAATGTTGGCATCTCTTGTTCTCAGTCTGGTTACCCAAATAACTGTTCTTCGCATATGTTTCCTTAGTAAATGAATTATAATGAAGAGCTTTGGCTGGTAGTTGCTGTAACGCAAACAAGCACATTTAGTGCCATTTAGACATGTCTACCTTATGTAGCATGACTGTTTGAGCAAAGCTTTAAAGTTGCATTCTACGTGACTGTTTTGACTGGGCAATACAAAATTCAGCAGCAGATAGGAACTGTTCAGCCCATCTAATATTCAAACTGTCTAAATGCTCAAAATTGGCCTTTGTTCCAGTTTTGTGTTCAGGATATTCCTATCACCTTAACCATTAACGTTCCTTCATACAGACGGCTCCTGAAATATTTTACTATTGCTGAATTGTCTTGTGTTGGTGTCTATTTTAAAATAAGGCTTTTGTAATGTTGGAACTAAGCTCCATGTGATGATGTAAGTCTCGTTCGTCTGAAACCCATTGAAGAATAACAGCATGGTGGAGTTCTGATGGAGCTGCTTTACTGTGCAGGCATTGCAGAATCTAGCGTTTATTTTTTTACTAATTTGTCTTCTCACCTTCTAGGTTAAAAGCAAACCCAAATAACAGGTATGTTATGATACAAGCCAGCCTCTTAAAATATATAGTTTCTAGCTCAGATGGTGAATAACATAATCTGGACGGCACTAGTCAAATGGTATTGACCAAAGCCCTGATCAGACCTGACCTCAGTGACACTGTTTTATCCCATTGCAGATGTGGAAACACATTACTCTAGCTATGTAGCACCACGACTAGCCTTATAACATGGCTACAGTATTTTCATATGTGCCTTGATGATGACACTCTCACACGTCCGACTTACTAATGTGTACCAGAGCCTGTAAAGGTGAACCCACTGGTCCTGTTAGTAGGAAGAGAAGGATGTACTGTTCCAGCTGGAACTGTCTGAAAGAGCACTTCACATCTTGAAAAGGCAAAAGTCAGGTTTGTAGATGAGCCAAAACTTAAATTAGAGTTAAGAAAGCCGTGCCATGTTCATATTATGGGTTTTGTTTGAGGGTTTTTAGAATACATTGGTTCATGAGAAGTACTGTTGAATGTTCTATAGCGCTAATTAGTCTTTATAATCTGTCCATGCACAGGTATAAAAGCCAGCCTATCAAGAATGGCGTGCTCAATGCCAGGTAAGAAAAAAAACATGAAGCTGAAATTCAAAAGACTTCTTGCCATGATGAGAAAAACCTAGCTCACTTTGAAATGAAATGAAAAGCTACAAAACTTCTGAGCAGAACCTACAGTTGTAGGATTTCTCCTTTATGCTTAAACATGTGTAACATTTCCTACTTCTTTACAGGGCAGTAGGCTGCAAAAGCAAAACTGAGCCAGGTGGGTTTTCTTTGCCTCATCCTCTCAGCATTTAGCAACCTTTAACTCTTTGCGGTCCAGTAAATTTTCACTTTAAGTGCACCGAGCAGGTCCAATTTAATTTTCGGAAGACAATTTTTATACAAAACGGTTATCTTTTAACTACAAAGCCATTAAATACTACTCTAAAACCTTAGTCTTTTTTCCATTGTATGACACTTTTTATAATCTGCAGAATCACACTAATATGGGTAATTCTGGTTTATAATATCAACATCTAGTGGTCACTAGAAAATCCAACATTGAGCCACAATCTGTAAAATATTTTTTTCTTATAATAGGCGCTCCTAGCAGTCAACTAGTGACTGGCATTGGACCGCAAACGTTAAAACTATGTTGGATATATACTGACATAGGACCACAGAGGGTTAATATACTTCTACTATAAACACATGTGAAGGGAAGGAGTAGTTGGGACCTGTTATGCAATGTTTGCTTCATGCATAAATTAGGGTGTAGAATAGTCCTGCAGATACAAACTACAGTGACGGTACCAAATGTAAATGCAGTCCATATACCCTTGCTGGCCCTTGTACAGTTCAGAGATGTGCTGCCTCTAGTGATGAATCATCTACTATAGCCTGAGCTAACACTTGTGTTGGCAGTGACAAGGATTGTCGCTATACTGAAGAGGTCTCTTCCCTTATTTTGACGTAAAGCTGGTTTTTGGAAGTGTCTGATAAAAACTCTTGTCTTCATAGCTCCTGTGAATATATCATGGTGATAAAGGTGAGCTTTCTGCTGGGCTTGGTCTCAATCTTTTGCATCTACCTGCAAAACACAAAGGCCTAGTGCTTAAAATGGGTCTCGTAGAGCTATGATTATCTGTTATACCGCCCCAGTCTGATAAACAATGACTGAGTGGTATGCATGTTTTACATGAGCTCAGAACATATCTGGCGAATGCTAGCTAAGTCCCTCTTTCATTTCTAATACAAAGGTACAACAGCAAAAACAAACCCCCCACAAGCCTGGAAGCCTACAGGAGTCATCAAAGACTGCAGAGGCAGCTTCAGGGACAGGGGAGAGGGTTCTTCGGTCTCCACATGAGTGTGGAGACCAGCCCCAACCCTCCCCTGCTTCCTGATTGCTCCATGAGAGCGACAGTGAAGCATTAACCCCTTCAGTGCCACAATTGTGTGATACGTTCATGGCATTGCAGGGATTAACATTTGTCCCCACTTGTGGGGACTAAATATCAGTCAATGCTGTGCTCCAATGGAACATCAGCATTGAAAGAGCATTATCAATTAAAAAAACAGCACTGACCTGAAAGTCCACGATGCTTCCAGGTCAAATGCTGTGAGTTTAGTAAGTGGGCTGATGATCAGATCACTCCTGACCAACTAGAATGGTAGATGTAGTGTGGGATAAAATCTAACTATTAAGAATTAACTAGTGTATGGGAACACTACACTCTTTGGAACCTTTCCTA
Source organism: Spea multiplicata (assembly GCA_009364415.1). NCBI lineage: Eukaryota > Metazoa > Chordata > Amphibia > Anura > Pelobatidae > Spea > Spea multiplicata. The sequence goes on from VKOC01000004.1 coordinate 8,920,430, forward strand.
ATAACATTTTGACTGTTGCAAAACGAGTGTTGCCAAGTATGCATTCTCAAATTGGCTATGCTGGGACTATAGCCTTAATGGGTAAAATGGCTTCTAAAATGGGCAATCTTTAGTAAATCACTACTTGGTTAACTATTGCTGTCAGATGACCAAAGCTGCCGTACTGTGCATTCTAGTATATCTTGCCATTTAGAACTACCGCTTGAATCTGTTGCAGGTGTTGATCAGTGAATGCCTGAAGAGCGCATAAATCCAGGAATGATGCACTTGTAAAGGAAGAAAGTGCTCTATGGCTTTTTGACACTTGAGCCCTTGCCTGTGTAAACCTTTGACATGAAAGTTCATTGTGTTGAACAGGTGAGTGATTACTCTAATCCTGTTGAGGTACCTGTTCTACACAGGCTGTTAAGCAGCCTGCACTGCAGGGGTTTCCAATCAAACCTTTCTACAGGGCCACATTGCAAATTAAATTAATTAAAAATGGGTTTCAGGGCTATGATGATCAGTTCTACCGCCCCAGTCTGATATACAGTGACTGAGTGGTATGTTCTGAGCCTCTGAACCTACTCACAATAAAAGGACAGCTTAACATTTATTCTAGTTAAGTAGCTGCATTCATGGAACTACATACTGAATAACTAATGTTAACTTTAACACTTTTAGCTATTACAAAATAATGTACTAAAATGGCTCACACATGTTTAAATATCTCTACAGCTCTTTGAAGGGATTGCATCACTGTGCCTGAGAAGGAGAATGCCTCTTCAAAATACTGCAAGATGACTTGGTTTGAGTGGGAAGACTCTTTGCTTTTGGAAATAAAGCTTTTATATTCATTTCTGGCCTGTGTTCTACTTTCCCAGTTGGCCTTTTCTGTGATCTGTGTAACTGTACTTGAGTTTCAGCTGTTGCCTCTTTACAAGTGGTATCGGTCTTGGGGAGGACCTGCACTGTGATTTCACATTACCAATGCAACATGCAGGTTGAGGATAATTTGACAAAATTATTAGGCACATTATAAGCAAACTTCAATTTCCCCCATGAAATGCACACAATATGTAGTTGTAGGTGAATCTGTTTGTCGTTTTCAATAAGGAGGAGGGAAAAATAACCAAAGGGAGACATAATCATATTGTGATATTGGTCGTAGAACTGCAATATGACACATGTTAACCGTTAGTAGGTGCAGTAATCCAAAAATTACTATACTGGGGCGCACCGCAAATCATGTCAACTGTGAATGTCGACGTTTTAAAATCTAAACCCGGCCAATGCAGTACTGTCATCGTTGTACAATTTAAAAAAAAAAAAGGGGTGACTTGATGGTCGGTGGGGGAGGGTGTGTGATGACGTAGTCACGTAATACGTGTGTTTGGGGCGGGTCCACAGACCGATGTGTGGAGCAGAGAGCTTCCCGTGAAGAGAAGGGGCCGATTCTTATGCTGACCTGAGTGTGGGCTGCTGGTGCTTGTGGTGTGGGGGTCTTGGTGCTCTTGAAGCTCTGTGTGGTTGCTGATTCTGGCTATTTGGTCGTCCTCATTTTACGTGCTGCAATTTCCTCGCAGCTGAAGATTGTGTTTACTATGTGGGCGGCCGGCCGCGACCGATCCTCTCCTCTACACCAAGAATGCCAAGAATGCTGTGCAAAGCACGCAGTGTAAAGGTCAAGAGCAAAGAAACAGCTATGCCACGTGGTGAAGGATACACAGAACGAACAAGTGAGCGGCTGTCTCAATGACTAACTCTGTTTAATATTGAATACTTTCAGTAATTCAACCTGGCACCATTAGCACTTTAATACCTAAGCACCTTAGTATCTATAACCACTCCTACTACTTTGGCACCTTCTCCTACGGATTTAACTAATTTTTATGAACTTCATATACTAATTGAAAGAAGAAGATTTGGAGATTTGATCTCTCCTCAGCTTGGATTGTTACTCAGGACCATGTCTGAAAATTAATTGGACAAAGCCATATATTTATTTACTTATTTATTAATATTTTTCTATAGTGATTTCTAGTATTTTTGCACCTGCATCTTACTATTTATGGACTTAATGAACTTCAATGAACTCGATATATTAATTGAATGAGGAAGATTTGGATATTGATTATTCCTCACCTGGGATTGTTACCTAAGATCATGTCTGGAAATTAATAGGAAGAAGCCATATACTTATCTATCTATCTACTTATTTATTTATGCGTATTTAAGTGTATTTAACATCATTCTGTCAATAACGGGACTTTGTTGAAACTTATAATCGATTTAATTGAACAGAATCTAAAATGCCTCCTAAAGGAGATAAGGCTGCTAAAGGAGATAAGGATGAGAAACTTAAAGCTTCTGCTAAAACAAAGAAACCCCCACCAATCAGTGCTTATTACTCTCCAAAAAGTTATAATGATACATCCATTATCTCATCTAAATCATCGCCAGAACTGTTATACGAAACTAGTATTAGCAACTCATTGGAATATGTTACAAATGCCAATTTAACCACTGCTCTAGATTCTCTTTATAATAGAATTAAAGCTGACTTAGACCAACATCTGAAAGATTATAAGGAAGAAATCATTAACCTGAAAACATCACTAGAATTACAATCTAAGGAAATTACGTCTCTTCAATCTAAATGCAAAGAGCTATCTCTCCAAAATGAATACCTTAAGGCCGAATCTATAAAACATGATTTTAAATTAGCTGAATTTGAGGACAGATCGCGTAGACAAAATTTGAAAATTCGCGGGATTCCAGAGAATGTTAAAGATCTAGATGCCTACTTAAAAGATTTATTATCTACTTATGTGGACCAAGATAAATTAGGCTTGGCGCCAATTGGAGGATTCTATAGACTTGCTTTTCCGCCTTCCTGGATCCAAAGTAACTCTCCAAGAGACGTTATGGTTTGCTTTAAGGACTATCGTATAAAGGATATGTTGACTAAAGAAATGAGGAAAAACCCTACCAAATCAGATAAATATGCTTCTCTTCTAACATTTCCAGATCTTTCACGCGCAACCAGACTTCATAGAAAGACATTTATAAATGTTACGGCTTGTCTTCGAGAGAATAATATTACCTACTCTTGGGGTTTCCCAACAAAATTACGTATTTCATACAAAGGGAAAAACTATGTTTGCAACGATTATACACAAGCTAAAGATTACCTATCTCAGTGGAATCTAACTAACTTCAATCCCTAATCTTCTTCTTAAATCTTTTTTTTTTTTATATTTTATTTTATTTTTATCTATTTATTATTTTATTTTTATTATTATTATATTATTATTATTTTTTTTTTTATCTTTTTGTACAAATATCTAGATATTTAATTTATCAAATTTACTTAATATAGACTAGGCCTTTGGCCATTGTTTTTCAAATATTAAACAAGCTACACATGGTTAAAAGGTGAAGGATTAGCCTTAATTTGTTGTCACATAGATACTTGATCGAATCTCTCTTAAATCCAATGTTCACTGAGTTTTCTTAAAAATCTTTTTTTTTTTTTTTTTTTTTTTCTCTCCTTTCCCTCCCCACAGACCTGACCTCACTTGCACCCAGTATTATGGGATTTCTATACACGTGAATTATTAAATTATATCATGTAAAAACACTCAAACTATATTTAACCCTGATAAATACACGATCACGTATTAAAAGAAAGATATTACTATCTTGTTGTGAAAGGGTATGAGAATATCATTTACACACGTTTGAAAGGGAAAGGGCTACTCCTACTTTTGATATGGACATATAGTACACATTCTTTTACACACATATATGTATACATATCTATTAATAGTTTATCTATTCCAACTTTTCTATTAGACACAAGGTAACTATGGATTGAATATGATTAAAACTAGATTCTAGTTAATTCTAGGGGTGTTATTCACTCTGGGAAAACTTTGGGTTGTTCCTAAACTCTCAATTTTGATATGGACATACAATACACATATTTACTTTTACACATATATATATATATATATACTTATTACAATTTTATTTATTGCAATTTTATTAGTAGAGATATGGTAATTATCGATTGTATAACATTAGATTATCTTAATTCTAGGGGCGTTTGCTACTCTGGAAAAGTTTTACCTACTTATCTTGTATAACATTAGATTATCATAATTCTAGGGGCGTTTGCTACTCTGGAAAAGTTTTACCTACT
>VKOC01000004.1:8942685-8967924 GCA_009364415.1 Spea multiplicata
TGAGTCAGTGAAACGGATTATATATTATATAATGAGAGGGATTTTTCAGAGCGTTTTCTCTGAAAAAACCCTCATTTTATAATCGACAATAATCGATTCAACTATTCGATAATGAAATTCGTTGGCAACGAATTTCATTATCGATTATTATCGATTTTATCGATTAGTTGTTGCAGCCCTAATAATAAAATAAACATATGATTAAATGTGTGCATATATATATATATATATAATATATTTTTTTATATATATATATATATATATTATAAAACAGTGCAAATAATCAATCATGGGCTCACGGTGAAGAAATAAAAACACAAAATAATCGGAAGCTATCCATCTGTAAATGCAGAGCAATGTCTGTTTGAAATCTGGAGAAAAAGAAACCACCACTCCGTAGAAATACACGATGTACAACTGCTGCTACGCGGGGAAAGTAACTGCTCAGTAGCAGTAAACTAAAATGGCGAGACCTCACGAGAGAAGCCACCATAAGAAGGGAAACAGCAAAAAAGGAAATCCAAGATGGCTGACGCGTCCGGACACAGAAGAAAAAAAACAAGAAAGGTGGCCGCCGCAACAAGATAGCAGCCGGAGAAACTACGCAACGAAACAACAGGAATGAAAGAGCCTGAAGAACAGAAGGAGACCAATGAAGGTAAGATATAAAAACCCTAGGTAATGAAGTATACCAATAACACCCCTAAGGATGTAAAAATCTGTGACCCCATAATAATGGGGAGACACACATAAAGATATCTTATCTTAGGAATCCTGGAGGTTTGCTGGAACTTTTAAAACTACCTTAAGGTTTTAAAACTGCTGGATACAAATGAATGGCATGCAGGGTATCTTCCAGAAGCTTTTTATTTGCAATAGCCAATTAAAAACACTTTATGCTTTAATAAAAACTAAGATACAGGTTATCTTAAAGGCGCAGTACCTACTACAATCTTGTGAGTGTGGCACAACTAGTGGGGTTTTTATTCTTTTTACAGAGTACCTTTTTGGTTCTGTTTTTCTATATATCTGTTGTAAGGAGCTTTTTGAAGGAGGAGTCCTTGGGGAAGCTACCACATATGTGTTCCGACAAATGAATAGAAGGGTTAAAAAGCTAAGTACCCTGTTTTTATATTATCTTTTATTCTTGTAGAACACAGTTACAATTTTATTGTACTAACTATCTTTCTCCTTGCATATACTAGCACAGTTTGTGTGGGGCTTTCCTGGATTGCAGTTCATTTTCCAAAATGAAAAACACCCTTTGACGGCCTTACTTATCAATCTGTATAAATATTGGAATATAGAAGCACATCTTGCGATTATTCCAGGATACTTAAATCCTCCTACAGTCTCTCTCTGGTCACGGATTGTCCTAGGTGTGTGTTGTCATTTTATACGTAGCCCACTCTTTATTTTTTGTGGCCCGTTCAACTAGATTATAGACACCTTTCTTGTGGTGATGGGAGAGGTCTGCAAGAGTTTAAATAGATACATTTGGACTCTGGTATTAACTGTTTGTTTTATCCTTGTGTTCTTTTACAGGATTGTGATTTCCTTTGGGTTCCTCCTCTCATATTATACAACTTATTACTATCTTGTCTGTCAGCCTAGTATTAATAACGCTTGAACCAGATTTGAATCTGACCTGCCATTTGTTTAACTGGTTTTTGGTCATCAAATGGGCTGCACCTATTATATTTGGCTATTCTTGCAGCCTGCCAACACAACTTCCCCTATTTCTTTTCAATTTCTCTTTGTCGCCACTTTGTGTTTTCCTCCCACCTTGCTCTCTTTTTAAGTCTCTTTCCTCAACTTTAGCTTTTCTAGTTTTAACCACTACGCTCACCCCCCCAGACACAGGAAGTCTAAAGTCATAACAGCTAATACTTCTAAACCTGTTACACCTCTGACAAATACAAACTACAAAGACTCAATCACACCCATCAGATACCTCACCGATGAGCTCTGTTTCTTCACATGAACCTGTTAGTATATCATCCCCATTATTGGATGAAAAGTTGGAGAAAAGTTCTGCAGCAATATAAAACTGGCATCTCATCTAATGGAAACATTGGAAACTCGACTTTAAGTTATAAAAATAAGGACTCAAAGCACAGGAACAGCCACATGAGGAAGCAATCTGTGCCCTTCAAACACAAATTGAAGCAGGGGCAACTATTTGAGAATTGCGGGACTTCCAGAATCGGTCAAGAATGTTTCCTTAATGCAAATAGTCTCTGATTGGCATCCCGCACACTGAACCTTTCCTTTCCACAAGATCGGTTGGTGGTGGAGAGTCTGCAGAATGGTCCCAGAAAATGAAACATTGCAAGCCAAACATAGAACGGTCATTTTTTAAATCTTGAATTATATGGACAAGGTCAAAATTCTTGAAACCAACAGAAATTACCACCACAATACCAAGGCAAGAAGATCTTTCTGTTTCAAGATTTCTCAGCAGTAGTGACTGCCAAAAGATGCCAAACACAACAGCACTGCACAAGAAACAAATTAAATTTGCGCTCCTCTACCCTGCAAGGTTAGAAGTTACACACGGGGGCAAAAACTTTGACTCTCCAGAATCGGCAACCCAACTCCTCCACCAGGGCTGGAAGACTTTAACTACAATGAAAAAGACCCAGAGTTCGGGCCCTTTTTCTCTTTTCCTCACTTGTCCCTCCTAAACCCTCTCGTTTATAAGACAAGGTTGCTCTGAAAAATACCCCTCGCCTTATAATCGGGGTCATCTTATAATCAGACCTCAAATATGTCTGATTATGAGACTAAGATCCAGATCACCCACAGCACTGCAGGGGACCTGGATCCTCCTGTCTTATGCCCCCCTGCAAACGTACCAGTGCTTCTGAGTCCCTGTTGTGTAGACAGGGCAGCGTGTAGACGTCTACGCGATTCGCTGCAGCCGGAAGGAAGTGGGGTTGTCTGCATCCGCTGCCCCAACTACACACCAGGGAATCAGAAGCACGGGTAAGTTTGGGGGGGGTGTTAAATGGGGGTCATAAGGCATTTCTATAGGCAGAGTGCTCTATGATATGCCTTTTAACCCCCTTTATGCCACTCTGCCTCCAGAAATGCCTTTTAACGCTCTATAACGCCACTCGCCTCCTGGTAAATGCCTTATACCTCCCTATAATCGCCACTTCTGCCCCATAATAAGCCTTTTAACCTCCTAAATGCCGAAGTTGATATAGGGGGTATAAAGGCATTTCTGGAGGTAAGAGCTGGCAACTACAGAGGTCAAAGGGCATATCAATGGGGCAACAGTGATATAGAGGGTTTAAAGGCATATATGGGGCAGCAGTGGCTAAAAGGCATATCATCGGGCACAGTGGCATATGGGGGGTATAAGGCATTTCTGGAGCAGAGTGGCAAGCTTGGGGGCAGATGTGCATAACTGGGGGGCAGCTTGGAAAATAAAAACAAATAAAATATTTTTCTCAATCATTAAAAAAATAGTTTACATAGTTTACATGAACTAACATTTACTAGTAAAACTTTTTTCTATAGGGTTGTCTCATATTCAGGCTTTTTCTTTTTTTTTTCCCTCTAAATTAATATTCAGATTTTGGAGAGTTGTCTCATAATCGAGCAAATACGGTATTTTGTTTGTAATTTTAGATGCAATTTACCAGGTGGTTAAAGGTTGGAAAGTGTTAGCAGGAGGCTGATGAGACTTTTTCGTGTATCACGGTATGTTAAATTTTTGTCCTTCTTGGAACACCCCATGGCCGTTTTCTACATTAACTTTTGCTGAAGGAGTGACTACGCGGCCTGGCATTGGCTGAATCTACTCAGCCTAAATTGAACCCCATTGTTCCTGACTCTGCATGCACTAAATCACACTTACAGCTAGTTTCCTGGAATGTAGAGGGGCTAAACACCTCAATCAAGAGGAAAGAGGTTTTACCCTACCTTAAGAAAATACAACCAGGCCTCTTTTTCAAGAAATTCACTAGTATGACCCTGTTAAAAATACATTAACCCCTTAATGACAAAGCCCGTACATGTACAGACTCAAAATGCATTGTTTTCAATGGGTTTAGGGACTGCCCATTGTCCTTAAGGGGTTAAAGGCTCAGTAGATTAGCGAATGCTATTCAGTCATGTACTGTATCAAACCAGGGGCATCTTCATTTTTTTTCAAAATACTTTCCTTGGACTGTGGAGGCGGTTGTTAGGGGCCAAGCAGGTAGATACCTCATTCTCTCCTGACTGGTCAATCAGCTTAAATATACTCAATATTTCAATTGTTATGCACCTAACAACCCTCCTTTTTAGCTAAATAATTTACCATGCTGTTAGAACTCTGCTCTCCCAATCCTATAATCGGCAGGGGATTTTAATATGACTCCCCACTCTAATCTAGACTCAAATTCCAATAATAGAAACACAACTTTGCTTACCACCCTGTTAATTCAAATCTTGTGCCTAAATGACACCTGGATACATACTACTGACTCCTTTACCTTCTTGCTTAATTGGAGATTCCCTTTCTATATGTATCATTAAGACACTTTTAAAACATTTCCAAAGCATATTACAAACTCCTCTTACCTTACCTATTGCCATATCTAAAAGACCTATATGACAATAACCTCTAACAACTCACAAATAGTGGTTATCCCCAATCCAAATAAGGAACTCACGCTCCCCTCGTACCAATATCACTCCTTAACCAAGATCTTAAGATTCTCTCAAAACTAATGGCCAATAGACTACAATACCACCCAGACTAATTTAACAGTTGCAAACTGGCTTTCTGAAAGATAGACACTCTTCACAAAACATCTGAAGCACCATAGCTGCAATTTTCCACACAAAACAAACACAAAATCAGTTGCGATGCAGACAGAGCATTCAACAGGATTTCCTGACACTCGTGTTTTTTCAAATTTCACCATTTTGGGACAACCTTCCTTAACATATTCCGGGCCCTATGTGACTCCTCCTTGTTACAGTAAATGGCCTTAACTCAGCTTTCTTCTCTCTTGACTTGTCTCTTCTCTCTTTTCAGAACAAGCAGGCCTTTCTTTTGAAATAAGAATTATATATATATATATATAAACCATCATTTAGTATGAAAAATATCTAAAAATTAGGGGAAACTATTGACAGTTTCAACTATAAAAACTATATATAACTGTCACGTACAAGTAAATAGGAGACAACGTAGTCAGGTAGGACTCCAAGACAGAACAAGTTCAGACAAGCCGAGGTCAGGATTCAGGAGATCAGGATAAACGATAAACAAGCCGAGGTCAGGATACAGGAAAACAACGTAGTCAGGCGAGCCGAGGTCAAACACAGGAATCAGGACGGTAAATGCTATCTGGGTGCTAGCACAAGGCATAGACGACCATCAGAAGGCAAGGTGTAACAGGTCTGAGGGGTTTAAATGGAGAACCGCGGAAGTCAGACTCTCCCATCAGCCCCTCATGACATCACTTTTGGTGTCCGGGAATTGCGACCATTTTGAGTGTGGCGAAGTCTCCCTTCATAAAGGCCTGCAGTTAGGGAGTTTTCCACTAGAGGGCGTGCGAGCACAGTAGCAGGACGCCGTGAGCCAGGAGGTCTGCCTCTCCTGCACGGCACCTCGGAGGACGTCAGCGGAAGTGGCCATGCGGTGAAGGGGGTCTCCCTCGTGGCGGCTGCTGTGGAGGTGGCCGTGCGTTGGAGGGGGGTCTTCCTCTCCTTCGTGGCGGCTTCTGTGGAGGTGGCCGTGCGTTGGAGGGGGGGTCTCCCTCTCCTCCGTGGCGGCTGCTGTGGAGGTGGCCGTGCGTTGGAGGGGGGTCTCCCTCTCCTCTGTGGCGGCTGCTGTGGAGGTGGCCGGGCGTTGTAGGGGGTCTTCCTCTCCTCCGCAGCGGCTGTTGCGGCAATGTGGGAACCAAGGACAGGTGAGTAACAATAACCAGTGCAAATGGGAAAAACTCCAAAAACATATTTTGGAAGCACCTCATATGCCCGATATTTTCATTTATTTTTGCACTTACAGGGTTAAATATGAATGACGCACATCACTGTTTCTAAACAAGATTTTGTAAAAATGTGGTATGTACTCCTCTAACAGCCAGAAAAAGAAAAACTGCCGAAAAAAATATATTTTGAAAGTTGACATCCCAAAGTATTTTACTATGGCCATTTTAGCGCCAGTCTGTCCTAAGCATTGCAGTAAAATGTAATTTCTTTCATTTTTAACAAACCCATTCTATCCAAGCACAGTATTTAAGAACATTTCTTTCCCTAGGTATATGAAAAACAGCTTGTGATTTGTATTAAGAAACACCCCCCCTCCCAAATACATGAATACCCCATGGGGTATTCTTTTAGGCACTGTGGGTTCAAAATTGGAACATGTGCATTACAGTTTTCAAACATGGAATTTTGACAGATCAGTTTGCTGGTCCACGTCTCATTTGAGACACAGTAGAGGTCTGCGTGCATAGCACAGAGATCCACCAGCTGCCAGAGAGGAGGATCCAGATCCCCTGCAGTGCTGCAGAGAATCTTCCTCTCTGGCAGCCAGTGAACGTCTGTGTGATGCGCGCAGACAACCTCCCCTGCTGCTGGCCGGCACTTCTATGACTGAGCACCGGAAGGTAATGTCCTGCCGGCACTCCTTCAGAGAGGAGGATCCAGGTCCCCTGCAGCGCTGCAGAGGATCGTGATCTTAGTGTTTTAATCCGACCTCTTTGGACGAGGGATATTTTTCATAGCATTTGCTCTGAAAAAACTCATCTTATATTCAATAAAATCTTTTTTTTGCTGTTGCCGGTTTGCCTGGCTGATAAATAATCAGTGACCAAAAATGTTACTGACAAGTGATAAGGTAATAATTATGTATTCAATTTTTTATTATTTTTGTTATTTTTACCTTAGATGACCCTTCTCTCTTTCTAGGGCAGGGCCATCCAGGGACTGCCATAATGATAAGATCACTCCTACTGCTACGAGTGATCTGATCATCATCAGCCCATTTGACTTCCAGGTCAGTGATTTTCACTTTCAATGCTGATGCTCCATAGGAGAACAGCATTGACTGATATTTAGTCTCCACAAGCTTGTGGGGACAAATATTAATAAACAATCGCAGCATTGAAGGGGTTAACACTGCAGCATGGCAGCAGGGGAGGGTTAAGAGGGGAGGCATATGACTAAATTCTAGACATCCCATGCTAGTCATATGTCTCCTGGCCACAAACGGAGCAAGAACCGGATATATATTGTGCCTCCTTCCTGGCTCTAAATCCAACTACATGGGCTGACCCCTTGAGACAGAATCCCCTACTATTCCGTACAGCAAGAGCCTGGTGAAAGTGAGGATAAAACAAGTGCTTAACCCCAACTTTTCATGTTACACGCCCTTGAAATATAACATGCTTTTTCAAAATGGCAAAGCTAACAGACTCTTTTCTAATCTACAAAACAATCGGGGTAAACTCTAAAGCAGGGATCTCCAAACTCGGCCCTCCAGCTGCTGCAGGACTACATCTCCCATAATGCTCCTTCAGCTAAGGGCTGGCTGAGGAGTATGGGAGATGTAGTCCTGCAGCAGCTGGAGGGCCGAGTTTGGAGATCCCTGCTCTAAAGGGATAAAACCAAAATACCTAATTTCAAGGTTTTATCCCATTCCCATACATCAAATCCACTGTCTCCAAATTTCCAGTTACATCTCCCTAGTTCTCTCACAACTTAAATGTATTGACCTAGATAACAGATTGGACAGGCAGACTTTTTTGCCGCAACAGCTATAACTCCATATTACAACTTTATAGGATTACACACCCTCTTACTGACCTTGAGGTTACCACACAGGGCCTAATTAAATGGCTGGATGACTTCCGTGACCGTGAACATTTATTAGACGCAACACTTACAGCTAAAATAGTAAGTCATACCTGGGAATTTCTGGGCTCCAGCTTCCCGGAACTTACGCTTGCGGGACATGGCCTGGACTGACCACTGACGACAGTGGGTGGTCCAACTGACACAGGGGCATTCCTGCTGACATCATGAGAACCAATCCCATTTAAAGGGTAAATGGGTGGGGAGTGGGACGTGTCAAGACCCCGCTCCTGCAACCTGGAGCCTTCTCCCGGAGTTCCCAGGTATGAAAATAGTCTCCATGTTCCTCAAAACTCCTTCATAGAACATACCTTCCTCCAGAAATCTGGCCATTGATTGGCCTCTTGAATGATCTCAACTTTCCAAAATGCTCCCATTTCTAAAAGAAATCTATTTTTCCAAACATTCATTTTTTTTGGGATGTTTATACATTTTAAAGTGCTTAATACTCTAGGTACACCCCTGGGACTAGAACGCACACTCACTAAAACATCCACAATATATTACCACATCTTACGGCCATCACATGTCAAATAAAATCACTCACCTATCACACATAAAACCCCACTCCCTTGAGCCCGTCATTCCTATCACACCTCATTCTCTCCTGCTCCCCACATAATATCCCTACCTGACAGGGAAACCTTCTTTACAGCTGCTGAAGTAGCAGCTAGTTATGTCCAGTTCATGAACGAATCGTTCTTTTAAACGGATTCTTTTCAATGAACCGCATGAATCCGTTCAGCAGACTGAACAACTCATTTGTAACAGTTCAGTTTGTGAATCATTAACTGCACTGGTAATATGATGAGTGAGTCATCTGCACAGCACACGGACTCACAGATCAGGTTCTTGTGTCAGTAGCTCATCAGTTCACTGACTCAAAGAACCACTCAGAGCAGCTCTGAGTCACCAGTTCACTGTCTCAAAGAACCGTTCAGAGCAGCTCTGAGTCACCAGTTCACTGATTCAGACTTCAGAGCATATTCAAGTCATCAGTATACAGTAGAATTATACTTTTATAACTAAATACAGGATTAATCCTCACTACCCCCAGGATTTAGAGTCCCCTTAGATTGAACCCGTTACTGCTAACTGCACCTTAAGTTAACCTTATTAAATTAACTCCTCACCATTAAATTAACCCTAAAGATCACATTAAGCGTACCTGTCCCTAAATTAACTCCCACCTCCCCTAACTTTCAGGATCCCAAATATTAAGTGATAAACTTATTCACACTGCACATTACTGTGAGTTTAGTTGCTGAGCAGTGTACACACATATTACATTACTGTAGAATACATTGGTGTGTAATGCAAATAAACAAATAATCCTGGATTCATAGACTATAATGAAAGGGGCGGAGCCAATAGTCAGTGGGAGTGACGGGGAAGCAGTAACTGTTGTGAGTCTCATTGAGTAAACCGATGAATCGGTTCATTTCAATGAATCACTCGAAATGAACCGATTCACTTTACCGATCCGAACTTCCCATCACTAGTAGCAGCGATATTACATCTCGTTAGTTGACCCTATTATGTTCCCGCCTCCGCAAGAGGCCAAAACACTTCTATTCAAAGAATTTTTGACCGGCCCGGGGGGATGGAGGCAATTTCAAGGTGGTGTGAGTAAATACAGAAATGTTTTTTTAGGTGAACAAATTGCCTCCCCGGATCTCAGTCGAAAAAGATTCGATACATACTGTAGGTTACACTTTTGTTTTCGCAGGTTATTAATATGCTTGCTTTAAGTCATTAATATTTATGACACCGGCTTTAAAGTAGGTGTCCGTGCCTTCTCTGTTTGACGTAGTCTGGCTGCGTCGGAAGTGACGATTTTCTGGTGAAATGGCGGCCGAGCAGGAAGGAGAGTGTTTTACGCTTCCTAGCGATGTGCAGTTCGCAGATCGGGGCGGTTTCAGATGCCTCCTCTGTGGGGTCAGCATCGCGAATCGTGAGTTTTTTTTTTTATGTAGTGTTAATGCTTGTTGCAATATGGTGTATGTAACGCTGTTGAATGTGAAGTGATGGTTGCTTATCACTAGTAATGCGGTGTATATAACATATATGTTGCATGTGTCTTCATATTTACACATGTTTATATAACAGATGCTTTTCTGTGGTATAATGTATGACAGAAATAGGTGATCGCCCTTGAAAGTGCAACTACTTTTTCTGTGCTCTATTTGTTGCATACCTGTTGGGCACAGATGGGGTATTTGCACCATTTGTTTGTTCAGGCACTTGACTTTATACGGTTCTATTTAACTATTTATGTGGCGCTCATGTTCAGTATTGCACTATAGAAACCTGTGTAGGCCCTATCTACAGGTGCCAGCACCTGGCATGAGACAGTTATGGAAATGAGGGACTTGGTGGCTTGTTTTAATCTCTTCATGGCCATTTTTTTTCTTTTTTTTTTTTAAATGTTTCCGCCAAATGACCAGAACTGTTTTTGTGGTTTTGCAATGTCTCTGCAACTTTGCAACTCACAGCAATTGACCTGGAAGCACCCCTGTCACTTTAACTTGTTTAAGTGCTGGTGCTCCATAGGAGCACAGCATTGACTGTTATTTCGAATACTAACCCCTGCAATCATGTTATACACAATTGCTGTTAATGGAGGGATTGGGCAGCAGGGGAAGGTGGGGGTCTAGTTTCCACACTGGAGACCGAAGAAACATTTAACCCTGTCCCTGAAGCAGCTGGGACACAAACACCAGTAAACAAGCTATTGTGGGGAGGAGCCTCTATGATCGCTCGTGTAGGAGTGAGCAAAGAACTTGTGTAGGGTTTTTTTTTTTCTTTTTTTCTTTCAGTTGCTGGTCTGCCTGGACAGAAATGGAGTATTGGTTTCTAATGTTTATCAACATCTTAAATGGCAGGTCCCAGCCTTTGTGACCACTTGCGTGGCCGACGACACATTCGGCTATGTGAGGAAAGAGAGAAGCGCCAACAGCAACAGGAACATAGCGTGTATGTTAGCGGCTTTCCTCGTGGCACTACAGAGGAGCAGCTAAAGGATCTGTTCCAGGACATATCTCCAGTCAAGGGTATTTTGATGGACAAAGATCATGTAAGAACACACTCTTTCTGCTCCATAATGTGTTCCTTGTGGATGTGATGTGAATGATTCCCACTTTGCTGTCCGTTGCTCCCCTTTCTTTCTTTGCCAAATCTCCATACACAGAGCAGATAGGTTGGGTGGGTGGCTTGTTTAAAAAAAATTATATTGATATAATAAAAATTGGTTTGTCTGCTCTTTTCCTAGCCTTTCTAGCCAGTTGGATGACTGACAATCCATCAATATATGTGAGGAAAGAAGCAGGCGCTAACAATAGTGTTTGAAATACATGAATTTCAGTCCTAAACAACGTTAATAGTACCTGCAAAATATCCCTGTGGGGGTGGCAATCTGGCCGATTCAGTGGTTTACGAATTCAGTTTTTATGAGCA
The DNA here is from genome assembly GCA_009364415.1 of Spea multiplicata. NCBI lineage: Eukaryota > Metazoa > Chordata > Amphibia > Anura > Pelobatidae > Spea > Spea multiplicata. The sequence goes on from VKOC01000004.1 coordinate 8,954,005, forward strand.
TTTTTTGTCATGATGTAAAAGGGACTGGTCAAGTCTGTAATATAGTTACTGCTTTCTGCAGGGTTTTTATGCCATTGTGGAATTTGAGAACAAAGATGGAGTGAACCTGTGCTTGGCAGAGACTGTGCTCAAACTAGGGAAGAAGCGCCTGAAAGTTAAACGACGCAATAAAAAAGAGTTCCAAAGGAAGGAAAGAGTTTGTTCTGAAGACCTGCAGCCCCCTGATCCTGAAGCACTGTGTAAGGAACTGATGCAATGCACTGATGTAAGTGAAATATGTTTCAGGTTGGTTTTGGGTAAGGTTACATTCAAAGACTTAAAATATTCAGTTAATAAAAATGCATGAGGGGTACATGGTTTTGTTTTTTTTTTTCTTAAAGTGAGAGTTTATATGTTAACCTTTAGGATTTGTTGAATGGTAGTGTCAATAGGAAGAGTATAGTAATCTACAGGACATTTGGAAGAGGCCCATGTGATATTTGCATTGCAGGTGGAGGATCAAATGAAGTGTGTGACTTCCCTTTGTTCTCCCTCTCAATATGAGAATCATCTGCGAGAGCTTCTTCTATCTCTGCTGCAAGAAACATTTACAGAGTTCTTTCCAGGTGACTAGAGTTGTGCGTGTGCGCGCACATGAATGCCAATGTAATCGTAACTGCATCCCACTATAGGTTTTTTTTCTTTCACCAGGGTGCCGGCTGCTCCCGTTTGGGTCCTCCATGAATGGTTTTGAAATCAGTGGTTGTGACTTGGATTTGTTCTTAGAACTGGGAGAGCGTGATGGTGGTGAGAAAGGAAATGCGGAAAGAGAAAGTGTAGATGTTGAAAGGATACAGCAAATTAAAGCATCAGGACAAAATAAAACTGACTACAAAGAAGTGGTTGAAAATGAGGTAAGGATGACTTCAGTATTCAGACCAGAGAGACTGTTCTTGATGCTGTGAAAACATGAAATATGATGGTTAGATTAGGTAACGGCATCCTTGAACACAGTCTTGTTAACTACCCCTTCCGAGGCCACTGCTGGACACCTGATAAGGTTGGGTTCTCCATTCCAGGTGCATATTTTAGAAACGAGTGAGAATTTTGGCATTGTGGTGCAGTGTAATGCTTCCGTTGTAGTTTGACAACATAAGATACAACTGTGTCTGAAGCAGCATGACAAAGTCCCATAAATGTCTGAAGGATTCTATTATTCTGTGTAAAGTATAATTTTTTTATAGGATATTGGTCCTGGCCTGTCCTTGAAGGGGCTTACCTCTGAAAACGTCTTAGAGTTGGTACAGGAAATCCTTCGACGCTGTGTCCCTGGGGTACATGCGGTTCAGAGGGTCCCTTCTGTTCGATGCCCTGTTGTACGCTTCCAGCACAAAGCATCTGGGCTAAGAGGCGATATTACACTCAATAATCATCTGGCTCTGCGGAACTCCACCTTTTTACGTCTCTGTTCTCATCTGGACCCTCGAGTTCGTTGGCTTGTGTACACCATACGGTACTGGGCAAAGGTGCACAAACTTGCAGGTAAGAAATAGCAAAGACCTGAATGAAGAAAGGAATAAACGTTTTAGGCATTAGGAAGGAAAGAGGTGAAATGAGAAATGGCCCTTGAGTAGGATCCAAGAGGGAGTTGCACTAGCATTATGTGCGTATGTTATTTTACAGATTGGGTAGAATTTTGGAGAAGCCTTACGCCACCTTATTTGATCTCCAGGTAACCCGTTGGGAGGTGGGCCTCGGCTGAACAATTATGCTCTGACGCTGCTTATTATTTTCTTTCTGCAAACAAGGAGCCCCCCGGTAATTCCCACCCTGAGCAAGTTGAGAGAGGAGGCTGGTAAGTGACCTACCATATGAAAAACTACTAATACCACCAGAGTGAAAGAGGAGGTAGTTTTCATCAAGTTATATATACTTTAAATTAAGTGGAAGATAAAGGTTTCATGGGCTTGAAAATTAAGTCTGCAAGAATACCATAGGAACAACGATAAAAGCATTGCCTGTTGATGCAGCACATGCATTTTTTTTTTTTTATTGATTTCAGTATAAATTAGTAATATTAAGACATAGAAAATAGAGAAACATACAATTTTCCAATATGAAGAGGAAAATTCGTATATTCATGGATCTCAATGTACCGATTGTATTACAATAAATTAAAGTAAATATTTACCTTTTCACATACATTATATCATTTCATAAAAGGGATGGATAAAAGCGCTAAAAGCAAATTTTTTTTTTTTTTAAAAAATCCATTTTAAAACAAAGTTATTGCAGATGTAGCAGCAGAACCACTTGCCAAGGTTTCCTCTTCTAGGCTTGGACAGGTAGAGTAGTTCACAAGGGGGTTAGTGGCTGTGCTCTCACAGATGTGAATATATGAAAGAAAGAGAAACACAATAGTGCAATATGTCTCTTAAAGCTTATTTTTTATAAAATGAAGGCCGCAAGGGGCTACTCACACTTGGTGGGGGCATCTTCAGTTAGCCCCAAAGTATGCGCTTGGGCGATATAATCCTCGCCTTAAAGATTTCTTTGGCAGCACTATGGTTTCTTCAGTTAGCCCCAAGATGTGCATTTAGGTGGTATAATCCTTGCCATGGAATTTCTTTAGCCTCAGCCTTTGGAGCAGTCTGGAGTGTCCACAGTTCCTTTTTGGTGAGCAATAATAGAATTGCTCACTCCTCAGCTCATAGGTTGTAAAATCCCCACCAAGGATATAGTGGTGGCTGACAAGGTATTCTGTCTTGTAAATTAAAAAAGGTCCAGGAGCAAGATGTGTTTTTTTTTTTTTTTTGTGTGTGTTTTTTCCTTCCTCTGTTTCCTCCCCCCGTCTTTCCTGTTTTCCCCATCCCTCCCTTCCATGGACAGGTCATACGTTGTCCTTATTCAGACTGCATTTCCTTTTGCTTCTCTGATTCTTTGTCCATATACTTGTATTGTACTATGTTTTACTAGCCACTTGGCCAAGCTCTGTGGCACACTGTACTGCATTGGTCTGATGTTTGCTGACTTCGGTACCGTCTTTCTCTCTTGTTTTTGTCCATGCTGTTTTTTTTTTTTTGTTATAAAAACCAATAAAATTTCAAGTGACAAAAAAAGTTTTGTTAAAAAAAAAACTTATTTATTTTAAACTTTTGGTTATAAAAACCAACAAAAGGTTAATATAAAATAACACACAAACGCGTTTCGCCTAGCACAGGCTTCCTCAGAGTGTATAGAAAGGCTCCTGATACCTTGAATGTTTTTATACAGTTTGAAATGTTTAAAATGGCGCCACATAAGATAAAAACAAGCATAATTGTTACATTACAAAAAGAGTTGCATGTCAAAATCCATATTTAACCCTTCAGGGGTTAGGGTTTTTAAACAATATATCCAATACAATTCAGTCTTTCCTAAAATCTTCACAATATCCCCTCCTCTCCAGGGTATGGATATTTTTTTTATAACAGTAAATTTTAGTAACTTTGGATCTTTATTGTGATTTAAAAAGTGTTTAGAGACGCTATGGGTGACAATTCCATTTCTAATATTGCGACAATGTTCTGATATTCTAACTTTTAGACATCTTGTCGTCATACCTACATACTGTAAGCCACAAGGGCATTCTAGTAGATAGATTACATTTTTAGAATTACAGGTAATGCATTCTTGTATTTTATATTCTTTATTTGTGATATTTGATATAAACATTGTTTTCTTTGCGTGTCAGTAGTTAATCTACATGGTAAACACGAATTGCATTTATGAAAACCTTTGTCATTATTAAAAAAACATCCCTTTTGTATCCCTATGCTTGCGTGTAAAATTCTTTGTTAATAACATTTTTAAATTAGGTGCTCCTCTAAAAACCATTTTTGGGATATCTGGGAGTATTTTTCTTAAGATATCATCTTTTAGAATATTCCATTTTTTTTTTTAAAAATGTTCTTAATCAGTTACTATGGGTAGGATAAAGTTAGTATTTGTTTTATCTGGCTTTTCTTTATACTTTATTAAATCTTTTCTTTCTAGGTTTTCTATGCTGTTGTGTGTAGAATTTTCTGTGCATTGTAATTTTTTTTTCTAAATATTTGTTTTTTAAAAAATCCGCTTGTGCTTTAAAAACAGGGGTATCTGTGCAATTCCTTCTAATTTGTAGCATTTGGCTCCTTCCAACCAAGGACCATAGCGGCAGCTAGATTGTTAAATAAAAGTATTTTTGCATACATTTTTAAAATGAGTTTTTGTTTTAATTTTATTGTCCTCTATGTAAATATCTAAATCTAAAAAATGAACACTGTCTTGACTAAAATTAGAAGTTAGGATTATTCCCCTATTGTTTAAAAATTTTAAGAAATCATTAAGATCTGGTACAGAGCCTCCCCAAATAAAAAACACATCGTCTATGCATCTGCTGTAGGTGACCAAGTTTGAACTCCACTTGTTATTGGTCCAAATTACGTCATTTTCCCTGTCTGCCATGAACAAATTGGCGTAACTGGGCACAAACTTGGTTCCCATAGCGGTACCTGTTAATTGAATATAAAAAGGGTCATCGAACCAGAATTATTTTCCAAAATTAACCTAATGACTTCTATTAGAAAATCTATAAAAATAGGAGGAACATTTCCATCTGATTCTAAAAGATTTTTTACTGCTTGACAGGCCAAATTATGGTTATGCTTGTTTTTATTTTTTTGGTGATGTGTAAGCCACACCCCTTGTTGATTACGTTATTTGGCGCCATTTTAGACATTTGAAACTGTATAAAAACATTCAATGTATCAGGAGCCTTTCTGTACACTCTGAGGTAGCCTGTGTGTCATTTTATATTAACCTTTTGTTAAAAAAAAAAATATATATATATTTTAATCTTGCTCCTGGACCTTTTAATTTACAAGACAGAATACCTTGTCAGCCACCACTATATCCTTGGTGAGGATTTTACCACCTATGCGCTGAGGAGTGAGCAATTCTATCATTGCTCACCAAAAGAACTGTGGACACTCCAGACTGCTCCAAAGGCTGAGGCTTTGCACATCTTGAGGCTATCTGAAGAAACGCATATTACATAGTGCTGCCAAAGAAATCCTGTACACCTGATCTGTTGACAGTAAGCCAGTGATGTTGGCTTATGTTAAAAGGGGAGAGTCTTTCTACAGATATGTTGATTTGTTTATCGTGTCATTTACAGGCTTTTCAATTGTTGATTTTATGTATTGATAGGATTAATTGTTGCAGGTACACTGTCTAACCGCCCCCGCGTGCACTCTCAATAATTTCTAGGTTTATTTAATTTATGGGAGGGAGTTTAATCGGATAAAAAAAAATGCAAATTTTTTTTCAATTTAATATAATCTCTTCATCACAATGGCATTTCTCTATTCACCTTCTTATTTTACTGACATAATAAAAGCTACAAGAACCCAAACAGTGTTTCTCAAACTAGGTTTTATCCCCTTCAATCCCAGGGGTTTTTGGTATATCCATAGGGGTTTCTTAATAGGCGTTTTTTGGACGTTCCGGTATGTCTATAGGGGATTGAAGGGGTTAATACAAAGTTATTAGTAAATATTCATGTTACCTATTTTTCATATTTAATAAAAACTGAGAAAAAAGCCTTGTTTATATTTTCTTTTACCATACTGCCCACAGTTATGCACATCTGACCCCCAGCTTGGCACTCTGCCCCTATATGCCTTGTACCTCCTTTATGCAATGGGATTCCACTGTGCCCCCTGATATGCCACTGTGCCCCGATATGCCTTATACTCCTTATATGCAACTGAGTCCCCTGATATACCTTTTACCCCCAGATATGTCTTATGCCCCCCCCTGATATGCCGAATATAGATATGCCCTATACCCCCTATATGCCTAATAACTTCCAATATGCCGCTCGCCCCCATTTAGGCCTTATACCTCCCTATATGCGGCTGTGCACCCTGATATGCCACTCCGCCCCCCATAAATGCCCTGCACCACCCTGAAATTCATTATACTCCCTAATTCACCGCTCTGCCTCCCCCAGATATGCCACTTTGCCTCCCTGAAATTCATTATACCCCCCATACACCACTATAACTCGCCCATACACCACTCTGCCTCTATCCCCCCTCCCCCTTCCCCACTCTGCCTCTCTCCTCCTCTCCCTTCACCACTCTGCCTCTCTCTCCTCCTCCCCCTTCACCACTCTGCCTCTCCCCCCGCCCATACACTACTCTGCCCCCTGTCAGCAACGGAGGTTCACAAGACACCAGGGTGTTGGGTAGAGAGGCAGAGTGGTGTATGGGAGGGGGAGGAGGCAGAGTGGTGTATGGGAGGGGGAGGAGGCAGAGTGGTGTGTGGGGAGGGTGGCTCCCATACAACACTCCCTGGTGTTTTGTGAACCTCTGTTGTGAATGGGAGTACCGGAGGCTGTCTGTGAGCATCGTGCAGACCCTCACCAGCTGACAGAGAGGATGATCCTCTGCAGGATACCTCGATTCTCTGTCAGCCAGTGGGGGTTTGCATGATGTGCACAGACAGCCTCCGTTTCTCCCCTGCACTTCCGCTGGGGCTTCTACATCATGTGATGCTGGCGCGGCATCGTAGAAGCCCCAGCGGAAGTGGAGGAGACAGACGGAAGTTGTCTGTGCGCATCGCACGGGCACCCACCGGCTGCCAGTGAGGGGAATCCAGGTCCCCTGCAGTGTTGCGGGGGATCTGGATTCTAGTGTTATAATCTGATCTCTGTTTGAGTTTGGATTATATAAGGAGAGGAGTTTTTCAGATATTTTCATCTCAACATGTTCAAAGTTATACGCTTTTGGGGAGAGTTAATCCCATGCGCATTAATAGTAAGGAATCGTATGATAGCCATTTGTTATGAGTATATTTTTTACTATTCCCAGCCTTCTCCTTACGGCCACGTAAAATACTGATCTTTTTTTTTCTTCATAATGTAACATATAACAAAGAATTATTTAATATCCTATTAACAATCGTTGATCGTAATCCATTAAATAATAAATTACCACCCTCTTTTAGTCAAACTTCATCGTAAAAACTTTGCAAATATATTGCTAATTTTTTTTTTCGTGACCCCCTTCCTTTTAAATGGCTAACAAGAAAACCCTACTGAGTACTAAAATGCTTAAGAACATCTGTGTTTCTCCTCAGTAAATGAAGTTCCTCAGGTGATTGATGACTGGGATTGCAGCTTTCCTTCTGACCCAAACAAGGTTCAAGCCGGTACCAACCAACAAAGTTTATGTAAGTGACTCTTGCCATTGGCTAGTGCCCCCCCCAAAAAACCTTTAGCTTGTATATGTCTTGAATTCAGGTCATATACAGTGTTGATGATTAGTGTTGATTTGGTAACATCTGCTTTAGACCTGTCGGTTCCACCAAGCTCTTTAGACAAACATGTTGTGCCGATAGTTATTAGCCAATGTATATAGGAAGTGACAAACTTATTTAAACATTCATATTTAATGTGTATCCTTGGATTATAAGTATGGGGCAGATGGTTATGTCAGAGAATACAGAGAGAATCCCAGTAGTTTCCCCAGATCCATGATATTTGAAATAATATCACTTGGGCAGGAATTAATTTTTTTTTTTTAATTCACGTACATATTCAAAGCAACCTTTAACATTGAATCTGTAAGACAAAATTTTTGAATTGAAAGCTCGATGTTGGATTGTTATTCCCCATTTAAAAAAAATATAAAAAACCTGTTTCCTTGTCAATTTTCCAGGTTGTCTTCTGTTGGAGTTTTTCTCTTTCATCTGTTCTCTGGACCTGACCTCTGTTATCCTCTGCCCCAGGGATGGCTTAATCTTGCCTCTTCCGTTGTCTCCTCTTCCTTCCTGGCTAGAAGGTTTCCGTCTAGGATTTCTGAATTTACAAGACCCATTCGAACTGAGTCACAATGTATGTGCTAATATCAGCTCACGCACAGGTCGCTGCTTCTTAGAACAGTGTGCATTAGCGGCTCAGGCCTGCAGCACCTCTTTCTACCTCAAGCGTTCTATGTCCCGCCCATGGGGCATTGCTTTAATTCTCCTTCCTCCATCCCCAGTAGATGAGATGAAACCAAGGGTTGGGTCTAAGATTATGATACCTTTAGGTGAAGTTCAACTAGAGGATGTGTGCGCAGCTGTAAGAAAGGTTCTTGTAGATGTTTTGCTGTGCACATGTGATAAGTGTGATAAATGCAAAGCCACACTAGAAGATAAATTGAGGAAAGGAAATCTGTCAGTAAAAGATATGGTAGTTTCAACAGAGGAGGAGCAGACCATGCCATGCACGGTGTCATTCAATGCGGAGCAAGAGGATTCTGAAGGCACAAAAGAAAATATTGAGAGAACAAGCAATGGAACACTTGGAAACAAACAAAAAAGAAAAGAAATCTACAATGGTGGGGTCAAAAAGAGAATGAAAACAGAGGAATCCTGTGAAGACCCTAGTGTAAACGAAGAAACATGCAATAAGTTACATACAGAGTCTGTACATCTGTTAAGGGTGTGTGTGTGGCATCGGGTGTGGGAGGGACGGCGCAAAGAGAGGAGACATCTCCAGGTAGGGTCGCTGAAGGGTGCAGCACTTGAGACTGCAGTTTCTTGTGCATTGTTTCCAGGAAAAGGTGAAGTTAAGGGAGAGGAGCCGCTGATTAGAGTGATAGTGAAGGCTCAGTTAACAACTGAGGGCCAAATTCAGTTAGAGATAACTCCTGATAGTGACCCTCAAGGCCTTAGCATATCGTTTTTTCAATTTTTAGGGGGATTTCTTCCACGTATAATAAAAGAATTCTTGATAAACTGAGAATAATCGGGATGTAGACCTGCTCTTCACCCAAATGTAGACAAAATGATTTTGCTATTCGTGGATTTTGTAGGTGTGATCCATGGACAACAGCTTTGTTGTGTTTGTCAATGTATGTATTTATACTACTTAAATATGTGTATGTAAAATTTTATATGTAAAATCTGAAAGTGAAAATATTTTAAAGTCTCAGGCTTCTGTGTAAAAAATACTTTGTTAATATTGTTGGAAAAAAGGTTGTGATATAAAGTTAAAACAAGCCTGTGCGATCTGGAAGTAACTGTGGCAGTGGTCACTGACCTCAGATTTTTACTCATAAATAATAACTTGTTGTTTAGCTGCTTTGTGAGAGGGGTTTAGCCCCAAGGCGATGAGCCTATTTGCCATTTGTTTTGTCCATGTTCAATGCCCCTACACCACTATACTGGGTTTTTTTTTCTCTTCCAAGAAAGCGCTTTTTTGGTACCAATTTTTAACATGTGTTATACACATGCAAATTTCTCCATAATAGTTAGGTTGACAGAACCCCCCTAAATGTGATTTAACTATATTGATTTTGAAAATGCTGCTTTTTCCAAAAATAATTTTATACAGTTCTGGGAATTATATAAATACTATAGAGTATAGTATTTTGTTAAGTTTATTTTAACCTTTAGTATGTTTGGTTTGTAACATTAATAGTGAGCACAGTATCTATGAAATATCCACAGAAATGAATACATTTTAAAGCCAGAGTTGGACTTCCGGGGGCAGACCTATCCCTGATGGCTGCTTTCTGACAGAGCTCCCCTGGTTACAAGAGGTAATCCCTCTCCGTCGGCGGCGAAGTAGACGGTGTCTCTGCGGCTCACCACCGCGCTGCACTTGTGTGGCTTACGTGTTGTCTCACAGGACCCTTGAGACGATTGAAGGCGGGGGGATAATATATATATATATATATATATTTATATTTCCCTCTCTTTTCGGTCAGCTTCGTAAGCTAGCTTCCGTATCCAGACAATCACGTTTCCCGATTGGCTTTTACACAGTTACAGCCTGCTTTGGAAGTCTGTATTTCTGTTTTGTGGTACTACACTACACTGCACTGGATACATCTTTTGCTATTTTACTTGATTTTGGCTCACTGACTGCTCCTATTGCTTCTTTATAGCTGTAACCTGTGAGCCACTTTTAGTGACATTCAGCTGTTTTGGTTCTTCACAGGGCTGCTACTTTTTCCTCTCTGATGCTTTGTGTCCGTACTACCTCACTGTGAGTCTGCACAGGCAGCCAAACAGGGCACTCTGCCACCTTTTTTACCATGGCATTCTATTGGCCCTGTTGCTGCAACGTAAGACATCTCGGAAGTCTGGAAAGGACGGACAGCCATCTAAGACTAGGGATACACTGATGGACTCCTCGCCGTCATTTGAGAAACCGGGGTCTCCGTCTATACCCTTAGCGGCCGCGTTACAAAGGGGATCTCTAACATATCTTGTATCTTATTTCACATGTCCTGGTGAAATAGGGTATTGGCTAGTTCAGCCCCATGTGTGGCGCATAACACTGTCACTAAACCATGTCCATAATTTTTGCTTATGGAATGTTAATGGACTCAATACTCGAGTTAAGCGCAAGCAGGTGCGACTGCGTTCACAAGTGTTCTTACTGCAGGAAAGCCACTGGAAAGACACAGATGCGTCAACGCTTAGAGCCCCTTGGGTGGAAACGTGTGTTTCAGCCCCAAACAATATTAGAACACTTGACACGCACTTAGAACAACAATTTAGCCCAGATATAGCGCTTCCAGCCTTTTTACACATCCCCTCACAACTTCCATCATTGATTGTGGACAACCCACTTCTTCATGCGACTAGGGGCGTGGTAAGAAAAAGACTCCAGTGGAAGGTTTCCTTGTTTCAACCATTTTGCAATAATCTGTTTTTTCGGGGGGTTGCGGCATCTGATCCCTACAGTGGTTGGGTGAGCCACGTTTGAAATTTGATTCCTTTTGGGGATTTTCATAATTTCGGTCTACTGTCTTTCAGCTGTAGTTTTGCTAGTTCCCAATTGATGTTTTTTTGAATGGGTGGACTGGAACATCCTCTGGATAGACAGCTTTAGTTGTCTTCCTCCAGGTATATCACCACTAAATCTGTTTATGGGGGTTACTGCGAGACCTCTCTGGTAGTGCCTGCATTTCTAAAGGCCTGGAGGCATGGGTGACTCACTTCTCCTATGTTGACAGGTCAGATTTAATCAGATCTAGAATATCCACATGTTGAAATGCAGTTAAAGATTGTTCATCAGGCGTATCTCTCTCCCCATTGCCTATTTCTTATGGGGATACTTCCCTCAGATTCTTGCCCTAAGTGTGGTCTGGCAGGAGCAGACATTTATCATAACTTCTGGCCGTGTCCCCTCATACCCTCTTTCAGGCGTAGCGTACAAACTTTTCTATCTGCCCTGATCTTTGAATCACTCCAGAGGCTGTTATTCTTGGGCTGTTGTCATTACCTGATACAACATGTTTCTTCCTGGCTGTGGGCGGAAAGAACATACTATATCGGTGGATACACCCTGAGCCACCCTTATTGCTTCTATTACGTACAAAATTATTATTTCTGGATAGAATGGATTGGTTAGACACATTATTGAACAAAGAAATAGGCACAAAATAGTTTTTTAAGTTATGGGACAAACTATTATAACAAAATATTCCATAAATTATATAATAAGAAAAATAAAGAGAATGTAAACTTATCCGTGGTGCATACTAATCGAGAACATAAGGCACAACAGGTAAAGCCAGTAGTCCGTATAAACTTGAGAAATAGCCAGTCCCACTGGTGTCACCACGGGAGGTCTGAGGGAAACAGAGAGCCAGAGGCACTGAACAGAGACCTGTGCCTCATCGATGACGGACGTCGATATTTCTCAGCTGCATATGTCGTGACAGAAACACTCGATATCTCTCGTTGGGTATTCTCCTCTCAGCTTATTGCACCTTCCAGCATATACCAAGCCCTCCCTCCCTCTCTCTCATTCTGTTCCTTTGAAGCTCACACAATCTGTCTTTTCTCTCCACTCTCTCTTCAAATTGCTGTCATATATCGCCCTCCAGGCCCTACTTCACAGTTCTTTTTTTTTTTCCCACAATTCACAGTTTATCAATAGGTAGAACAGTACACATACTTGAACATTCATGTACAGCAGGTAAGTTGGTTCGTAGACAAATATTACATCTTACAAGATATTTGCAGAAGTTGATGGTAAGTATACTAAGACAGAATGTTTCACGTAATAAACGCAGCCCGGTCCAGACACAGCGATACAAGTGCATATGCATGTGGAGCAGAACAAAAGTGCAGTAGGGCATGTCAAAAGAGCAAAGAGAGTAATGATACATATTGGTACATGAAGTGGCATGTGTAGTAGTCTCATAGCTCCATATCGAGAGTCATGCAGACTGCGAGCTATAGAAAAAAAACAAAACTAAATGAAACCAAACATAAACATAGAGTGACATTAAGTCCCGTCTGCTGGAATACCAAGCAAGTTCCAATGAAGGTGAGCAGGGAAGTCTAGGACAGCGCAATGTAATAGAACTCCAGAGAGTGAGAACGATAGATTACACCCAGTGTGCCGGAGCTACGCCAGGGAAGCCATTTCAGACTGTTTTTATAGGCTAACACTTTTGAGGACTTGACAAGGTCTTCCATGTGGCAGTTGAAGTCAACCAATGCTAAGATTGGTGGGGTCCTAGGTTGTTTCCAGTACCTAGGTATGACCGCTTTAGCGGCGTTAAGGAGATGGACCATGAAGGAGCGCTTGTATACCCCTACCTCACAGTTCTTTGACCACCTTTCTGCCTGACTCCCTTTCTTCCTCTTTCCTAATATCTGGGTGACTTTAACATTCCTTTAGATATATCTAACAACTTTGCTAGCTCCAAACTCCTCTCCCTGACATCCTCCTCTGGTCTCTCTTAATGGGCTAATTCCCCTACACACACTGAGGGACACTCACTTGATCTGGTTTTCTCAAGATCATGCTCCCTTTCAGATTTCTCCATCTACCCCTTCCCTCTGTCTGACCACCACCTTCTATCCTTTTCTCCAGTGCTAACCCCTAACAAAACAAACGTACAGTGCTCACCTCATATTTGTAGGCCATTACCAGAAAATACCATTACCCAACTGTCAGCCTCACTTGAACTTTTCTCACCTTCCTTTTTAACCCTTTCCTGCCCAGACACAGCAGTCTCTTTTTATAACAATACACTTGCTCATCCCTCGACACCATAGCTCCAATTATTATGTTACCCCCCAACAATTTAAACGCCAACCATGGCATACCAAAACCACACATTTTCTTCAGAAGTGCTACCTGTGATGGTAGCTGTCTGAGACTTGTGGGCATACAAGGGTTAATCTGTATTTTGTATTTTCAAACTGATGTTCCTTCTTTGTATAATCCCTTTATGTTTATTGGTGCTGCTTCCTGTCTGCACCGCCATTATCTTGAGCTGATGTTATTAACCCTTTGTTGTGGTGTGAACTATTGTATCCCAGGATGTAATTCATGTGTTTAAAAGTTCCTTCCTTGTATATCCCATTATGTTTATTGGTGCTGCTTCCTGTCTGCAATGCCATTATCTTGAGGGGATGGTATTGATCCTTTGTTGTGGTGTGAACTATTGTATTGTATGAATTAAATGCCTGCGTTAATTTCCTTATGTTAACTTTCCTTTTGTATATAAAGTACTTGGTTGTTTGTAGTGTTTTACCCACCCCTTGTTTTCCTATATAACCTTGTCTGCCTTGTAATAAACAGAGGAGTCTTCCCCAAGAGTTTGGTGTGCGTCCATCTCTGGGGAGGTTTGCGGCAGAGTCTTCGGATCTGTCAGCATTGAGCTTAAAACTCGGCAGCCTCTGTAAAGGCTGTACTTGGAGGCAGAGGGATCAATACCTGCCTCCCTATCGAGTCTTTAAGCACTTGGATAGGGAGGCAGGTATTGATCCCTCTGCCTCCAAGTACAGCCTTTACAGAGGGATCAATACCTGCCTCCCTATCCAGTGGTTAAAGGACTCGATGCCTACACCAGCTCAGGTCAAACCTACTACCGTCTACTGACCCTTCAGCCTCGC
>VKOC01000004.1:8970265-8993028 GCA_009364415.1 Spea multiplicata
GCAGTTAGTATGGAATGACCAGGGCGAGTAATGGTGGGTGGTTTCAAAGAAGAGCTCTTGTCTAATAGCAAGATCTTGGGCGATCTTTGTTTGAGGTTTGTGGTGTAGGTATGGAGGGACAGAGAAGGGAGTTGAAGGTAGAAAAAAGGCATCATGTGTTGTAAGAAAGGGAGGATATGAGAGCAGAGAAGTAGAGTTATTTAGCATCATGTGTTGTAAGAAAGGGAGGATATGAGAGCAGAGAAGTAGAGTTATTTAGCGAGAGGGCAGTGTTGTAGTGAGTACAGTCTTTACTGGATTTGGCTTTTCTGAAGTAGCATTCAGTAGTGCGGCAGCATTTCTGAAAAAAGCGTGTGGCTTTGTGCCCTGGTTAGCGGTTCAGTTGTCGGGAGTAACATACAGTAACGGGCTATGTTGTCGAGAGATGAGGCAAGTGTATTATGTGTTTTGTTTTTTTTTTTTAAATGCATCTGGATAGGAAATGGTTACTATGGAAGGTTAGAGAGGTTACAGTGAGACAGTAGGGTAAGGATATTATCTGGTAGTAGCCCTGCAACTTTTTTTTGTTAGAGGTTAGTACTGGAGAAAAGTTTAGAAGGTGGTGTCAGACAGAGGGACGTGATAGATGGAGAAATCCGGTTGGACGCTGGAAAAACGTATTGCAGGCATTGATGGGTGTAATAGAGTGTGTTAAATACTGTTAACAGTGAACAGGGGCAGATATAGGAGATAAGCAGTTAGTGGATCAGTAAAGTATAACAGATATAAGTTGAGACAGGCATGGCATAAATGAGTGTCATATAACCCAGTATGGGCATTCCTAGGCTATCAAGCACAGACAGACAGGGGTAATAGACAATTTGGGCACGGAACCAGGAAAATAATACAGAAAGCATCAGATAATTATGGATATCTCCTTGTCCACTCTATGTACCTATAGTTTGCTGGTTTGCTTATGCTTCAGTTGTTGGGAACATGGAGGCGTGTATTGCAGAATCCCTCAGGCAAAATAAATGTCTCAAGCAAACCTGATGCAACTAATCAAGGGCTTCATTAATTGCGCCAGGTGTGCTTTAGCTGAAGCACATGAAATACTTGAACTGTTTAACGGTTTGTTGAGTGTCACATTGGACTGCATGTTAGAAATATGGTCCAATGGTAAAGTGAAGTTTGACCTTTCATAAATGAGGTACAGGATACCAAAAGCTAGTGAAGGTACTGAATGTTCCTAGAGACACTGTTGGAAGCATAGTTTGTAAGTTCAAAGTTAACCCCTTAACGACAAAGCCCGTATATGTACGGGCTTGCAGTGCAACGTGATAACGACAAAGCCTGTACATGTACATCCACGGAAGCCTCACAAGTGAGGCTGACCGTGGATCCTGGGAGGAAAGCCCTCACCGCAAGAAAAATGGCCGCTGCTGCATCAAGGGTCGCAGCGGCACCAGGCTAAAAAGGCTTAGGAAGCGACATAACCCCCCCTACCCTGATAGCTTTGTGATTGCTCGAAGAGCAACCAAAAGTGCCATCATGCAAACGACGTTGCCGCCATTCACAAGATGTGTCAACAATAGAAAACTGAACTCTATCCAGACCCTCTTGAGAACTCTCGAGCTCCTCCTGCTGGTTGAATGCAGATACTTCATACAACCATGCAAGGTCAATGGAGCCCAGCTCACTAATCAGTGTGATTCGTTAAAAAAAAAAAGTAAAACAATTTTTAAAAGACTCTTAAAAAGCTAATTTTTAAAAAAAAAAAACAAAAAAAAAACATTTTTTTTTAAATATGGTAACATGTAAAAATTCCCCACCAAAACAAAAATACGTTTACAATTCTATATCTTCACAAAAATTCCTGCATGTAAAGCGTTAAAATATTGGCATTATAAATGCCCGTAGGGTGCCTAGTTTAAAACAAAATTATGATTTGATGTGGTAAATAGAATTGGCTGGCTTCAAAAATGTCCCAAATGTGGGACGGGGCACAGACTGACCAGATGTCTAAATGGCAAAAAATACACACCTCACAAAGGTGGCCCTTCACCTCCCAAATAACCCAACACACCCATGCATGTGGGGTATCACTGCGCTCAGTTGATGTTGAGGAACACATATTGGGGTGTTTGGCAGTGACATATACCAGGTGCAGTAAATGTGGAAAAAATACCAAATTCTTTTTAACAAAGGCTGATGGTAGAACTAGTGGAAATGGTTAAAATGCCAGCATTTGAAATACCTTGGGGTGTCTAGTTTTTAAAAATATATGGTCTGGTGGGGTAAATTGCATTGGCCGGCTTCAAAGATACCCAAAAAAAAGCATAACATTAGGTATTTCTAAACTCAGGACAAATAGTAGAATCTATTTGGCAGGTTTTTTTTCATTAAGTTTTGCAGGTTTTTTTTTTCGGTGTTTTTTTTTTTTAAGTCAGAAAAAATGGTATTTTTTAACAAAAAATCACCATATTTTATCACTTTTTTTTATATGTAAATTAGATGATATAAAAATAATAGTAAATTAGATGATATAAAAATAATGGTATCTAAAGAAAGCCCTGTTCGTCCTGAAAAAAAATATATAATATGCAATACAGCAACACTGAAAAATGTTAAGAGCCATTGTCCCAAAATGTACTACGAGAAAGGAGCATTGGTTAGACTAAATGGACGGTCCAGAAAAAGGAAACTATCAATGGTTGCAACCAGATTTCTGAGTCGGGTTGAGAAAACCATTAGAGTGACTGCAAAAGATCTGCATCAAGAAATTTTGTCAGCAGTCACTGAGGTTTCAGTGAGCACAGTAAGGCACATACTAAATGCAGAAGGTTACCATGCAAGAATTCCAAATGCATACACCACTACTGACCCAAAAGCACAAGAAACATTAATTCAAATATAGGGCTGCAACTATTTTTTTCATAATCTATCATTTGGCCGATTTAAGTTTTCGATTAATCGGATAAAAAAAAAAAAGGCAAATTTGTTTATTTAAAATAATTTAACAAACAAACTGGATGTTAAAAACAAACTGCAGAAAATGTTTTTTTAATTTACATTAACATGTTATTGTACACGATGCTTATCTCTTTATCACAATGACATTTCTCTAATTGCCTTATTTTGCTGACATAATAAAAGCCATATGTTAAAGGTACAAGAACCCAAACACATTATACACATTTCTCAAACTAGGTTTTAATTCCTAAATTTGTTTTACTAGGAAATATTGATTTACATGTATACTATTTTTTAGGGCTGCAGCAACTAATCGATAAAATCGATGTCAATGATTTTCATTATCAATTAGTTGCAGTCACTGCCGATTGGTCCATCCAATTCCACTTCCTTTTTCCACTGCCAATTGACTGCAAGGAGGGACAGAGAGAAAGGGTCGGGGCCTATCGGCAGTGACTGCAGGGAGGGACAGGAAGCCAGAAAGGGGTGGGGCCAAAGTGCTGTTTGGCCTCACCCATTTCCTATACCGTCCTACTGGCTCAAGAACTCATCTAACTGGTGAGTATAAAATATTTAGGCTACTGAACGTTAGGGGCAGTTATAGTTAATGGGGTGTTTAGGGTTAATTTAGGGGCAGTTATAGTTAGTGGAGTGTTCAGGGTTAATTGTGGTGGATGGGGTCTTCAGGGTTAATTAGGAGCAGTTGTTTGGTTAATGGGGTGTTTAGGGTTAATTTAGGGCGTCGTGTTGATGGGGTGTTTATTGTTTAATTGTGGTTGATGGGGTCTTCAGCGGTTATTTAGGGCAGTTGTGGTTAACTGCGGTGT
Organism: Spea multiplicata; assembly: GCA_009364415.1. Classification (NCBI taxonomy): domain Eukaryota; kingdom Metazoa; phylum Chordata; class Amphibia; order Anura; family Pelobatidae; genus Spea; species Spea multiplicata. The sequence goes on from VKOC01000004.1 coordinate 8,974,045, forward strand.
TTAGGCGTTAATTTAGAGGCATTATAGTTATGGGGTCGTTTAGGTAAATTGTCTGTTTGATGGGGTCTTCAGGTTAATTTTAGGTCAGTTTGGGTGAGTTATGGGTGTTTAGGTTATTAGGGGCAGATTGTGGTTGATGGGTGTTTAGGGTAATTGGGGCAGTTCTGGTGATGCGGGTCTTCAGGGTCATTTAGGGCAGTTGTGGTTGATGGGGTCGTCAGGATTAATTTATTGGGGCTTTCTTGTGGTTGATGGGGTCTTCTATTCAGGGTTAATTTAATGCTGAGGACTGAGGGTTAATTTAATTAATTAAATAAAGTTACCTTAAGGTGCAGTTAGAGGTAAAGGGGGCAAACTGAGGGGGATCTAAATCCTGGGGGCACTGAAGATTAACCCTGTATTTATTTATAAAAGTATTGTATGTGAAGGAGTCTGCAAAAATATGAGTGCACTATGGCATATCAGGGGGGTATACGGCATACCTGGGGAAGATGGAGTGACATATCTGGGGGTATAAGGCATATAGGGTATATGTGGCATATCTGGGAGGCAGTGTGGCAAGCCTGGGCTCAAATGTGCATTAACTGGGGGAGCAAGTTGGGAAAATAAAAACAAGAAATGCATTTTTTCAAAGTTTTATTCTGCTGTTTGTTTTTTACATCCTAAGTTTTACTTTATTAAATTATTTTAAAATAATGAAAAATTTTTTTTTTTATCCGATTAATCGAAAAAATAATCGGCCAACTAATCGATTATGAAAATAATCATTAGTTGCAGCCCTACTATTTTTTAATATTTAATAAAAACTGAGAAAAATGCATTTGTTCTTTTGCTTGCCATTCTGCCCTCAAGATATGCCTTATACCCCCATATGCTATTTCCCATAGGAAATAGAGCGTTTAGGAAATAAAACCTATCCTCCCCGCACACAAAATAGGATTGTGAATACCGCCTCCTGCGTGATAGATCTAACAAAAAAAACAGTTGATCCAACAAATATCTACCAAAATCCATTAAAAAAAATCCAAATTTCAGTTGAGGGGGGGCCTGCAATATCTTGGTAATTAGATCTAACAAAAATTTTGTCTGATCAAACCTGATCTAACGCAGAGCTATCATAGTCAGTAACATTTTGTTGAAATTTTTGTTGAGGGGGCTGGCTATGGGTTAGCCCCCCTGAAAAAGATTAATATTGCCTATTTTAGAGTAAATCTAACGAAAAAAATAGTTGATCAAACCTGATCTAACAAATGCAATGATCTTTTGTAAAAATTCTTAATATGGGGGGCTAACCCGGGGGAGGTCTAATTGAATGTGTCTGCGGTAAACGATATGTGGTGGAAATTTATTGTGAATTTAGATTGAGCAAACTCAAACATATCAATGCTGTACCCTGTGTTACTAGGATTATACCCATTTTCATCATCAACAACATAAAGGTAGACCCTCTTGTGTCATCTTTATGGCAGTTTAAAAGTGGATGTCCTGTAGGAAAGTGGCATTAATAGGAAATTACAGATAGAATGTTTTATATATTAGATTACAGACCCGATTGAACAAGGGCTTCTCTTTTACTTGGGCTTAGTTTGATTTATTATACTGATATTTTGTAGTCTTAGACTGAAGTACAGGCAGAGCATAGGTGAAGTTTGGCTTTAAGAGATGATCATTTTAATGTAGCCTTACAGAAGTTGATTTAAGGAGACAATCTCAAATAGGATATACAGATCTCATTGATCAAGGCTTTGAGATATATATATATACTATAATTCCTGTCCCTTGTTTGGGAGCTGTAGTTAGTGACTGGTTTGGATATAGTTAATGCTACAGTAGGCTTTTTAGTATATTAGTCTTCTGTGATTTTCTTTTTAAATCAATTGTCTTACGGTACTATCTAAAGCCCAGTGGTAGGCTGGGGGGGGGGGCTAGTCCTGTGCATCAGTCAGGATTGGAGAGTTTACAAATTACCTGTTTTAAACTCTGTCAAATATTTAACTAAAGTCTTTATGTTGAAAGATATCTGTTGATAAAGGAAGGTCACCTGGCATTTTCTATCCTACACTTTTAATCATGGTGTTGCTAAATTTGGTTGTTGAGTTTTTCATTAAACGGTATTCCCACTAAAAAAAAAAGTCATTACAAAAAAAATACAATTCTATATTTGTATAATTATAAGAAATTATTTCTTGCAGGGTCTGCTCTTTTGGTGCACCCTGTAACAGAGGCCAACAGTCGTGGAGTACATATTTATTTGCCAGGGGTTGGAGAGGTTAGTAGGTTAACCCGTATCAGCACTCTATCAAAAGTAATATTTATCTGTTATCTAGTAATAAGGTATCTTCATCTAATACTTGTTCCCATCATGCAGGTCTGGTATGATGCACATTCTTACAAGAAATACGAGGCTTCACAATCTTTCTACCTTCCGGTTACAAGCAACTCGGTGTGTATGAATATCTGACTGAAAAAATCTTCTTTATGGTTTTATATATAATATATAGTATAATCGCAAATCTACTACATCTTACTTTTTTTATATTTATCTAGAATCTATTTTACAATTCAGTACTTTTAATTTTATTTCACTTAATATGCTCATTGTTTTTTATAGATTCCAGTTTATCAACGTGGTGGCTCTATAATTCCTCGAAAGAACCGCCTAAGGCGTTCCTCAGACTGTATGCTTGATGACCCCTACACTCTATATGTGGCGCTTAACCTGCAGGTCTGATTTGATATAATGTTCTTTATTTGATCTTTATCTGTTTTTCTGCAGCAAGGGTCCACAAAAAATAAGCCTTTAACGAGACATCCCAATTGTTCCACTAATATTGTGTGCTGATTTCTGGTTCTTTAGGGTGAAGCTTGGGGCCAATTGTACTTGGATGATGGTCATAGCTTCAACTATGAGCAGAATGAGTTCTTGTATCGAGAGCTCAGCTTCAAACATGGAGAACTCAGCTCAAGGTAAGGACCTATGACATGCGTTTTCATTAAAAGCCCCTCCCCGAGCCGTCAAGTTAGAGCAGTGGTTCTCAACCTTCCTAATGCTGCGAAACTTTAATACAGTTCCTCATGTTTTGGTGACCCCCAACCATAAAATTATGTAATTATATATTGTGAAATATGTGTTTTCCGATGGTCTTAGGCTACCCCAAAGGGGTCGCGACCCACAGGTTGAGAACCGCTGCTCTAGAGAACTCTGGCTCTGCATTCAACCATGCAAGTCAATGGAGCCCATCTTTCTAATCACAATGTGATTAGTAAAATATTTAAAAAATAATAATAAAAAAAATTATTATGAGCAAGTGCTAAAATTAGCGCTGTATATTCTCTAACTCTTTGAAATGATTTTACTTAAAAATCTTGAAATTTTAAATACCCAAGGGGTGTTTAATTGAAAAAAAATTAGGGGTTTGGGGTAAATTGGAGTGACCGGGCTCAAAGATAGGGCATAGGCACAGGAAAAGAAACGCTGGTGGTAGAATTTCATGCAAAGAAAGGCTTAGCCCCCTTCAGTTCTCTACGGACGTACCGGTACGTCCTGTCCTTCTTGCAGCGGCAGGGACACATACCTGCTGCTACATTGGAGATCAGGCTGTTTGACAGCCTGGACTCCTCCCCGACAGCAGAAGCCAGCAGCATCGCTGGCTTTCTGCTTCTCTATCTCTTGTAACAGCTTCTGGCACGAACACTGGAAAACTGTTCCATTTTGAAATGCACGATTGCGTCACTGCGACACTGATCTCTATGCAAGTCTCTGGGGACATGCATAAAGATCACAGTGTGATCGGTGCAGGGGGATCACAGGGAGGAGAGTGAAGAAAAAAAAATACTAAATTACAATAAATTTTAATTTTTTGACACCACTGGCATTAATAAATTGTTCAAGAAGACTTCTAACTATTTTTAAAAAAAATAATAATAAACATATATATATATATATAAGAAAACTCTTACATCCCATTGCCCTAACACAACATCTACCCAGTATAACCCTCCTGCCCCCGTTCACAAACCAAATAAGCCGTAAGCATAAAAATTCTCTATAAGTGCTGGGAAAGTAGGGAAATTCTATATAAACTAGCTGAAATCGGGACGCAATGGTGCAGTATATTCCAACTTTATACACTTAAAATACTAAATCCACTTACAAGACATGGTGGCAAAACTGGAGAGTCATGCAAACGAGCCCAGTACTAGTAAGGAAGTATAAAGGCGATATAACGTCCTCTGGAAAAGTAGTCCTTTCAAATAAAAAGTTTCTCAACGCGTTTTGCCGGTTTGTCCCAGCTTCTTCAGGAGAATTTAATAATTCCATCACTACTTAATTTTGTGAGGATTCAGAGGGAAAATATATAAAAATGAGGGTTTTTTTTCTAAATTTCACTAGTTTACTACATTTCTCATCCTAAATTTTCAGCTAATCATCTAACTATGGTATCAAACAAAAGCCCTCTCTCTCCTTGAAAAATCAATATATAGTTTACATGGGTACAGGAAAGGAGATCAATCGCTGAACTGGCATACCGCAAAAATTGCTCCGGGACTTGAGGTACCAAAAACCCCTGGGACAGATGACTAATACACTGCTGCATGAAAACACTATGAAGAAAATAGAAATACAAAACTAACTATTTTTGAAAACTTATGCTAGTATTACCTATACTAGTATTATTTTGAACTGAATAAATTTTCTGAAACCCAAATGTCCCCCTTGGAGAAGAAAGACAAGTGTGTTAACCTGTACCTTAAAGTCAAGGATTCTTATATGCTGATATAAGCCATTTTCTCTTTTTTTGCGTGTTTATCTGGTTAAATAAAGCTCAGATTTTTGAAAAACCTGCCAGACTCCTCTTACAATTTGAGGTTGGTTTTCTAGTACAAAAATCTGTTTTCAATTAGTTTTCATCCATCTTTTTTCTTTCCTCATAATTATTCAGTGTACTCAGATTTTATTCCAGTCCATTAGATACACATCGGCGCCGTATCAAACTGCCTTTGGTAAACAATAGAATGGCTCATTCTTAACCACTCTTAACCAGTCTGACACTGATGAGTGTCTTTATAGGAAAGTATTTCTGTAAAGGCAGGGGTGCCTTGAACAAGTAAAAAAAAATCTACTTGTTCAAGGGACAACAATGGTAGCCCAATCTACTTGTCCCTCATGACAATCTATTTGTCCTGATACAAAAATAGTTTTATTCAAAACTGTATCTAAATAAAGCCTATGTACCTAAAATGAAATAAGGCATATGTATTAACAGCTAAATAATGTTATATTAATAACACCCAGTCAGCAGATGTCAACCAGCATAACAGCACTCCTCATACAGAGCCTATCATCCTGGGAACTTCCAGAGTTTCTCCTTACAGCCACTAAAATGTGAACGATCTGCTCCTCGGACTACTTCCTCCTCCAAGCTCTGGTGCACGCAGCCAGAAACCGGGCCGCGTGAGGGACAATCCTATCCGGCACAGCCATAACTCAGCGTGGGGGAAGAGGCTTCAGTGGCTACTATTTGGAGGATATCCGTAGGGCTGTAACTAACTATTACTTTCATTATCTATTCGCCAATAATTTTTTGATTAATCAGATTGAAAATATGCAAAATTTTTGTTTAAAACGATGAACAAACCGGGTGTTAAAAACAGCAGAATAAAAAAAAAAAAACGTAACTTACGTTAACGTGTCATTGTACTCTTGCATGCCCCTCAGATATGTCACTCTGCTCCCCCCAGACTTGCCAGTGCATCCCCAAAACCCTCCCTCCCATGCTCCTGGCTCCCTGGTGTCTGGTAGGGCCAGCCAGTGGACGTCTGAGCGATACGCAAGACCTTTGCTGCTACCTGGGGCTTCTATGATGGAGCACACGAAGGTCATGTCATGCCGGCGCTCAGTCACTATTTCGGGGTGATCCCGAGGGAGTGGCGTTAATCCTGGGGTACCATGATTTGAAGTGCCCCTGTTTGCACCTCCCAAACTGAATTTATACCTATACATGTAACTAGCCTCACTATGATCCCTAATAACTTGTGTTTTAATCGGTCCATCAAACATCTAAATTGGGATTAAACTGTTAACTTGCCAACTGTGGTAAAATACCCTGTTATAGTAATACATTTCTGAGATCTGACAAGCCTTGTGAGAGATTAAAAAAATTGTCTTGATTCACTTGCAGATCCTTGGACCCACGAGGAATATTTGAAACTCCAAGCTGGGTTGAGAGGGTGATAATTATTGGAGCAACTAAACCATCCAGCATTACCATCAGTGTTCCAGGTAAGTACTTCACTTGAGATAAGAAAATTGCTCTATATTTGGCTATTGCATGCAAAGAAAGAAGAATGCAGTATGGGGAAAAATGGATGCTGCTTAGGAGGGGTGGAAATAACTTTTGCGTTTTATGCTTCTGAGTATGACATTCTAAATCACTTCACATGTCAGGGGAGTTTGCCTTTAACTAAATCTTTGTTTCTCTTTATGCAGGGGGGACCACAAAAGCACTGGAATTTGAGTATGATTTTAACAGATCAGTGATAACTGTGCGAAAACCTGGAGTGAATATTGCATCAGACTTTACGATGTCCGTACGATAACAGTAAATACTTCATGTCTGAGAAATGGAGGGGAGAAAACTTTGCCCTGGTTAGGCGAGCCTGTGAGGTGGTCTCTAGCCAACCAACAAATGTGAGATAAAATTGAGAGCAAACAAAGAAAGAGTTGATGTATGCGTCCATGTTTGTCCATATAATATATGTGCGTGTGTATAGCTAAAATGGACTACAGTGTGTGTGGCTGGGTTATGTTTGCACCCTACTCCTGACTATGACCAATACTTCTCAGAACCGTAGGGATATTAGTTTAAAATATAAGGAAGGCTTAACCTCCAAAACAATTCGTAAGCATAGGTCTGAAGAGGAAATTATCATTTTTTGTTAAAGTATTTTTTAACCTCCTCCACCTGTAGGGCTTAATGAATCCATTGTTCATTCACAAACATTTTGATATCAGAATAAAAACCTAAAATATATTCTTTTGTGTGTTTAATTTGTGCTTATTACACATTCTGTTTGAAGTTTTGGTACATTATTAGGGCTATACTTTTGAAAATGTGTGTTCTCTGCCTATCTCTCTTGTGTGCCTACATCTGCATATTATGTACTACTCCATATTACATGTTATGTGGTGCATGATTTCCTTAACCCTTTGAGTAGATTTTCTCTGTGGTAAGGCTGTGGCATTTTTAACAATTTTTGCATCCTTTCATTTATCTCCTGGAAATGCCTGGAAAAATGCCCATGGAAAACAAAGTTCCACTCTCCATTAGTAGCTGGGTTGAGGTGAAGTCTGAAGATATTATGAAGCCTGTACAAAAGTAAAGAAATCTTGTAAAATGTTATCTTCCATATGTCATGAATTGAAAACACAAATGTGTGTCTGACGTGATAAATTCTCTGGTCCAACTGGTATAAAGGATATTATAAATAACAAAAGCACACATTTACCCTTTTTTAAGTTTCTAATAACTCTAGGGTTGTTTTTTTTATGTTTTTGGAAAACAACCAGAGCAGTTTTTGAATGTAACAGATATCCCATAAACTCATTTAGTTTATCCCCACAAATTCTAGATATTTGTTAAGGACAAGTAGGGGGTTCTTATTAACCCCTTGACAACAATTGGCGTGTCACGGAAAAATATTCAGTTGGTGGCAATTAATGTGCCTGGCGAGTCATGACTTTAAATGGGTGTAGAAAGCGATCTGTGAATGCTCTAATCTCCCAAATGGTGTTGCTGTGATGCCTCGATGTCAAGGCATTCTGCAACACTGAAATCTGAAGCAGGGGCCCCGTCTGATCGATCCATGGAGTGTCAACGTGCGGCATATTAAATATGGCCCCAGCCATGTATTAATGAATTTAGAAGGCAATGCATGGAAAGGGGTGTTTAGATGGGAGGGGGAGGAGCCAGAGTGGTGTATGGGTGAGTTATAGTGGTGTATGGGGGTATTATGATTTTCAGGGCATATAGGGGTATAAGGCATATCGATATTAGGCATATCAGGGGGCATAAAACATACCTGGGGGTAAATGTTATATCAGGGGGCTCAGTTGCATATCACTGGCATATAAGGAGTATAAGGCAGTTTGGTAAATAAAAAAAAAATAAATAAACAAGGCTTTTTTCTCATAGTTTTTATTAAATATGAAAAATAGTTAACATATGAATTAATATTTACTAAACTTTGTATTAAAACCTAGTTTGAGAAACACCGTTGTTTGGGTTCTTGTAGCTTTATTATGTCAGTAAAATAAGAAAGGTGAATAGAGAGAGGCCATTGCAATAAAGAGATGAAAGTGTAAATTGTAAGTTTTTTATTACATTATTTTAAATTGAAAAAAATTGCATTTTTTTTATCTGATTAATCGAAAAAAATCGTTAGTTGCAGCCCTACTTTGTTCTTATAGCTATTGAATAATGTATAAGCCGCAGGACAAACATCAGAATGCAGCTGCATTATCGTTGATATATTGATTGCCATTGACACAAAACTCAGCTGATGCGTTTAGGAATGTAACTTTACTTACATTTCTTCTTTGTCAAGTTATGTCATGGCTGCTGCTAACAAAAATTAAATGAAAGTAAAGAAGATAAGGGGATACATACAAAAATTATATTAACAGATTTAACTTCATTGATAAACAGAAGATGGGAATTAACGCTTTAAAACAACTGCGTCCTATGGGGTACATGAGTGGTCATACCTAGTAATCTACAAAATCACATATTACAATTGTTGCATGAAGGACATTTGGGAATAGTGCGTATGAAACAAAGTCAGAGAACATGTATGGTGGTCAAATATGGATCAGGATATTAAAGGGATGTAAAGATCGTGCTCAAGCCACCAAGGACTAATGTAAAACTTTTGACATGACCATTAGAACCTTGGAAGAGATTGCACATGCATTTTGTGGGACCAATCGATGGTCAAAATTATCCAGTAGTAGTAGTAGATGCGCATTCCAAGTGCCCAGAAGTTTTACCACTGTCAACAGTGACATCAATCACCACAGCTAAGGCTCTAAAAAGATTTACAACTTTTGGTTTACCAACCAGGTTTCTGATAATGGACCTCAATTTACGTCAAAAGAACATATTAGACATCACAAAACTGCAACTTATCACCCAGCAACCAACTGCCAAGTAGAGTGTTTGTCCCCCTGCCAGAGAAGCAAACATGCTCAAAAAATAGTTTTTGGTAATACTGTTATTTGTTAATGGTTGTATAGTATCTATTTTCATAATTAATTTTTTTTGTGGGTGGGGTGTTTTGTGGTTTTTCCCCGAAATCCTTGGGAGTGTGGAGGATGGGCTGCAGCATATATGAAAGGATGTAAGTAGTGCTGCTATGGAAGCCTAGATGAAGCTGCATTGATGCCATATCTGATAACTGCAGTTGTTTTTCTAACTGTCACTGACGACAATATGATCGAATAGCTGTTGGATCTTAAATGAACTATCATTATTGTATAGTATTTAAGACACTTGACAACAACTACCCTATAGGGTAGTATGTAAGGAATAGATGTGGCCCTCTAGAACATAAATAAAACATGACTAATCAGGGGATGTAGTCAAACATACATTTGGTCATTGTTCAACAATGGCACCTAACATGTAGAAGAAATTCTAATAAAATTGCAAAATAAGAATGTTTGGATTTTTACATACTAGCAATTCCAATTGTTCTTTCTATGTTTCTGTGGTTTCTAATGAAGGCCCTATTTGTTCTGAAAAATGTAACTTGTTTGGGTACATCAAACATACAAAAGGGAACTCTTAATTAAACCCACATATGGGAAAAAAGCTATGGGACATAAATTACAAATAACCCTTGGGACTACCATATGACCCCTTTCTTACCTTGGTGTCACTAAGTTGTGGGAACCCTTCAGTGCCACAAGCCACTGTATCCATGCAAAACAGCAGCTTGAACAAAGGAGCACTTGTGTAGTAATTATCTATATACAGATTTTCACCTGAGAGCCTTTGTCCTCATATATGCAGAATAAAATTACAAAATAAGAATGTTTGGATTTTTACATACTAGCAATTCCTGTTCTTTCTATGTTTCTGTGGTTTCTAATGAAAGCCCTATTCGTTCTGAAAAAAATAGATAAAGTAATTATCTATATACAGATTTTTCACCTGGGAGTCTTTGTCCTCATATATGCGGAAGATACCACACTATCACTTTCACACAATTTGTAAAACTATCCCATGTTTGGGGGGGTATACTGCTTGAATCACAACCTCCTTCATTAATCACTTAATTAGGGACTCATATATGCATATTCCTCACTTTGCTTCAGCAAATTTAGTTTGAAAGTTTGAAACTTGATAAAGACCTCATTGTGAGGTCGAAACGTTGTTGTCCTTCTCCCTCAATAAATCTGCCTGAGCTGGAACCCTTGAGTGCCTGGAGCCTTTTTCTATTCTGCTTACAACTAGAGTCATAATAATGTTGTCTGCAAACATAATTATTTTTCATTAATCTTTCCCTAATTTCAATGATTCTATTAAATTAATTTCTCTAATTTTTATGGCTAGGGGTTTAAGAGACAGCAAATATAGCATTGGGGACAGTCCTGTATTCCTTCCATTATAGATGTTAAACCATGGAGAAACTATATCCAAGCCAATTATCCTAGCAGTGGGTCCTTCATATAGGGCCCAGACTGAATCCAGAATGTTTTCCTTCCTTTAGTATTGGGCTTATGTGTGCAGTCAACATCTCTCTTGCCATTTTTTCCATTTTCAATTTCTTCAAAAATGATGTGTAAATATAGGACTAGACTTTTTTGAAAGATTTTATAAAAATATTTGGAAATCCATCCGGTTCTGGAGATTTATTTCTTTTGTGCGCAAAGGTGGAAATCTAATGTAGACTCCTAGTATAGGAGATGCTTACAACCTGTCCCGAGGCAATTAGGATTTTACAGATGTCCAACTACTCATGAAGGAAAAGCATAACTACTTGTAGACAACAGATAAGTGGTATTAGTCTGGACATAAGGAAGCCAAACGACATATCTATATATCTATATAAGCAATTAGTCATTATAAGCTAAAAGGTTACAAAATCCCTTTCTAGTTTAAAGGGTTTAAAAAGTCATATATATGCCTCTATTTCTGAGACAACAACATGACATGCTAAGCAAAACAATTGGAAGTTTTTTCCTTTTTTCTTCTAATATTGGTATCAACACCTGAAATTCACTGTAGCCACTTGTACTGAATCTCATTTATTGCAATCTGATTTGGCGATGACTAAAATAAAGTAATAATCTCTGCCAGCAGTGAAAAATTAACTAAATATAACTTTAACCAGCAAATCAGAGGTACTGCAAAATAAGGCAATAATGCTGAATACATTAATATCCATTTAAGCAACATCTCCTGAGTACAGTGATACTAACCATGCATGGGTTTGCCTGGCTGTTTAATTTTAGTACTTGCTTATAAAAATATTTTGTATATATATATATATATATATATTTTTATAATTTTTTGGCCTTTTTTAAAAACATTTTTTGGAACTGGAAGGTTCCCCTGATGGTGACATTAGTGGGGAGTTATTGTTCCATGTTACCATTTTTTTAACAGTTTTTTTTAAACTATTTTTATTTTAAACAAATGTTTACACATTTATTTTACTAATTACATTGTAATTAGAAAGCTGGGCTCCATTGACTTGCATAGTTGAATGCAGTACCAGTATTTAACCTGCAAGTGGAGCCAGGTCTGAAGAGACCCTCCTGAGAACTCTTTTCAACATCTTTATTTTGTTTACAGGACGCATTGATCATCGATCATTGATCCCCTCCTAAACTCTATTAAAACAGGGAGTGGCGAGACATGGCCCCTGATGCCCATCTCGGGGTTGCTGAATTACACCAACACCGTTTGGGTGCAGAAAGCGAATGTAGATCGCATTCTGCACCCGTTTGAAGTCATGACGGTCCTGGCATGTCAATTGTTGTTAATCGTTTGTTTTCATGTGACGTGCCCGGACCATAAATTGTCATCAAGGGGTTAAACCTGTGCTACAACCCTAGGTTTTCAGTACTACTCTACAGATTGAATATCTTTTTTTATTTTTTTTTCCCTTTCACTGGAAACCATCAGACTGTAGTTATAATAAAGGAACTACTTTCTATCAGCAATGGCCAGCCTGGTTAAATGTAACCTTAAAGCAATCAAGTGGCGTTGCAAAATAAAACAGCAATTGCTGAAAATTTGCTGTATACAATTGCCTTGTATTAAGGGAGACATCGACATAAGGCTTTCTGGAATATATTTCATCCTAATATATAATACTAATAGGTTGATGTGAAGTCTAGCTAACGCCTTTGTTTGAGAAAAAAAGAATAGGAGAGGTTTTATATATTTTGTATCTGTCCAACTATTGAAGCAATTACTGGAAAACTTTAAATGTGTATAGAAATACAGCTTATACATAGCTATAGCTGAAAACACCCACCCACAGCAATACAACATCTATATAACATCTAATTAGAGCATGAAATTATAGCAATACGAGACGGGATTCATAACCATATATGTGAGGTATATACATAATTAGCCTCACATTAAAAGGAAACTATTAATAACATATAATCACCTATATCATTTATTTATATGTGACGAATACTTCATCTGAATGGGTGAAGAATAAGCAGTATTGAAATAAATTTAAAAAAGGGGGGAAGAGGAGGAGAGAATATGGAGAGGAATATGGAGCAAAAAAGGAGGAAGGATGAAAAAAATAAAAAAAAATCCAAACCCTTGACCTCCTTTTCCCCATCAGAAGATGCTAAAAAAAAGAAAACTATAAATCTTCAACAAGATGAAAGAAATGGGGAAAAAGAAGGAAAAAAAGGGAATTTGAATATATCACTATTGCTGATGCAATCCCCTAAATCCATTACAGGAACCTTTTTCAATGCGTATGCTCACCCAACTGCTCGAAGATCATAGAGATAAGATTATAGAGGACTTCACAAAGAAAATAACTGAATTAAAAAAGAGAAAGCATTAATGGAAGAACATTGGAAAACATGGAAGAAATTAAAACACTAATGCTAAATATGATGAAATTCAAAGTAAAATGGCTAAGAGCAAAAATCGGTCAAGGCGGAAAAAATTAAGAATTCACAGAATACCAAAGGAGGTAACGCAGGGAAATCTATTGCCATATATATTTCGGGGAGATATGTGAGGAATGTGAGGATATGGTCAATGAAGAAACTACTAGAAAGAGCACACCGTACATTTAAGTCCAAGAATGTAGATCCAAATCTCCCAAGAGATCCAAGATCGAAAAAGGAAAAATGTGTAATTTATAAGGACGTGTGAATTTCTCAAGACCTATCAATATATACAAGAATAATATTAAGTGAGGTGAAGTAATTATTACCAAAAAAAAAGGAATGTCTTTTTTGGAAAAGTGGAAGTCTTCCTTCCAAACTTGAATCATGTAAACAAAAGAAATACGAAAGGAACACAGCCCACTTGGAAGGACACGAAAGGCGTATATATATATATATATATGCCTTTCGCGGCCTATATTGGAGCCAATACAGTATATATATGTATATACTGTATTGGCTCCAATATAGGCCGCACCCGAATATAGGCCGCACCCTAAAAGTTAGGTGCTTTTTTTAAAGAAAAAAACTCCCTCCCTCCCCGAGATATGCTGCCACTCTGCCCTGAAGATGTGCCCCCCCGAGATATGCTGCCTCTGCCCCCAAGATGTGCCCCCCCAAGATATGCTGCCACTCTGTCCCCAAGATGTCCTCCCCTACCAGACTTAACGGTGCAGACTCCACAGTGTCTTGCGGGGCCGGTGGGGGACATCTACGCATAACGATTGTTAACGTACATTGCGCAGACGTTCACCGGCTGCGGCGATGCGAGCATAAACAACCTCCGCTGCCGGCACATCTGCACGATGTGCTTTAACAATCTCCCTTGCCGGGAATTCTTAGAGATGCGCAACAAGCTCATTTTCACAGGAGAACCACAACCCCATCCCAATACCTATGACTATACCAGAAAAAACACATCCCCAGACAATATATTTTGGGGAGAGTGTATAGACATCTGTATCCTTGCACAATCAGGGGAGAGTGAAATGGACAACAAGGAGGTTCAGAAATCAACATACAAGTAACACGTGATCAGGACAGTCCTTGTTGGAAGACCCTGTCTGCCCGGGCCCAGAAATAATTCCCTCTCTGTTGCCTCCTTTTTACACTTCTGTGCTACCTACAGGATGTATAATGTCCTGTAATGGAGGGGATGTTATGTCATTAGTATATGAGATCCACCTGGTTGATCACCATATGTAGAAGCATTCGCCTTCACCCAGGGGGCTTTAATCTGATCAAGATGAGGATTTTCCCGGGTTGTCTTGTCGGTGTTGAACAGAGTCATGGCCGCGGAAGGTCTACTTCTCATGAAAACAGCATATTATGTCCCTGGGATTGTCAACAGGGGATCCCCTTAGCCATAGTGTCCTATGGACACAATGATCCCATTCTGTGAAGCTTCAGGCCTGTCCAGAATCAAATTAAATAAATCAGTGAGAATGTGTTTGAGATCCTCAGCCTGATCACTCTCATGTATACGTCTCACTCCTATATTAGATAATCACCCTATTATCTAAATCTTCTAGGTGACTGTACAGTGCATATAAAAAGTCTACACACCCCTGTAAAAATGCAAGGTTCTTGTGATTTTAAAGAATGAGACAAAGATAAATCATGTCAGACCTTTTTCACCTTTAATGTGACCTATAACGTGAACAATTCAATTCTCCATTCTGCTAGAGGTGGTCCTTCTATTCCGCATTGATGAGGCTTCCCGCGCTATGTTGCTTTCCTCTGACTGGAAGTAAGTGTCTGGAAGAAACCCTGTCTGGAAGTTGCAGTGGACGGTCTGCTCGCCCCAAGTGTTGTATGCTCTGTCTGGGCCTCCTTATTCTTGCCCATCTTGTGTGCTGTTCCACTATTTGTGCTGCTTTTCTGAGCGGGGAGCGAGGTGCTAAGAGGTTAAGCGGGCATCTCTATTGTTCGCAAGCCACCTTTTTTTGCGCGTTATAGGGCAATAAGTACAACTAGCATATTGCTATTTCAAAACTATTGTTTTTGAAATATGGGAATTCTGCCCCATGTGCCATTTGGGACATCTTTGTCCACCCCATCAAACCATGTACGTTTAAATACATATACGTGTAAATACTAGACACACAAATGTTACCTGAGGTGTGAATTTATAGCTTCTGGTATATGTCACTCGTCTCTCTCTGGAGTACAATGATACCACCATGCATTGGTTTGTCAGCTTGTTTGGGGGTAATAGCCCACATTTCGGACATCCGCAATTCAGTTTTTCATCTTGGAATTTTGACATGTTAAAAATTCTGCCCCATGTCCTCTTTGGGACATCTTTGAACCCAGCCAATTCATTTTACCCCATGAAACCATATATGTTTCAAAACTAGACACCACAGACACCAGTAAATACTGGTATTTTTACCCTTTCATTGCACTAATTCTACCAGACATAATCATAGTTTGTGGTAGTAATTTTTTGAGTTTTACATTCTACATTAGTTATGAATTTACAGCTGTTTTTCCATGCACTAATTTGACCATAGGCCTTTGAAAACATTTGTGGTGGTAGTCTTGAAGAGGTGTTTTTATTTTAATTTGGACATCTGGTCAGTCTGTGCCCATATCCTACTTTTGGGAACCTGGCCAATTCGATTTACCACACTAAATCAGACACCCCATGGGCATTTAGCATTCCAGTATTTTAACTCTTTCCATGAGAGAATTTGTACTTGCTATAAATTATATATATATATATATACACTCACACCCCCAATATATTACCTTTTATTAGCGGGGTTGACCTTTGCCTGAAGCCTTCCTTCTTGTAGCATATTTCTACATGGTGGTGGAACATTCCTCAAATTTTGGTCTATATGGACATAATGGCATCACACAGTTGCTGCAGATTTGTCGGCTGCACATCCATGATGCGAATCTACCACATCCCAAACGTGCTCTATTGGATTGAGATCTAGTGGCCGTTTAAGCCATTGGAGTACGTTGGAACGCGTTGTCATATTCAAGAAACCAGTTGATTATGTGAGCTTTGTGACATGATGCATTATCATGCTGGAAGAAGCCATCAGAACAGAGACAGACATTTTTGTGGAGCTCTAAGTCAGCTTGTCTGAGGGCAATTTACGCATTATGTCATTATGTGAAAATGTTTTGGAACTTTTTTCGTGTGCAGTTTAGCCGGATCACGGAGAGCTTTTGTGTCCTGTTTCTCATACGACGACCCGGTAAGATTTTATAAGGTGTTTTATTTATAACCGGCCCACAGACTGAATACGGCTGCAGCTCTGTCCCTTCAAAGGAACATGGTATACGAATGAGGGTACCTTTTGTTGTTGATTTCCTTCTAAGCACTTTTTTTTTTAGCCGTCAGTCACTTCCCCATTTTACTAAATGCAAGCCCTACCCCATCCACAAAGTAGTGGGTGCTATCCATTTAATATAATATTGATAACAATATTTTGTATTTCCTAAGTATATCACACATATATATCACTCGATTGTATATGAGATATAGGGCCATTATATATTAAGTACACAAAACCAGACTTTGTTACATATCACAGAATATTTTAGTTTTAACACATTCTGGTATAATGATATTTTATAAAATTTAAATAAAATTAGGGTTTTAAACTTTTTTTCTTTAAATGTAATTTATTACTTGTATTGGCATGGCAGCAGGTGCCCATGTTACCGGTTACACGGCTAACATTTTTCTAAATCTGAAAATAAATCCCATATAAACCCCATAAACCCCACCATTTTTCTTCCTGAGATTTTATCATGTATCAGACAAAAAATGTATGCATAACATTTATTCAAAGCAGATATCATTGGCAACAATCCTATATGCAAATGTTATGACTGAAGTCTGTAAAATGGGTCCCCATCTTGCAATTTCACAACTGAAATCGCCCAGAAAGAAGTCCCAGTCTCTCGATGTTTCGATGCAAGACACTATACACAATTCCCAAGTATTTAGCAGGGTCGCCTTCTCTGGTAAAGTCTCTGGAAAATACACCTTTTCCTGCTTGGAAAACAAATCTCTGTGGGAATGGGCCATTTTCTTGCACAAAGTCCCAGACGCTGAGAAGCAACAGACGTACCTCATATGGCGCAAGAAGGGGGAACATTTCATGCATATTTGTGAGTGTAGGAGGAAGCAACTGTCCCTCTCCCATACAGGAAATTAGCTCACAAGAAGCTTGTAGGTGCCAGGGAGACCTCTCGGAGC
Source organism: Spea multiplicata (assembly GCA_009364415.1). Taxonomy (NCBI): domain Eukaryota; kingdom Metazoa; phylum Chordata; class Amphibia; order Anura; family Pelobatidae; genus Spea; species Spea multiplicata. The sequence goes on from VKOC01000004.1 coordinate 8,991,486, forward strand.
TTGGTTCACGAGAAGCCTCCCAATGTGACAGCAATGTTGCCAAGAGCCCCCTTAGTAGCACTGAACAGTAGCAGAGCGCAGGCCGACCCAGTGCAATAAGGTGGAGTAACTGAAAGAGCAGAGGGTTACGGCGGAAACACTTGTAGATAACCAGGTCTCTCTGCACAGTGGTACGTGCATGTTCCTCTGGAGGCCATGCAAGGTCACCATTTGTCACATCAGGACAGACACATTCACTTAATGTCACTGCTAAAGTCTTGACTGCCTCTGGATCTAAAGTGGCAGGATGCTCACCTTCCTCACCTTTCCTGGCACAACAGCAGCAGCATAGTAGCGCAAGGAGGGTCTGGGTGTTTTCTACACTTTCTTGCTGTCTGCTTTGTCTGCTTCTTTCGTCTGCTTTGAGTCCTGATCCAATCACACCAGCATGGAACACAGACCAAACACTGCCAGAAAAGTCAACAGCTGAGCAGAGGTGGCTATTACTCTCTAACAAAGAGGCGGCTGCTCCATCAATATTATGACCTTGCGATGCAGACCCATGGCCTCCAAAGAGCCCAGAATTTCCCTCATGCAGGGAACCTTCCACTAACTGGTGCACTACTGCTTTTCTTCCAGCAGGAGACACCCTAGACAACTGAAGAAGCAAACAGGAGGAACTACTAACGCCAGCACTGCTATGTAAATGCATGGAACGGAAAAGGAGGTGACAGGAAGACTGAATAAGGAGATGAAGTTGAGAAGGTGGAAGAGAGGTGGGAAGAGAACAAGAGCACAGCAGAAAACATGCTGCCTCACAGACCCCAGGAACTTTGTGCAGCAGCAGCTGCCCAAAATCAGATAGATATCTTGAAACTGTTTTTTCAGTCTCCCTACCTATACTCCCCCCTTCACTTTGCAGAACCAACGCAAGATTCTGCAGGAGCTGAAGTGTCTGCTTATCAGTCAAGCCTCCTGTGTGCACCTGAGCCACACAGTGGGTCACTGCAGCTTCTCTTAGTCCTTGCATAGATGGAGAGAGAACAGCACTGAGCTGCACTGCAAGTCCTAACTCCTCTGGATTCTGAGCTAAACTGAGTAATAAACCAAGTGCCTCAGGAGCACAGGACGGACTGCTGTATAAACAGAGAAGTCCCAGAAGCTGGTGAAGCCAAAGGTAGCGCTTTCTTTCCAAGCGCAGCATCTCTGTGCATAGCTCTGACAGATACACTCTCATTGCATCCAGAAAGGGCACAGCTCGTGGTGGAGCATCACATGACCCCCGTCCCCCAGGCTTTCCATAGACTTGTTTCTGCAGGCTTAAGAGTAACAGCCTCACAATGCGATCACAAGCTTCTCTGATTGAATCATTCACAGTGAATCCAGGCGTTGTTATAACAGAGGCAGGCATTGCTGTATCAAGAAGGAAGCGAAGGAGACGGGGAGCACCTACTGATGTTTGGCATGCCAGATGAACAGTCAAGTTAAGCATGTTGTCTAGCTCTTCGCGAGGAAGGGTAGAACAGTGCTGCTGCAACTGGACCAATGTTACTGGCTTTAGAGA
>VKOC01000004.1:9013663-9035894 GCA_009364415.1 Spea multiplicata
CCAAGTCGCTGTATTAACATGACTCCAACGTTCTGCTGAAGATTCCTTTCGATCACCTTGTATCCAGGATACATTCACAGATATCACACAATGCTTGATGGCATGCTGGAATACTGAAGGTATACCCAAATTCACCGGCATTTATGTAGTTTTGTATCCGTATGATGACTGCATAGGTTGAATATATAAAACACTGCCACCACAATGTATAGATTTCATGATGTGTGGTTTAGCATTACAGTAAAAACATTTTTTTTTACCAGTTTTAATGACTGTTATGCCCTTGAGCCAATTTTACTGGCATTTATACTGCGATTAGCACTTAAGGCTAAAATGTCTGGTGATGTAAATGATGCAGAACCTGTGGCCGGCGACGGCATTTACAGTAGCTTGGGTACCGTGTCGATTTGGCCCCTCGCAAACAAAGACCATTTCCAACACGCTTACGTTTTGCAGCGAGCTTAAAGAAAAGTTGTGGTCAGACTAAAGTAAGGCTGGAATATATTTGTCCCGACTCATGTTTAGTCTGGGTCAATTTATGTCAATTTTTCTAGAGCTACAAAGACAATAGAGGTGAAAATTCTTCGTTCTCTCACACAGGGTCGCTTGGTACACTCAAGTTTATACCCCAAATGTGGTTTACAAAGATCTTGATATGCAAGAATTCTCATCCTGTCCATTGTATCTGCGGTATTATTGTCTAGTATAGTATATGCTTTGGAAACTCTTATGCAGTGACCATGAGTACAGCCATTTTAGCTTTCTGTTCTCTGGATCTAGATTACCGTAATCTCTGGATCTAGATTACTAAAATATTAATTTAGGAAAACAGCCTGAATATAAGACGATCCTATAGGAAAAAAGTTTTAACAGTAAATGCTAATTCATGTAAACTATTTTTTTAAATTCCTTTTCCTTATTTTTCTTATTTTCCAACCTGCCCCCCAGTTATGCACATCTGCCCCAAGGCTTGTCACTGTGCCCCATGATATGCCTTTTGACCCCCTATGTGCCACTCTGCCTCCAGAAATGCCTTATAGCCCTATATGCCACTCTGGCATTTAGCGGGTTAAAAGGCATATTATGGGGCAGAGTGGCATATATGGAGGTATAATGCATTTCAGGAGGCAGAGTGACGTATAGAGGTTAAAAGGCATTTCTGGAGGCACAGTGGCATTGAGGGGGTTAAAAGGCATTTCATAGAGCACTCTGCCTACGAATGCCTTATCCTCCATTTTACCCCCCCCCAAAAAAAAACAACTTACCGGTGTTTGACTCCCGGTGTGTTGCCCGGGCAGCGTGTAAACAACTTCCGCTGCAGCTGGAAGGAGGTGCGGTTAGCAGCGGTGAGGGGAACTCTGATATTTGACAGCCGGGGAAGGTCTGCGCGATGGACGCAGACAACCCCCGCTGCTAACCGCACCTCCTTCCGACTGCAGCGGAAGTTGCCTAGATGTCTACACGCTGCCCGGCCAAACACACTGGTGGTCCCCTGCAGCATTGCGGGGGATCTGGATCTTAGTCTCATAGTCAGACCTATTTGCTCTGAAAAAACCCTCATCTTATAATCGAGCAAATACGGTAATATTAACCCCTGTTCTCCCTCTCTCTATTTTTAAGTTGCTAAGTGTCATGTTAGTCTTTCTGAGGGTGAATGTGGCACTACCGCGCGCAGCCGTGGATCTCGGCTTCATTGAGGTGAACACAATAAATAATTAAAATTACACCGATTTAACAAAAGGAATAAGCTATCCTTGGTAGCTATCATTAATTTATGATAAAAGCCGTGACAGCCTTTCTCGTCGAGTCACCTTTTCTAAAGAGTGAATTGGGTTTTCAGGGTAGGATGGCGATAGACCCAGGTATCTCTGCACAAGAGGTCTGGTTAAATATGCAACGCTTCCAGTTTCCTTTTAGAAAGACAATTTGTTGATACAAGAACAGAGCACATAGCGGAGCTGCAGATTTCTGCCCAGCGATACTGCGTAATGTCCACATCTCGGTCGATAGTCGCGTTGAAGAGTCTCCAGACACACTGTATTCATTTCACAGTCTGGGATCTTAATAAAGGAACAAGCCGCATGGCTGCTCACAAACCCGCATCTCCCTTTTCTGGTGCTTTCTCGGAACAAATGTGCACTAATCAGTGTGTTTCTCCTATAACGTCTACGCCTACGATAGACAGCCTGTAAAAGCTACTTCCGAAATATTGATTCTCTCATTGCTATCGCACACCAATAACCTGTTGCCCATGATATGTTTTTACTTTTTTAAAGATGTTCAATTTAAGGCTTAATTGGAAACCCAAATTGATGTCGCAGGCCTATTTTCTCTGGTAACCGACGGTTCCTATTTATGTTTCAGCAGTCGCTCTGCACGGATTTCTTCTCGTGCTGAAATTTGAGGTCTATTTAGTTTTTCTGATTTTTTTTTTTATTCCACCCTGGATAATCTGCATTGACAATGGGGAAGAGACAGTGTGTGTGTGTGTGGCACCATTTTTAGTGAATTGGTGTGTGACATCTTGGCAGAAGCTGAGATTCATCTACCATACTGCAAGTCAATAGTTTTTTGTTTTTCTTTTGTGCAGAAAATGTACTGTTGTGGGGTGGATTGGAGAAGCTGTAGTGACTACTGTAGTGTATGTATGTACATCAGTAATATACACTTATACAGGGACTGCAGCAGACTTTTTACACCATTTTAGGTCTTTTTCAGTTGACCAAATGTAGAGTTTAGTTGACAGTTGCCCATTTATGCTACCAGGCCAGCCAAACCTTTTAAAAAGAAAAATACTGGGTTTTCCACAGATTAAACTTTTTTATATCTTATCATATATTCAGTCTTCCAGTTGTGTAAAATTTAAATCATGTCCCTGGCTTGAGACAGTTGCCCATCTACACTACCGACCCATCCTCTAATTTGTGGAGAGAATATATATTAATCTTATATATTCATTGATAAATATTGGTGGCAAAACCTGGCATTTAAGGGTGTAGAATTCCTGAGTAGGTTGGCAGAAACCTTCTTGCTTGAAGTCAGAAGTTTAAGTACCACGAGCCTCATGTAGCCGCAGCAGCAGTGCTGAACGCCCTCAATCTACTACTTGGGGTTTCCAGGCCATTTAGTAGAGGAACGTGCAATAATTGGACAGGTGGCAGTCCTAAAGTCACTTACGATGTAAGCATGAACTTAAGCCAGGCACTTCCACTTTTGCCCAGGACAATCCCCATGTTTACACATGAATGAATTCCTGGAACAAAATTGGGTCTTCCCAGGGAACAGACTATATATGTGGAGGTTGAGATGCTGATCAGTAGGCTGACAGGTCGCATGCAAGCCATTAGGGACACCCCAAAGTATATGCAAAAATGTCAAAACTTGGAGGGATGTGTATGAAATGGAGCACTAAAGGGGCATTAGGCGCCCCAGGTCCATCATCACATCAGTGCCCTTCATGCTTTGTGGATACTATTACCACCTAAGCTCCCCAAAGTCAGACTAGTGCCTCTCAAATGGTAAACGCCTATCTTGTGGAACTTCCACTACCTCCTAATACTGTCCCTTTAAGGTATTAGGACCAGTAAGCTGTTGACTGGCCAGGCCTCTGCTTAGTTGCGCAGAAGTAGCTTTCATGCCCACCCACCAGTGTCCAGAGTGAGATGTCTTGTGAGCCGGGCTCTCTCCACCTAATGTATCGGTTTGTCTTAGCCTGTCAATTCTCGTCTTGTCAGACCACTTGAATATATGTATTGTATTAAGTGCTGCGTAGATTGTTGGGGCTATATAAACAAAAGATAATAATGTGACAGGCAACATACTCAGCAGCCAGAGACCACAGCTCTTCTTGAAAGTCAAGCTTCCCAAATGAAGTTACCCAGGGCCGAAATATTTAAATTTTGCCAGTGTGTACCCCCTTTCGGTGCCCTGCTGCTGCCATGTGACCTTCCTTACTCTGAAGAATCAAACTGGTCCAATGCTGCCTGGGTATGTGTATCCGTTGGTACATTGTACTGCATTACAAAATCTTTTCCAGGTGCAGCTGCTTTTCATAAAACCTGAGTCCAGAAGGCATCAAGCACCTTCCCTTTTTGTTTTTAGGTCATTTATTGGTATTTGCATTTTAAATGCAAATAGAATTTCCAAGCAATATTTATAAATGGGTAGATTCAATTGGAAAAACAAAAAGGATCCAAGGCCAATGTTTGAATACTTTCTATCATGCGGTTTTAACTTGAACTATCATTTTGTCCTGCGATTGAATTTTTTTTCGTGACAAAATTTTTATGAACCCGTTACTTCTCTGGAAAATCAACATTCATTGTTAAAACCTTGCGTACTCTTTCTGTGAAGGCTCCATTACCCTTGGTAGAAACAACCTTCCCCTCGTTGAAGGTGACAGTCTCTAGTGCTATTCTTTGTCATGTAATGTTTGCTGAGAAATATTTGTATTGACCTTTAATATATTTGTAGTAGAAAAGAAAATCCCTACCGCTACCCAACCACACAACTCGTGATTGAAATATGCAAGGTAAATAAATTAAAAGGCTTAACACCCACCACCATGTGCAAAATAGGCTCATAATGTGTGTGTGTGTGTGTATGTATATATATATATTATTATATATAATATATATGTGATAATATAATATATAAATTAACACCTGTTGGAAAGTATAGATTACAAGCCCTCAAAAATTCCTTGAATCAAATTTGCCATGTTGTAAAAGTGCGTTGGTTTTGCACCTATAGTTTGAGGTAGCCAGAAAAATCTTAATTCCAGGTTTCAGACCCAGTAAAATAACATAATAGTCCTGGGATATAGCAGGATTGTTTGCCCAAGATGGCTGGGGGTTGTTTCCTTTTTTTTGTAAATTTAATATTTTCTATTTTTGTTTGTAGGCGATAATGGTTTTCTCATCTCTGTATGCTGATCGCACACAATGTTAGGTCCTAGTGGTATTCCTCACTACAGCCCATGCCCACAGATATGTGTATGGGAAAACCCGTTGTGGCCTGATTGCCCCCTTTTGCAAGCAAACAAAAGGGCCAACATTTTTTAAATAAATGGATCTCGTTTTCAATGGTGAAATAACAAAATATTATGGCAGGGAAAAGTAAAAATGACCCCATATTCTGTTTTAGATAAGGCACCATCTTTTAGCTCTGCCTGTGAAATTATTAGGAAGTAGTCTGAAAAGGTTTAGGTCCTGAAGCAGTTAAAGTGTTAGGTGCGTGTATATGTAAAAAAAAATCAATTTACAAATAACTCTATTTTTCAAGGAAACAAATGTAACTCTATAGATTTAGTTACTTGGTTAAAAAAAAAAAAAAAGCTAAAATAGAAATAACCAAAATGGAATATGTGACGGTTGGGAACTGTTTCAGACAGTTCTGTCATCGTGTTCTCTCCCCGACCGTGCAGCCGGCAGATTTATAAGGCAGACAGCACTTACGTTATATTAATCTTTATGCACAAATAAACTGCTGATCATCAGGAAGTCTCGAGTAGTTTTGGATATAACAATAAATGCTTGATAGGAAATAAACGCTGGTACAGAAATCCCTGCGCTGATCCAACCCGCATTTGTGAGATTTAGCACGCTCGGGTATTATTAGAAATGGAAGAACAGTCGGAAGAGTCGTGCACGCACCTTCCAGCATTTATGCATGTGGCTAGTAAAACGGGAGTTAAGTAGGTAGACTAAGAAAGAGGGTTGGTTAGAGGCAGCAGAATGGAAGGAATGTTTTTGCTTTGATATCTGCAAGCTATAAATCATATTATTGGGCGATTTTATTTATTTTTAAATCTACTCTTTGCCAAGAAAACAAGAAAAAAAATACACACTTTTTTAGCCAACTATTGGGAGTCTCTGAGTGCGATTTTTGTAATGGGGGGTTAAACAGACAAGAATAAGATGTGAATTGTTAGGGTACACCAAAAGAGGATTTTTGCCAAAAATCATGCTGTGTCACATTGCTGACCAGCATGGATAAAGTGCCCTCCTGTAGCATGAGATGTATAGTAGGTTCTTGTCCTTCCAGGAGTTTATATATCTTTCGCTTTGGAGGCAGCAGCCTGTGAAAATGGAGTCCTGGAGTGCATGGCTGGTATGGAAAGCTCCGTAAGGAGTTGGGTTATTGGTAGGTGGTGCGCCAGCACACATTTTTCCGATATCCTATTCTGTAGCAATTCCAGTCGCATTCTGTCTGTTTTCTAAGAGCGAATGGCTGTAATTCCCTGTCTGGGTTCTCACGACTTTAGAAAATAAGGCTTCTCTTTTTCTGTCAGTCTCTAAGTAACTCGCTTGAGGTAATGGAAGCCTTGGTGTGGTGGTTTAGATTAAGTGGCCCTAATAATAAACTGCATGGCTTTTTTGTGTAGATACTATCAGTTCAGCCTGTCTGTTTATCTGAAGTCTTTCAATTGTTATCTCTCAGCATGGTCTTTAATACATGGTTTTGTGATGTGCCACTAGCTTCTACCCCACTAAGTGCCGAAGAAATTGTAAAAACGTTGCCGTCTGATGTTGCTTTTCTTCAGATCGGTATTTTTTTTTTTTTTTTTTTTTTTTTTTTATAAAGTGTCTATAATGGCGTATGAGTTATGTTAATCCTCAAGTCTGCATTAAACCTCCGTGTCAAGTTTTGCCTTGGGGTGTGTAATGTTGTTTTATTTGGGTATTTACATATGAGGCTGGTGCGGTCCCCATTTGTTGGGCAGGGCGGACCCTACGGTGTCTTTTTGCTGGTGTTGGGCTCATCTCCATGTATGTGGCCTACATGATATGACCCCATGCATGTTATATGTTAGAGTTAATGTTATGCTGTTGACACCTGTACCTTGCGAAGTAAGACTGAACTCGGCTCCGTATCCTATTAGTCTGCTGTGCAAATGCAGAACGTAACTATTTCAAATGGTTTTGTCAAGGAGTGTAATTTCTTTAGTCTTGACTGACATTTAAGCTTTAAAAAACACACTTGTAAAATTGTCTTCTTCTTTAGCGAAAGAAAATGCACATCAGTGTAACCAAATGTGGATGAATGTAGCCATGCCATTGTAAGGCCATAATGAGTGGTGTTTGGCTCGGTGCCACCTAAAGAAGCAATAAATAAATCCAGCGTTTTAGCTTTGACCACGCTGAGCCTCATCAATAGCGCTGGATTTGTTTTCCATGTAGCTTGCAATATGCTGTTTTATTCATCTATCCTCTCCCTCTCTCTCTCCGGGATTTCTCTTTAGTTGCCTAGAAACTGGAGTCATTTACTTCGAATGAGAAAAACCTTTAGCATTTCGGCTTTCCACCACTCAGGGTTTCTGAATGCAGAGTACAGTGCTGTGAATTCCCAATGTAGGTAATTTTTAACCTCTTAGAGACCGGTTTAACGGGCTGAAGCACCACAGAGTGTTCTTGTGCCCGGTATAGCTTAATATGATTTGGATACTTGGCATTGCTCACGCGTTCCACGAGATCCATCTACATGTCCCGTACACCTCTTCAGCGTGACCTTAGAAATGAGAGAACCTCTCAAACCCCTCCCGCCTCAGTGTTTTCAAACTGTTCCTACTGAAGTAGGCAAAGCCTTGAACCCCATCACCAAAGAATGTTTTGTATGATTTATGCATAAAGTCTTTAAAGGTGCAGCTGCTGAAGCTGTTTCTTAATTTAGTTATTTATTTTGTCAATAATGTACAGGGCTGCTGAAGACTACATAACAAGTAGGACATCACATAACAGTCTGGGCTTACAGAAACAAAAGTTAAGGAGGGCCCTGTTAAAAGGAACTCACAATTTAGACTTTGATGTTGGACAACCTTACCCTTACCCTTACTGGGCTTGGTTCTTCTTAAAATAAAGAAGCTAGTCATGTAAAGGCACATCCCTTCTACCAACTATTCTTCCGTGAATTAAAGAATGTTTAGGCATCCTGGATCTACCTCCATATAGCCCCAATTGAATTAAAGTATGTTCAATCTACCTCCATGTAGCGCCTATCTTTTTTTTATTGAGGATCGCCACTTTTCTAAATATTCACAACAATTTACGTTGTTCTTACTTGCCTTAAAATTATAAAAGGATGAGTTGCCCAAATCATTCAAATTGTTGCTTTTATCTATATGCAGAAATCGGTTTCACCCCAGATAGTCCAGTTAATACCCTTACTGTTGACCAGTGATCCTACATCTAATGGGACCTGCTTAACTCAGTCCTTCCCTACCCTCCGGATACATCATAAGAAAAATACTGGTGCCCAAAATACGGTAGACTCTAAATGTACGTTTTAGTCACCCAGGGAGGCGACCTGGCTCAGCTTAGTTTGGTCTAAACGCCCTTCGTTTTGTATGCATTTTGTGCTGCTTTATAACGATGCATAATATAGTGACACTTCATAAATAAATTATATTCACTGTGTCCATTCTCCTTGAGCAGGTCACATTATCTGTATGCATTAAAATTCGGATGTAGCTGTTGCAGGACAGCCACAATCTCATTGACCTTGTGCAGTACTTGAAACCATTACTTCAACTTGACGTGGAAGTCCGTAATCTGCGCTTGTGATCTCCTCTCCGTCCCTTCTTGGAACTTTACGTTGGCTCTTGTGCTGTCGCTGGCTGGGCTTTAGGAGGATAATTAATACAAGGTGGGGCTCTTTGAGTGTGCAATTATTTTAAATATATATGTCGTCTGGGGTTGGTGAGCGTGGCAATCCCAACTCTACACAATTCCCTTTGCCTATGAACTAGGGCAGCTGGTTTTGTGCGAATTTACCAAGTTGAAGAGGTTACCACTTTGTTTTCTTTATCTCGTCAGGGTTTACTTGTCTTGGTTTGTCGCAGGATAAGGAATAAAGTCCAACTAGCCTAGTGTCTTGCATTAAAGGTGCGAGACGGGTGTATAATTGTCAGTCGTCAACTTCGAGGAGAAGTCGGCGTGCTTGACCTTTAGTTTGAATATTTTTATAGTAACTACTGGTTGATCTTTTTCCTTCTGGGCTGTATTGTATACGTATTTCAGCTCTCATAACACTGTAAATGTTTTTTCATTATAATTCAGTTTTTTTTTTTGTTTTTTTTTTTCCCCCTGGGTCTTAGAATTCTTCTGTCTTCAAACCACATGTCAAGACCCCATATTTGTTGTATTTTTTTTTTTTTTTTTACATCATGTGGTTAAACCCCTGTCTGCAGTATAAAAACAAGATAGATGGTGATCCACGAGATGCTACTCCAGTGTCTTTATGATATGGTCATGGTTAAGGCAGAAATGATTTATTGTGTATATGGGAAAATAAGCCTTTGCTTTATTATGATCGTTAATCACATGTAAGGATGTAGTACTCGCATACAATTTAGTGTCAAACGTTTTTGTGTTTTTTTTCGTTAATAGATGAGGTATAACCTTTTTGACCGTGAAACTTTATCAACATCTCTTCAGCGTGTTTTCTGTCAATGCTGTCCCTTTTCTCGTGGACAGAGCAAAGGTGCCGTTTCCCGGGGTCTTACAGAGCGATATAAGGACTAAGCATAATTGGCAAATTGAGTGACAGTGCAGCTAACTGAACAGCCTTTGACACTCAGCTCGAAGAACGAATCTCTGCTCAATTCCCCCAGGCTCATCTTTGTATCGCTCAATGCCTGACATCAAAACTTATTTTGTAAGGTTAAAAAACTTACACAGAATCTCAAGCGGTACAATCCGCTATTCACGCTGTCACATCTATATCTAGCTATATATCCGTACACATCTGGCAATGTTAGTAGAAAGAAAGCAGTGTGTATGCCCTAGATAGTGGGCTGTGGAGCCCACTTTTTTTATTCAGTGAATTTTAATTGAATCACATTTTAAACTTTAATGTCCTGCTGTCTGTCATGTTTGCCCTCTCATTCCTATGGTTCCTAGCAGTTTGAACCTGGCAACGTCTAAAGATTTCTTCTTCATTGTAGGTCTTAAAACATTTGCTTGTTTTGGCGGTGCTACATATTTGAGTAAATGAAACGTTCTAGAATGGGATCCAAGATAGGTGCAGGCAGGTCTTGGCTGTAGGAAGCGCCGTGTCTTTGAGCTTGGAGATGAAATTGATTTGACAAAGTGTTTGCGGGCTGTTGGTTTAACACGTTGGGTACACACTGTAGCTGAAATATCATGCAAAGTGAAAGTGCTGGGCTTCAAACAAAATGTGGAGTTGTGACTTAATGCACCTAGGTTACATTTAGCAAACCTATGATAATTTTTTAAAAAATAGATATATACAGTACTGTGCAAAAGCTCGAATGCTGTAAAGAGAATTTTCTAAATGAAATCAAACCCGTGCCTTACAAACAGCATTGGTTCTTGCAAATGCAGTTGCACGCAGTTTAAGGAACGAGACACGTAGGTGGTTCCAAACCTCCTGGAGAACTAAACCACGGTTCTTCTGTAGACTCGGGCAGCCTTATTTGCTTATCTCTCCATGTGATCCCAAACAGACTCTGGCATTGAGATCAGGGCCCTGCGGTGACCTCGCCATCACTTCTTGACTCTGAAATAGTCCTTAATGACACTGGTTGTATGTTTAGGATTGTCGAGCTACAGAATAAATTCGGGTCCATTCAGATGCCTCCATCATCATCATCATCAGCGCATTCCTGACTGGCTCTAACTAACCATCTAATGGACAGCAATTGACCTGGAAGCACCTTTGGTTTGTTTTTACTCTCTAAATGCTGGTGCTGCATAGAAGAACAGCATGGACTGTAATTTGGTTGCCACAAGCTTGTGGGAACTGAAGGCACAAACATTAACCCCTAAAATGTGGTTGCAGTATTGAAGCGGGGGGGGGGTCTGGGCTGGTCCAATGAACCATGGCAGGTAGTGTTGCGCTTGGGAGCGGCCACTACATTTTAACACGGGGCATATATATATATGTTCCATATCTGGGCCACATGTTGGACACCCCTGATGTACTGTAAGAGTTTCTGCGTAAACTTGTTGGTCCTGAGTAAATAAAATATAATAACTGGATCTCTGTTCATTTCTAGCAACAACAACAAAAATCCGAAAGGAAAGCATACCTTAAATGACATAGATATTCAGATTCCAGGGTGCTGCTGAAATGGCCAACAATAATTTGCTGGGTTTCTAGCATTAGAGGCCAATGTGCAGTCCGCTAAAATAATAATAAATAAATAATAATAAAGTGTAGTCTAAGAAGGTTTTACCTTCTACCTGCCAGGATTCCAATGCCATCTTCCCTGATGAAGGGGAGTTTACATGGCATACCGTGTCATTTTTTTCTAAGGAGGAACCAAAATTTTTATAATTGAAGAGTTGAATGTGGTCCTTTTTAGGAAAATGGAAGAGCTTCCACGCTTAAGTTAATATCTTGGAACTGATCTGATAGGCTTTAAAAGTACTTAGCATACTTGTGTATTTATAAAAAAAAACAAAAACAAACAAAAAAAAACCCCTGATCTCTTTGCTTACAAGATTTGCAACATATTACTGATTAAATTGGTACTCGCCATGCTGGACTGCCCCAAAACCACCACGCAAATGGTTGTTTTGTCTCATATTGTGATTTTAAATCATCCACTGAAACTATAAATGGCTTCTTACACAGAGAACTGCTCAATTGCGGCTCTATCATTTATACAATAAGCAAGTGATGTCTAGTAGTAGATCTTGGAAAAATGCTTGATAAATAAAACTGTAAGAGAATATGACAGATTCAAACAATAAATAAGACTGGGAGAGAAGTGTTATGCCTTTTTAAAGCTTTCTACAGTCACATTAAAACAGTGCATTTAAAGGCGCCGTTCCATCTACACTGCTACATATCCAGGCTCTTCTCAGAAATCTTTAATTATGTACAATTGTCTCATTTCTATATTTTCAGGAACACTTAACTGTTGCCATAGAAACAGACTTAAAATGTTCTGTTTCTGTTATTAATCCTTCAGAGGAATGAATAAAATGCTAGGTTCATTAACTTAATAGGTAGAGGTCTCTGTTTTGTCTAATTGGAACAGCACCTTTAAGTCCTGTATGTATTACTGGCGCTAGCATGGGTGTATCTGGGGGAAGAGGGAAATAGGGCAATTGCTCCTCTCCCTCAGACTTACCTCTTTAACTCCATAATTTGAAGTGGGGGGGGGGGTTAAGTTTGTGTAATTTCACATTTGTCAGCCTGACTTCAGTGCTGCTCACGTCTATCAAGGTAAACATGTGTGTGTGTCTGGTATGTTCGGGCTGGTGCCCCCCCCCCCACCACGAGGGTAGCTCATACAATTTTGTCTCCTCCATCACTCTGCTACACCTCTCTTCCTCCGCCATGTAGTTCACTGTGGTGATGTGAACTGGAGTACAAAGAACACCTTCAACAACTGTATCTTACATTTGCTAATAATTGAGCACCATGCATGTTCCTGTTCTGTGGCACTGTCCTGGTTAGCTGCCCGACTCTACTGCTTGTGAGGACGGCAGAGATCATGGGTCAATTAGGAGCATCCTCTGGCTGGTAGGTGAGCTGTAATATCCACTAAGGCCTGTGCTCTTACAGCACACACCTCAACGGAAGCTCCCACGTGCCCAGATTTACAACTACCTGATGGTTGTGCTCTTTGGTTTGGAAGTCTGAGTAATTTGTGGCGCTCATAATCTTGAGTTGAGTGCCAAGCATACCCTACGCTGGGCAGGGCTAATAGGCAACGTCCAGTCAGAGTTGGCTTTGTGCCTCTGCATATATATTTATGTTATGGACTAGTCTAACAGAAATGGTTGGTGATTGCTGGAAAATATTAGTGGGATATATACTTTACACAAACTGGCAAGAAAAACGTGCAGTTTGTGGCAGTTCTATCCATATGGATACATTGAATAAACATATGCTACATACGAGAATGTTCCATATGTGCTGCGAGGTTTGGAATATGTATTTATACACACATTCATAGCTTGTCACACGAAACAAAACTCCCTTTAATGAAAAATTCTTTAAAACACGTGATGTGCCTACCCAAGTCCACCGATGAGGGCTGAAACACAAGCACAGCTCACTTTTTAACAAGTATTTGGTTCCTGCCTATTTCCCCCTTTGGTAGCTCATCGTTTTTACATGCGACCTGCCCTTTTAATCGAGTTTTCCCATTTGTATTCCCTTGCCTTTTGGTCACTGCATGTTTAAATTCAGCGTACCAAGAATGCAGCATAAAGCGGCCGCCGGCTTATGTTTTTATTACTGCAGGTGTCACGCTTCCCGACAGCAGTTTTTATCAGGAAGATTTAGCTGTATAACTTAGCAATAACCTGACTCCAAAGTGGATTTCTCTCATATGAAAACCACAGGGGCCGCGATTTAGTGCCGTGATAAGGCAAACGATGCTGACACAGCGAGGAGCACAACGAGGCCGTTAACGGGGGTTGGAAGTGGGTGCAGGGGGGTACAGTTAAAGATGCAGCCCACGTTAGGAACAAAACATCAGCTCCTGCTGAACTACTAATCCCACAAAGCCCAGCCAGCTAGTCTGGATGGTATAATGCGCCCACCACCACGTAAGCAAAAGGTATTGAAGCTCTAACACCACTGAACAGAATGAAGACTTTATTTTGTGTCTCTTGCCACCTTCAGTATTTAGTTATCCATTCCCCCCTTTTCTTTCTTCCTCGTATTATGACTCCAGCAGAGCATTGAGCTCTTGCATTAGTCGGTGTATTTCATGCTTTCTGTACGGGCAGCCTGCCATCCGCCTGAGGGGTGAGAAGGAAGGCGCACGGCGTGCATGCAAAGTACCATCCAGCCGGTGCCCTACTGCGGCCCTAATAATTCACTTACTGCTTGCTCCCTGTTGTGTTGCTCTGTAGATCTAGCGGTTATCAAGGAGAATCTGGATTTGCGTCGAAAAAAATGTAAGGTGGACGTTCGGTATCCCTTTTTGTTGTTGCTGTGCGATGTTTGTTGTTTCCTTTTAACAGCAGGTTAACCCTTTCGGCATGTCGTTGTCACACAGGAGAATTGTGTTGGACGCATTCTCTGAGACATTTAATTAGTCACTCTGCTGATGTCGAAGATACATTTCCTACTTTAATCCTTTCATCGAAGTCTCTTGCGAGTCCCAGTCCCTTGCCGTTCATACTGGGACTAGTAGTAAGGATCTCTCATTGGGAAAAGTCTTCATGAGTCCTGCTGAATCCTCTTAGCAGTGCTGTGTTTTAATTTGTCTGTGATATATGTATTTAGAATGAGTGACAAATAAATCATACCCATATATATATATATATATATATATATATTCTTTTTTGTGATGTTTGAGAACATTCTTTAACGAACAAGTTCCACTAACATTGCTTTGATTGCATTACAGCAGATAGTAGAAGCTACCATATTACATTCCCAGACTGCTGGGAACTGGACAGAAAATAATAAATAAACAAACAAACAAAAAACCCTACTCTTATTTCTCTGTCGAGTGGAATGTAAAGCAAAGCTGGGAGACAAAAATAGAGAGGTATTAGTAATGAGAGAACTTCAGTCTCTGTGTTTTTGACTATATATCATTAAAGGGCCACTCCAGCCCAACCATCATATACACTTAAATGCGTATGATATGGTCCTTGTGTTTTCCGTTTTGTTAACACATGGTGGATTCTGCAGAATCCCCTCATGTGCGTTTGTCCCCTTCACCCCTAAAAATCCCCCCGCAGGATGATGTGCGCAGCCAGTCGGCCCCAGCTGCAGGGGTCTCTTCAGAGCGCATTTGTGGAAAGTTCCACCATCGATTTCGATGAAAGGACTTTGCCATCACTGAACGACTGCTTCAACCAGCTAGTCTGTGGCACAAATAGTTGGTCCACGGAGAAGACTCTCCCAAAGAGTTTGTCTTTAAGAATAAAGCAATTACCGGACCTAGAAGCTGCTCTAGCTACTGCAGCAGGACTGCAACTTCTAGGCGCGGGTAGGTGCTGAGTTTGTGTTTTAGTTTTGAGGGCTGTGTACGCGGAGTACTTTTATGCATTCTTCTTTAGTGGCCGTGTCGGGGACAGTAAAGGTTTGTGATGTGCGATGCGTATGTCGTGTGTAGGGATTAAATGTTTAATGCTAAATGACCCAAGTATGATATACATATTTCTGAATAAATGCCTAAATACAATACATTGGTTTTTTTGAAAGATTTTTATTTGACTAAAAGCACTTCTTGGTATGAATATTACAATAAAAGTTTGTCTCAATGCTTATGTTAACTAATCACAGTAAAGTCATCCAACAATTTCAGTGGCGTAAGGTTACATCCCCGTACATTTTCATCATATATGTGTTTTAAAATCCGCGTTACACGGTCAGTGGCTCTCAATGGGTCGTACGGTCTCACACCTTCCACATCCTCTGAAACAAGTGTCCGTCTTTAACACTTGATGCTGAAGCGTGTTTTGCTTTGGTTTACGAACCTTAATGAACAGGGAAGTCATTCCTTCTCCTTTCAGGACGTGTGAAGTTGCACCTTGTTGCTCATCTTATCAGATGCTGCTGCTAATGAATTCGGAGCCTGTAAAGTAAAGGCTTTTAAATGTGTTTTCTGTATCTGGTTTCAGAGGCTATCGTGTATTGGAATTGCTTGTACTGCAGTTATATGCGTGCCTTTGAAATGAGATGTAATATCACCAGCATCTGTTCTGTATGTTTTCTCTAAGGATTCTAGTGTATTCTGCACAGGAACTATTCATGTTTTTGGATTCTTTTTTAACCTTAAATAAACAACTTTGTGTACACTGTCAAAACATTTGCCACATCATTTTTTTTATGATCATAGCTTCCCACTTGCCGCTGGGGTAATTGGATGGATATGCCCTTTTTTTTTTTTTTTTTTTGACTGTGTTTAAATGAGATTTCTACATAACGTTAAGTAAATAGTGGACAATAGCTGATCTGTTCTGCAGTAAATGGGCCCTGTGTCATTACCCAATTATGTGTATAGGGAATATAACTGGGGTATCTATCAGATGTTGGGAGTTATCTCCTGCTGCTGCTGTTGAGTTTATTCAATCTTCTCTCCATCATAGTCATTTCTCCATTTATTGGTAACTCTTCCAATCCTCCCCTTTTAACATCTTTGATTCATTATTGTCTTATTGGTTCTTTGTTTCTTTTCTTAGTACATTGTCGTTTTTACCTCAATTTTTTTTTTAGCATTCATATTAAAAATATTAAACCAGCAAAGTGGCTTCTTTGGTTGGTTCAAGCCCAAGATACAAGCTTCAACCAAAGGTGAACATAAGGTCCATATTCAAAATAGCAGAGTCCCAAAACAAACTGAATAAATTGTGGTTCAATCTTGCTTTAGATTGGCTGTCACTTAGCAAACACATAAACAGTATCGGCAATTTTCTGCTCTAAGGCATTTAAAGGGTGAGTTGCCTGGAGAGTTGTGGTTTCAAGTTGACTTTAGGACTTCCCGGTACCAGCAAGTTTCTATGCAAGAAGGACTAAGAATGCATGATTCAAAGGATGAGGAGACTTCTCACCCATCTAAATATGTAATATCCACGGCCAGCTAAGATCTTCCTGCAGCAGAACCACACTGGGTTGTCCCTTAATAATGTAACGCAAAGTCAAGGTGTTGAAGGCACAACGTCCTTGCAGGCGCTCCTCGTCTCTCCCTTTAGTGAGTAGGCCTCACAGTATCACTTGAAAGACTTAGAGGTTCCATTTACTTGAATAATAGAGACCATAATATTGCTGGTATATTGTTTGAACATATCTTTGGAGGACATACATCATACGTGTATTTGCTACTGAAAGCATTGAGCTATAAGTTAGAGCAGGTGCATAGAAATATAGTGATGTTGGTTGAAGGCCAGTTAGCTTGACTGCTGGATACATGGTTATCAATCTAAGAAACAAATAGAAGGTAACGAGTGTTCCTACCATTGCAGGGACGTGCCACATTAATTACACATCTTATAATGAATGTAGCTTTTAATAAGGTGATCATTTTCATTTAACACTACAGGAGACCTAATTACATTGATTCGTTGGTCCTCAAGAAGGCACTTAATTAAAATAATTGGCATATGGCCCATTGCAGTGGGTAAATTGTGGAGAAAGAACTTGTATATTACGCCAGTATACATTTCAGCAAGTCCTAATGTGCCGTCATCAGCCTCTTACCCAGTCGGTGGTGGGCAGTCGCTGGCGCTATCCTGTCATTTGCTTTGAAAGGAAAAACTTGCGGTATATTCCACGCAGTCCTCAGACATAGTGAGACTGTTACTTATGATAAAGTTTTAAGAAGTCTGCGCTAACAAATTTGATTTAACTGAACAAGAGTTACTCGTCTCTTAAAAATAATTAGCACATTCATAAAGAAGGCATATGGTGAAACAAGAAGCTGGCACTCCGGCACTCGGGTGGCAAGCAATGATGAAGTGTGCCGTTTCCTTAAAATTGAGGCGTCTTTCAAGTTTTACATTTTAGCGTGTTAAAATGTCACTTTTCCAAAATGTTCCATTTAAATATATATATATAGTAGCTTAATATAATGGTTTTTTTTTTCAAACAAGATAAGAAATAGACACTTTAAAAGCCTATATTTCGTGTAAACTACAGGATATTTTATTTATAGTGCATCAACCATCTTCATTTCCTGGTGATCTAGATCGGCACGATTGTTCCTCCCCGTTATGTTACTTCTGACCTGGTGTTACTTTGCTTGCTGTCGATTGGTACAAGCAACTCGATAATGGCTTCAGAGAAGGGGGATGTAGTAGAGGGGAAGATTTTGAAGCAGCTTGATTACCAAATAAAAAGCACAAGCTGTAGGTAGTTTCAATAAATAAGCTGAAACCGTGCAGGAAAACCGTTACGGTTTCTGCCGGCATGATGCAACTTCTTGTCCTCTGCTTCTTTTCACCCGTAATGTGCTTGTAGTAATGGCTGGCAGTGCTGGTGGCTTAGTGTCGGGTTCTAGCCGCCATATCTTCTTTGTGGCCAGCCATGGATTAAATATGATGTTTTGATCTGGTGTTTTGTACTTAATATTCAGATTTGTTATGCAAATACCCAAACGCACAAAATGGCCCTCGTTACTTGATGAACTGGCTTCTCGGTGACGCTGCGTTTTTATTGAAGGTTAACCTTGTAGCTGAGTAGTTGGTTACCTTTGTCTTCAGCGCTCCAGAATTTGCTGAGCGATTAAAGATTAATGGCTAGAGCTCGCATCTAAACCTTGTACCGTCCTCTGGTGAATGGAGGTACGCCACACGGTGCCAGTTCATGCAGTGACAATACTTGCTTGCCATCTGGTACATATGTCTGACATAAGGATGTGTTTAATGGGGGCGCCTCACCTTTACAGCAGCGCTGTCTGTTGTGTTTAGAAAGTACCATTGACTTGATATTGTCACAGAGTACCTAATGGGCACATCTGCTCCACCAGATTTACAGCGCACTATAAGGGACAGATTCTGCTTGCCTCACGGTGGCACTCGCTAGGACAGTCTGTATCGTCTAGAATGGATACACTCATGGGTCTTGTGGCAGAGCGTTTTTCGATGTTCTTCCTATTGTATTCTTTGCGCATGCATAGGTTAAATGTCCACAGTAGATTAATATTTAAGGTGACCGTTGTTTGAAGCGCTATGCAGACAAGTGCTTGCGTTATAATGCACCTTAATGAGGTTGAGTCTTTTTGCCTGATCTTTACCTCTCCCGCTTTTATAAGTGACAGTGAGACAACAGCTGCTGTCAGATGGGTTTAATATCCCGGCTGCCGCACGGCTCGCTCCGTTTGACTTCCCGTATGCCGCTTTTGTTCTACCTGATCTTCTGGAATCATAACCCACGTTACCAGGACGCTCCTAGTTTTAATTAAACCATTAGAAACGGTATAGCGATTGTCTTAAGTTTGTATGAGTATGTGCTTGGAGGACTGAAATGTTAATTGTGAGCTCATCCACTAAATATAAGATTTGTTGCTTAACTCTAAATGATCACCATAATACGTAACAATATAATGTCCCAGCGAGGCCTTACATGTTCATCCGGTTTCCATCTCATGGCTTGCCCACCAGTGCTTAGGGCTTGTTGTGTTTTCCGTAGGTTACTAACTGGGTAAATTCCCTTATGGTAAATCCCAGGAGCTGCTGTAATGATATCAGACTGCGGTTAATGAAACTTCTTTAAACGGAGCGTTCAGAGTGTGGCAGACCAAACATACCGGCGTATGCCAACTTGCTCTTAATATGTTGAGGATTGAAAATAAGTCCTTTAAGGCTCTTTTCATTAGTGTTCCTTTGGATAATGTTATTTGACCTTGAAACAAAGCCAGACAGGAAAGAAGTAATACATAGGGGTTTATTAAAAAGACGAAAAAACCCCCCCAGGAGTTGCGGTGCGCCATGTCTTTCAAGGGCCAACGCCAGCGAGTCTCCATCAAGTAAGTACACACGTTGGGCTTGTATAACCCATGGCTAGATCGGCGACATGCTGATGGTTAAAGGTTCTTTAGTAAGAAGCTATGTGTGTGATGGACATGATTGGCAAGTTTTGTGTCAAGATAATTTGACGGCATTAGCAAAATAATGGTTTTAAGGTCTTAGATTATTGGGCAACTTGATTCTGTTTGACCCCTGGCCTTAAACTCATTGACATCCATTTCCCAGAATAGAAAGTGTTTTCCGCTTCGCACCTACGATCCTCTAATTACTATTATTACAGCACTTACATTTTATGTAACATTTATTACGTAGTTTAAAGGGTGTCCTCTGCCAAATGTGGAAACCGAGTGCTGCGTGGCAGAAATAATACAGAAGCTGGGACGGCTGTAGCAGGCAGCATAGTCTGCGAGTTGAGTTGACTTTGACACAATATGCCAGTCTTTATGAACAGAGACATTTCTCTTTCACGGACAGCTACGGTAGTATTGTACGTACTTAGGAGCCTGAGTGGCGTAGAGGTTAAAAGAAACAAAATCACAGGAAGCCCTTCAAATCAAGTAGAAAAAAAGGACCAAAATAGCCAGTGAAATAACTGGATCTGTCAATACATTGAACACACGGAGACAGTAATAGCCATATTTTAGCAAAGCGGAATTGTGGCAATTCTGGAGCAAAGTGATTGCTCCCCGTGTGCCAACGAAAAACATATCATTGATTTCTATGAGGTTTGTACTGTGATAAAAATGGAGTAGTTGCATTGCCCTAGTTTTGCCTTGATTAATATGGCCCTAAGGGTCATGGATACAATGTCAACTGCAATTTCCAAGCCAAAGCATCTTAAAGGTTGTGCTGACGGGAACTGCTATATAATGATGGGTTTGCCCGTCTATGCATTAAAATAGCTTCTTTATGCTTATGTTCATCTAGAAAAATTATTGCTCATACCTTAACGTTCTATATTCTATAGGTGAATTTATGGAATGGTTTCCATATTTTCCTTCTACACTGCTTAACTCATTGTGTCCCATAGTACGTTCTCAGCGCCTCCTGAGCTGTTACTGATTCCATGCCGTTCTAACTGGTTTAGTGATCAGAAGAGAAGAGGTCCATTAATACAGTGATATGGTATATTATTGGCATGCGGGTCTTTGTCAATTGTTTGGCATAAAGTGCGGAGGCGTAGCATGTAATTGGGATGTCCATTAGGGTTTTCTGTAATTACCAGATGCATCCTAACATTAGGTTTGATCCTATATAGAGTGTGTTAATTCTGAAAATATACATAAACATGGGGAGCACCAGTTTCAAATATTTTGATAATTTAATATTGTTATATCACCTTGGTCTGACCAACTCCCTTCTGTGAGTGCATGTTCCAATGGATATATGGTTTTATTTGTCCAAATGTCTATTGGTTCTGATCACAGCAGACTTTCCACACGGCTCCGGCTGCTGATGAAAATGCCCCTATGCTTTTGTGTAACCTAACTATGATATGGACAATAGTGCTAAGTAGCAAAGAACGATATTAAAGTAAATTTGATTATTTTTGCTATGAAACACTTTTTTTTTCCTATATGCAGTATGCTTAATAAGGTACTTCTGTCCTCCATACTGTACATCTTTGTTTCTGTTTCCATGTACTATGCAGACCTAGTCATCAGCAACCATTATATACTTCTTAAAGGCTCCATGTGAAGCCCTATCCTTTGACACATCACATAGGAAGCCATTTTGAGTTTTCCAGGATATTCCATGTATTAAATTCATTGTATTGTTGGAGTTTTAATCTAAGCATTTCTTTTTCCTTCAGGTTGGCTATGAAAATGCTGGTACAGTAGAATTTCTGGTGGACAAACATGGCAAGCATTACTTTATAGAAGTCAACTCCAGGCTGCAAGTGGAGCACACTGTAACAGAGGAGATAACTGAGTGAGTCTTTACGTGGGGCATTGTGACGGAGCTAGATCGACCGAGTTAAAACTAGGGCATTTCTTCTGCAAATTCCAAATTCAAAACTATGAGCAGAACCACGCCATCAAAACCAAAAGAATGTTTTTCAGATTGCTCTAAAATTAACATTGTGATCAGATTCTATGTGCAAGATTATTTGTACAAAGTTTTCCAGTTAGGATCAAGTCTTGTGTTTAAGGTGGTACCCTTTTTATTGGGACAACATGGATGATTTCTAAAGAATACCTCTCAGAGGTTTTGAAAGCTTATGTGAACATCCATCTTCTACTGTGTTGGCCCAAAAAAATCCACCTTTGACAGTAGGATCCATCTTTAAAATCAGTACAGCTATATCCATTTTGCTTGCAGGATGAAAATGTATTTAGGGACTAAATATATAATCCACTGATTCTCGGGCATATAGTAAATGTTTCAGTGCCATATGTATTTGTGCACAGATGGATACATTGACAGCATTAGTACATATTGTGATATGTTACAGGCTTCCCCGTTTAATAGAATCAATTCACAGAGAAGGTGATGGGTACAGCCAATAAATACAATTTTATAACATCACTTAAGAAAGATAGGGAGGGAAAGGAAAAATGAGCTGATGTATGTGTGTAAGGGTCCGAGAATGGGGGAAAAAAATAGTTCTTTGTTTTCATTCTCTTTCGTTGAGGGTCTCTCCAAGATTTCAGGCATTCCTACAAATTGAGGAAATTGGCAAATTCCTTTAAAATTTAAATTCGTCTGGATGCACAAGTCTAGTATACAGTTCTGCAAAAAGGATTTGCTTTCTTTATTCAAGTTTTAACGAATATCTAATATTATAGAAAAGGGAACCTAAGAGAAGAAGCAAAGCATGGTGT
>VKOC01000004.1:9035994-9092389 GCA_009364415.1 Spea multiplicata
ACACACACACACACACACACACACACATATATACATACATACACACACACTGAAAGAAAGACCCATCCGCAAATTATCAAAAGAAAGGATATTACCTCTATCCCATTTTCAGAGCCAGAAGCTTATTCGTTCATCTCTGATCTCAGTCATTAAAACTGAAGAAAAAAAAATTGGATTTTCTTTTTGTGGAAAATACATTAAGGTGCTAACAAGAGACATATTAAAAAAACGCAGTACATTTCAAATAAAAATTACAATTTTCCTTTTGTTGCAAAAACGGGGGCGAATAGAAAGGCCGGGAAGGAACATATTTACGCACGCAAAGATTGTGCGCGTGTGATGAGGCTTGTTTTTCATATTCACATTGTCATCTTCAAATGCTTTTATCTTCAGATTCGCTTTTAAATGTGGGACAATAACTGATTGTAGAGGGAATGCAGTATCTTAATTACATCGCAGGCGATTTATCTGAAGGAATGTGAACGCTACGAGACAAGGAGTTTAATCAGCAGTGCGATCCCATGAAGAGACTTGTTAAAGCTTTACAATATTTGACCTATTTTGAAAATAAGCTGAGCGTTATTAAAACAGATTAATATTTTTCTAAAGACAGATTTTAAATTTTGATGTATGAAGGCCCAGAAGTCTCCTACAGAATGTCTAGTGAATACTTCCTGATGATTTGTCTCATTTCAGACATCAACTTTGTTTTCAATCTCCGTTCTTAATATGTAGCAGATCTAGCTTGCGCTGCTACAATGTCCACCCCGCAAAGCACTTTCTACAAACTGTCATATCTTTACTATTTTGTATCAGAAGTGATGAAGTGCACCCCACAGGTAGTGGCCTGGCCGTTGCTGAACCCATGAGGTCGGCTGGTACAAGTCTACTTCATTGTTCGGTTGAAAGGTTCTATTTAATAGGTGCAGTTAACGGAAGTTTTTGAAGGCCACTCGCCCACGGGATTTCTCCTGTGCACCCATTTTCTGCTCATACTCATCCTGCAAACCCTGAAATGTATTAATTTTAAGATTTTGGGGTATTGGTAAGCATATTACATTTTTGTTCCTAGGGGTACCTAGAAGGTTAACTTAAGTGCAGTGACCATTTAAGATCTGCTTTATCCCCCCCCCATCATCCCTCTAGCAGTGCTTGTTCCGTCTCAGCTCGCCATTAATTCTTGTTACTTCACATTTAATCTTCAGAGTATTTCCATTCTTTCACATTTCCCATTCAAACCCTCTTTTTGTTTTTCATTATTCCCTCCCGCCTTCATTCCCCTCTTCACCTTTGTTTTCAATCATTCCTTATCTTTCCCAGAGCTTGTATTTCAATGTCTTCAAAGCTGGCTTTCGCAATTCCTTTCATACTGCATTATCTCCACAGCACGCAGACCTTCCCCGCACTTTATTCCTGATCATGATGCTCCAAAGTGCACTTTTCTACTTCAAGTATATAGAAAGAATCTATTCGTCTATGCAATGCTAGAAACAGGCGTGCAAAACACACGGTAAGACACCCAAGGGGGTAATGTATAAAAAAAAATACTGTATCGACTAATCACACGTTCCTGCTAACCATTCTAGTTTTACTATTTTGTACCAGGATTGACCAGAGGCATCGTAACAGGTAGCATCCTGAATGTCTTCCTGAATACCATATAATACACAAGAGGCAGGCTGGCGCAGGTCATCGGTACATCTTTATCTGTGTATCGCCATTGTTCGGTTGAAAGGTTCTACGTCAGATGCAGGGCACAGCAGTTTCTAAGAGGCTCAAACCTCTCATTGCATTTGTTGTTCATAAGTTCACTTCCTCCACACACTTTTGTTTTTCATGCTTCTTCTACTCTATTAGGCATTTTTGTCTCTCCTGCTCACAACTTTTTATTTACAATTTCTCATCATCCTACTCATAGTCTCTTAAGCTCCATACGCATCTACAACCTTTTTGTGAACGTGCACACAGCCTAAGCCACTATCTCATCCCGTAGTCCATTTCTTGCTCCTGCATGATCGACAAACTGCAGACAATATCCGCTGCCAGCCGGGCGCTCGCAACTCATTTTGTAAAGCATATTGGCGGCTTCACAAACTGCATTTCATGTGTGTCTAATATGTATTGATTACCAATTCCCTTCTAGCTCTGCATCGTATTTATCATGATTATACTGCTCTACAAAGTGAAAATAAAAGGACTTGAGTAATATAATTACTACTAGATAATCTGACATATCACATTTCAAGAACGTTAAGATAGTTCATTATCTGTAGCCACTGTCTGTTTATGTTAAAGGCCATATTCTTTATATGCTTAAAAAAAATTAAAAAGGGTTACAAGCACTGGTCAAGTGTCATATTATGCTTTATGCTGCTAGAGGGTCAGAAGGTAACATATATTCCAAAGCAATGGCTTCCTTATGCACTGATCACTTAAAGTGTTAAACCAACAGTTTACCAAGTGTTAATCTTTATTTAATGGTGTTAATATTCCTGTATGGAATGTAACCTCTCTTTGTAGTTCATAGAACTGCTTAAGCAGCTGGTCAGTCTGATCATAGCATTGGTCACACAGAAGAAACTTATGGAAGTATAATATAGATCATGTTAAATTACATCACCATAACAGTAAATGTACAGAATGTGTTCCTTTGTGTACAAGTATTAAATCATCATTGCAGATTAGCTTCTGGGGAAGCAGTATAGCTTAAAAGCTGTTTATAAAGGATCGCTATCATCTACCAGATAGCCTTCTAAAATGAGATCCTCATCTGCGCACTCCCGCCCAGGAACCCAGCGGAGTCACATGAATTTACGTCACATGACTCTGCTCCGTTCCGGCGGGACAAGAGAAGAGACGTTGTGTGCAAGCAACGTGAAGGCAGCCTTGCGGGAGTGCATGGGAAATCTGCAGTTCAGGTAAGCGGGACTTTGTATGAACGGGTATGCGTGATTGAGGGAATGAATGAGTATCTGAATGATTAGTATCTGGGAATGAATGAGTATATGAATGTGAGTGAATGATGTTTGCGGAAGCGGACAGGATTGGACACACGTTGCAGGAGCAGGCGGGATTCGACACACGTTACAGGAGCAGGCGGTAATGGTCAGAAATTCAGCGTGAGCGGGCGGTAATGGTCAGAAAAGGCCTACGCAGGGCTCTACAATGAAGCACCAAATAAGATACTACACATACATCCTGGTGGATTTCCTGATGGCTGGCTTCTAATGTTAGGCGAATCCTGAAATCTCAAATAATTAGAAGAACCAGGAACTATAGAGCATTTCTTTAGGGAACACCACAAGTCCTATAAAGGTCATCGGTTTCTTAAATTCAGATGCTAGACATTTCCTGGCAATTCACTGAAGCCAGCCTGCAGATGCTTGCTTTTACATACTTGCTAAATAAAAATACCTCTGAATAGCAGTAAATGTGTTTGCCCTATCAAGCAAAAAATATTCTGGAAATCTGGCCACGCTTTGGAGTCCTGGGGACCAGATCTGAGAAGCTATGCCCTGAATCCATAAGAAACCTAGAACAGATGGCACAGAATGAATAAGAGTCCCGACGAGGAAGGCGCACATGTATTCTGCTCACGTGAGCCTGTTTATCTCATGGTGTCGGAGGAAGAGAACCACACGGTTCAAATGTGAAATAAACTCAGGGCAGGCTCTTAAATTACATCTTCCAACTACAAGGCATCCTTTTAATGTGAAGCTTGGCTGCGTTGTCAGGAATATTAAGTAGATGTGTGAGTGGAATTGCTCTCTTGTATCAGGAATTTATGGTTTGTTTTAATACCAATAGAGGGAACAAGTATAACCGACTAGAGAGATTAGAACAAGTAAATAAAAGGTTACAGTAAAAAGATGCAGGGTCACAAAAACAGGGGAGGATGGGGTTACATAAGCCATGATGGAATGTATCCAAGAGTGATTGTTTTTTTGTTCGAAGCAAGATGTGCTTAAATCAATGGCAAGCAGAGGTGGATAAGATTACACACAGCCTTAGGCAGGGCACCAAATAAAGTTTCTTCATCCTAGCACCTTAAACTTAATATCAGACTGATCTGATATGGTATTAATACATTGCCCTATGATTTTTTTTCTCTTTGGCATCAGGGCTGGAGATCATACATTTTCTTGACCACCTTGAGGCTTATGATTGTAATAGGGAACGAAAGGGAGTATGAGTGCAGTTTGAGACCATAAAAATGCTTTGCTCTGAAGACAGGTGCTAATGCAAACAAGATGAGGAATCGGACACTTTTAGATACAGTTTTCTTTTCCACTGCTACTGAGAAACAAAACAGACAAGTCTTCCCGCAGTGACAATATAGGTATAGTCTGTATAGAATATCTATTCTTGACATGCCCAAACCGGTGGCGGCAGTCACCTTAAGGCGCCAAGTCCAGCAAGCCTTAAGGCGTCAACGCCAAACGAGATCCCCAGTTCAGCTCTGACTCAGGGCATGGAAACAAAGTGTGTCCACATGCATCCAGTACTGGAGTAATGCAAAGGTCCTCTCTGCCATATACATGGTGTTTCATCAAGAAGTGATGTCTTGACTTCAAGATGCAAATGTTTGAATGCCTTACTGTTCACAGCACACCTTTTAGCAGACATTTCTTGTTGTGATATATGTTGAAAAACATCCAACACACACTAAATATCAACCCTTACAAATATAGCAGCATCGCTACACTCAAATTCTGCATTCTATGGGCTGAACAAGCTCATTTCAGTCCTAGGAGAAGCTTTAGCCTTCATCACTTCCATTAACATATTTTGCTCCTAGCAGGAACTGTTTATAAGTACTTAATTATCCCAGTTTTGACACTGTACATAAATAAAGCTGGAAGGGAGAGTCAGTCAGCCCACTGCGTGAAATTCATCATGATCACTCAGTACAGCAAAAGCATGTTATTTTTGTGCGCTGTTCGACTACTGCTCACTGAAACAAGAAGGACCGGGGCTAGCATGTTAGCAGGAAAGAAAGCTAGGAGCTTGGAAAACGTTCCCTGCTTTTTTGTTGTGTCCTTTTAATTCATATCCCATAATTCCAGCACATTAATTTTCCAGTGTTTTTCAGCATTATCTTGCCATGCATGACCTGTAACTCAACCTACAAGACAGTCAGTACTATTAAGGCCTTTCCTCAGAACTCTCAATTACACTTTGGTCTTCTTTCTTCGTCTACCAGCATCTCAGAGGTAGCTCTCGACCTCTGAATTCTTCCTGACACCTTGTTCTTTTTGCCAAAGATTCCGCCTGCCACCAGGCCCAGACTAGCCATTGGGAAATTCAGGCAAACATGTGACATCCATGTGTTTTTGCTTCAAATCCCTATATCAACAAGTGTTCTTCTGCAGTCCCTTGTCGTGAATACCTGTGTTCTGATCACTCCAAATACATACTCTGATGCTGCCGCTACCATGCTTCTCCCAAACATGTATCTGGGGGCAAGATCTAGGTCATCCTCCGATTTAGTTAATTATTGGCAAATGTTTCTGCCAAGCTTAACTTCTGACTGGTTAACAATTCCTCTCTGTTCACTTCTGCCTAGTTACAGGTTGGTACAATTCCATCTTCCCCCCATTCACCCTCCTTTTTTTCCTATTTGCGTTCAATTCCCAGTCTTGCCTTGTTGAATTCCAACAGAAGCATAAAATCATGGTTAAAAAAAGCAGTTCCTTGAAATATCTTCTTAGTATTCCAGACAATACATCAGAGCTTCACTTTAAAGAGGTCCCTTGTAAAATGAGGCTGTAACGTCAATACATGCATTGCATGTCTTACAATTGAACAAATCACTTTTCCCCATTTCATTCTGCGGACTTACAGATCAGAAACGGACAAATGAGAATTAATTTGCAACACAGCAACTGTGAGGAAGGCGCCAATCCAACAATCTGGACTGAAAACACTGCGCTCTGGTTACTTATCAATTCATATAGCACCTTCATATTCCGCAGCACAGTACGATATAAAATAATGCATCACATAATTTGGGCGTACAGATACCGCAAACATACATGTAGGAATCTATAAGTCTGTGCTTTAAGTTAACAGGCCACAGAACCACTCTGAGATTTAGATCTGCAAGGCAGGGCAATGCTCCACATCTGTTGGTCACAATGGTTCCAAGTCTACAGGATATGAACTGCAAACAAATAGCAAATCGTAGAGAAAAGGAGGAAAAATACATTGGAGGATTTTTTTCTGGCACAGTAGTTTGAAAGAACAGAAAGAATGAACACTGTTCCCAGCCATGAAACCAACAGAATTTCATATGTCCCCCCACTTGTTTAAAGATTTGATTAGAAGAGGACAGGGGATAGAGTTTGACAAACACTTTCTTCCTCTGTCCCTCCTTCCTCGCTTCACCATTGTGTTCAATCATTCCTTATCTTTTTCACAGCTTGTATTTCTAAGTCTTGGAAGCTAGCTTTCGTGATTTCTTTTATATTGAATTATCTCCCCAACACACAGGCATCCCTTTGCATTTTATTCTTGATCCTGTCGAGCTTGCCGTCTCCCAAATCAAGTAGATAGAAAGTTATCCGAGCAGTGCTAGAAACAGGTGTGCAAAAGCCTCAAAGGAACGCACACCCAGGGGGGGGCATAATGTATAAAAGGGATTTTCAGGTAAACATTGTAGCAACCAGAGTCACTATTTTGCATCAGAGTGTTTTGTGCTTTAGGAATTACAGTCAAACCAAAGAAACAAGGGGACTCAAATTCACTGGTTCCTACTTTCTCACATATTTGGCTGTGGTCCAAATGCACACTATGATAACTACAAAGGGAGGCCGCTGGGGAATTGTTAACTATGTGATATTAGTACCTATTAATTGTAACACTGTAACTGAATTAGACATTTCCAAGTATTTAATTCACAATTCATTTAACGGACATGCTTTTGTCTCTTAATATACTCATTTTTCACAGCTTTTGAGACCCTAAAACATTGTGATGCACTCAGCTTCCAAATATCCCAAATTACTATAAGGGGCGCCAGGGCGGAAAGAGGGATTAGAATCCCTAAGAGGAACATTTTGGGAAGCAAGCAATCTATATGGGTCTTTTGAAGCTGGAATGCATTAAACTAATATGCTTCGCAATTGGAGCTTGTGGATGTAGGTCAGGGATTGAAAGATGCGCTATGGAGATACAGAAACTAATTTCCCCTTAACTGCCAAGAGCCTGTGGCAACAGCAAATGGTTAAAATGCAGGGAGCCTCTCTAGTTTTGCTGTGTCCGAGTTCAAATCGTTATCACGTCTTTAGAATTCGTTTTCCAAGTTTCGATTGTGACTATTTTAAGACAACCCTTCTCTTAGAGGTAGCAGGCTCATGCATGGAAGCGGGAAGATGCCTTCAGCATGTTAATAGCTTCAGTCTGAAGGCCAAGTCCTCAGAGGAGCAGGTTTGCGCTACGTAAATGGTACTCCCTTTGCGGAGCTTAGACATTGTAACCTCACCGACAGTGAAGCCCAGAAGCTGCTCTCACAAAGAATTGCCTGTGCTTTGATATAAGGTAATATTTGAACTAAATGAATTAGAATTGGGTCATCATTAACCAGAGAAATCATCATTAGTTTGATTTCTCTGCTTCAGCATTCTAACATTTTATCGGTGAAGAGAAAAAAAAGGTTTGCTGTAGGCCGTGAGGCCTTTACTGATCTACTGATTATAATTTGGAACCAATATATATACACGTTTTAGATATACTTTTAGATTACTCTATCAAGTCTACATAGAAGGAAAAATGATTGGCTTACTTATATAATCACATTTTTGTTGCTTTATATACATTGTTACTTTTATGGCTGTAGAACGCCATGATCCTTCACACCCAAGCATTCTAGGATCCTAGAGGCACATCACGGGAGGACAGACTGATGATTTGAGCACCAAGGAAGAACATGTGAAAGGTACAAGGAGCAGGGTGTAGGACACACAAAGCTGAAGCCAGTCACCTACTAACAGACCGACCTCTCTGCCTCGGCTTGAGATACAAAGGAACCTCAAATACATAACCATGTGCAGAGCTACTGTGTCTGAGATAAAGAATTGTCATGTATTTAAGCTTTGTACACTTCTATTACAGGAAGCGGCTGGTATGATAAAACCCATGGCATTTATTTCTGTAACTATTTTATCTTCTTCAAAGTCTCTGTCCTTCGTTCTCATTGTAATTCAAGATATGCAGGCTATATATATATATATATATATATATATATATATATATATATATATATATAATAATATAAGACAGATATAGATGTTACCATACACCGCGCAGCTACATTTAGCAATTTACCTGGGAACAATGTCATACAATAGATCATCGAAAATATATGTTTACAGGGTGAGTGTGTAGATGGGCATGTCCTTAGCAAATTATACACGAAAGGACACAAATTTAAAACGTTTCTTTTTATCCCAGGAACAGGTTTGCCCGCAAAGTCTCTAAAGGTCTTTATTTACAGGTCATTGTTTGTTTGTTTGTTTTTACCCACAGCTCTTTGGGAATAATCAAACATACCAAGTGGAAAACTATAATCCGGATTGTATAGATACGATAACGGCAGTCATTACATCAAGTGGCTGAATTTTACGAAGGAGAACTATAAAGTACCAAAGGGACAACTCAGCCCTCCTGGGAACCAGGAATTTGAGAGTCTAGATGCTCGACACCATTTTTCCCCCCAACGCCACCTCAAAACCAAAACGTGCTTTTTTTTTTAGTCAATTGAAATGTTGAAAAGCATAAATTGTAAAAATGTCAAAAGTTTGTCAAAAGAAGACAATTAAAAAAAAATCAAGCATGCGCCAGATTTTGATGCAATCGTAATCACTGTAAGTAGTCTTTATATGCTTTTTGGAAGCATAGCAAATACACAAAAGAGGTTCAGGGACAACACACATGTGACAACATAGGGCAAGCAAGCACTTTTTAAACAATAACGCTTTAATGCCCCACTTTAAGCAGAACAGTCTCGCTTTGAGAGTCAAATCCCTCTGTCCTTCTTTCCTCACTCCTTTGTAGGATGTGTTTTGGTTTGCTGCGTATAAGTGGATCACAACCGAGTCCTGAAAGTCATCATGCACATAGAATATCACATTGTTGTGATCTATAGAAAAAAAAACCATCAGAAACTGGATTTAGGTTTTTAGATCTTTTTTCTTTTAAAAACCATTCACATCTCAGAAGAAGTTATCAACCAGTCTTATAGAGTCTGTCAAAGCCCTACTACTAAGCTATATATCTCATCACATCCCCTAAAACAAAATTGTCCCACTTTGTCCTTATAAAGTGTTGAGAGGTATATTTAAACAGGCAAGGATTACTGGAGTATTCCTGCTTAATATCTGTCTACATCTACAAAAATAGATTGAGTTACAGTTACTATACAATAAGGAAATGTACACAGTTTGTGAGAATTACGGTGTTCAAAACGCTACCGAAAATTCTCCACCAAGTGTCTCCTTTATCCAGCATCTACGGTTATCAAGCTATCCAGTTTTACTTTGCATTCAAACGCTCACAACAAACAATTTGTGTGTTATTCTAATGCCATATTTTATGAAATGACTCCACGGATACCTATGGAGGGTTACTAGCAATTTGTGCCGTTTTCATTATTTTTATTCTAAAGCCAGAGCTGTTAATAATAAAAACCCCTTGAGCACGGGATAGGAGACAAATTAACTTGACAGATGAAATACTTTACACTGCACTAAAACTAAGAGGAACTTAAATCCCGCATGTAAAAATTTACTGTCTTCATTTGGATGTGGCGGTTTATGTAAATGAACAGGAATCTGTCTTTCTGACCTGCGCTCAATCATTTCTCAACTAGGTGATTTGTCACAAGCAATTAAACATAGGTAAGGACGGGCTGGGAGAACACATTGCTGAAGTTTAAGAGACAGAAGAAAATGTTACCGATCGTAGTAGGAGTCTCTCCAACTTGCCCGGGCTACTGGAACAGCGGAATAGTCATGCCCTCCAACTGGGAAGCCAAGATTTGGACTCTGACATAGTATCAGAACGTTGTATGGTATTTGATTGCATATTATTTACGGCAGAATAAGGCCAACTACACATTTAATCCTGCCGGTTTTGACGAAAGCAAAACACTAAATGCTATATGCAGATATAATCCAGCAGATTAGAATATAAATATTCTTTGCTAGTAGAAGCGGCATGAAACAATTAAGGGATGGAATGAAACTAAGTTATGCGTGGCTGACAGTTCATTAACACAAACCTAGCCTCTCTTTGCACATACAATACAGGAATAGAGAATATGTGAATTACTGCTAAGCAGTGCCGATTTACAGGAGGGTCATGCCTACCGGGTTCGTAGAGTAACAGCTAAACGGGCATCAGCAACATTGTCCTAACCTCAAGCAGAGAAAAGCAGAGCGAGCAAAAAACAAAAAAAAAAAAAAAAAAAACATAAACCGGACAGCCTAGATCTAGAAAAAGCCTTCTATTTACCGGTTCAGTCCTATTACACGGACATAGCCAACGCTGCTCAAGGCTTGAACCAAAGGCAGGGTTTTTACACCAAAAGGATTCTCAGGATAACCGAGTCTGGAGTTTATGTCTTCATATCCTACTCATGTTATCTGATCATCCCAAACAGACACTATTCTCAATGGTATAACATTTAAAACACACGTTTGTAACAACTATCAGAACCACTGGCGGCATCATTCGTGATTCTGTATCCATTTTGATTGCAGATAGAACATTGTATGGAAAGCGTTAAGTGCACAGCAGATGACGCGTAAGAAAAAAGAATGCAAATTAGGGCTGTTTTTGTTTTTTTCTTGTCAGCGCATTCGTAATCTCAAGGCACTGTGCACAATGTCTGTTTTTGAAGCAGTTACAAGACCACTCTGATTCCCATTATGCTGCCAACTGTATGATGTTTCATATAACCCAAGTAACCTCCGATCCAGAAAAAATGTATAGTGGGACAGCAGCACGTAGGTCAGGTGTGTGCCAATTAAACTGTGGTATATGGCAGATGGTTACATAGTAAATTAGTATATTATATAATATATTATAACTTTGGTCAACAGAGTATGTAAAATGCATGCGTATCAGATACTGACCCACTGGAAGCTTGCAAATTAATTTAATGGAGGATACCTACATTTTCTATGCATTGTAAAGGATTAGCGGTGCTTGTCCGGCACTGTATATGTTTCAATCGACATGGGAGGGCTAGCAAGGAAGGCAGGTGAGGAAGAACTGACCCCTGGTCTACTCCAATTAGGGGGGGGGGGAATTTCCAGGTAGTGGCCCAAATTCTTTAGTGTTACTTGCAGTGCCACATCTAGCCACTAGGGTCTACAGTATCAAGTACTAGAATTGTGCATTTGAACACATTTTAATGAATTTTGGAGAATTTGTACAAATGCCTGAAAAGAATATAAAAGCGAAATGTACACATTTTTATTGTAAATAAGTTTGTAAGTTGTGTGTATTTTTTATGAGCGAGACAGCGAGCCATAGAGAAACTACGTGCAACAAATGAATGACCCAAAAATTAAAACAAGAAGATGGTCCAAGATAGGTTTTCAGCAGCATTAACTGCTTTGGGTTATTACAGGCTTTCTATGCTGGTCCTTTCTGTAAATGTGCTTTGGACAGAAGTGGACATTGAGGTGTTATTCGCCAAATGTGTTCTTCTACTTTCTTACTGGGCCACATAACTAAAACCGCTCCCTAGGTGGTGCCCGCCATACTTGGGAGCCTCCCAGAGATGTCCGTCTTCTGGAGGCCTCAGTGGAAGTGGTGTTTAGCAGTTCACAGGCCCGGCCCGGCCCAGACAGGGAACAGGAGAGGAAGTGGATGAAACCAAAAGCAAATAGAGTTTCTAGTTATGGCGTCTGCCTAAAAAAAAATCTAGTACTCCTATCCGTACCTTCAGGACCACATCCCTTCCCGTTCTCTACCTACCCTGTAAAATGCAATGCCATAGTACCAGTTACAAAAACATTAATACTATTATAAGCATAGCTTTAAGAGCCATTGTTATTTCTAAAAAAATAGCAGGCAATTAAAACATACATGAAGTCATATACAGTAATCAGTAACTACAAAAATGGTTGAGGTTCATTCGAGGCAGCTAGTTTCCTAATATCACCAGAACGCATGACTTCAAATGCCCCTCTTACATTCACGTAACCAATAGTGCCCTCTAAAGGATAAAGTGCTTCCCTTCAGCAGAATGAGAACAAGAAGACGACATAACGATACAGGGCCAAAGGCTTTTTAGTTAAAAACAAAAACCATAAGCTTGTATTATGGGATTTGGGATACAAACCTAGCAAACCAGCTTGCCTAAGGAAGAATCATAAGCTTTCCGGCTGACTTAACAGAATATTTAACTAGGACTCTAAAAGGCTATTGTTAACAACAATGGCCTTCAACTCAACAGTCTCTTTACATATCCTGACCCCAGACGTCGTAAATGTTCCTGGTCCTCTTGACAGGCTATTTTATACTTTTTTTTCTTTTTTAATGTGTAAAAAGCAAAAGGACGCTGGTAATCTTTCCTTACCAAACGCAGTAATACTGTGCATTACATCAGACTTTAGGAAAGGGAAAGAAATCCAGAAAGAATTCATAAATCTAGTAGGCAGTGTATACTCTCTGGGGACCCAAGAACTTCTGGCTGCAGTAAATAAAATTCAGCATCAGCTGAATCTGGGACTTTTTTTTTCCCCCCCATCCGCGAGGAAGAAACAGAGAATGAGGCAGATGTTCTGATCTTCTCTTAGTAATTAACGCGAAGGGAAT
Source organism: Spea multiplicata (assembly GCA_009364415.1). Classification (NCBI taxonomy): domain Eukaryota; kingdom Metazoa; phylum Chordata; class Amphibia; order Anura; family Pelobatidae; genus Spea; species Spea multiplicata. The sequence goes on from VKOC01000004.1 coordinate 9,048,823, forward strand.
AGCGCAGTTAGTCAGAAAGCAGAGCTAAATGATGACTTCATATGGGCACTCGGGAGGAGAAGGAGAATAAAGTTCCAAGTGCTAAAGCAACCACAAAAAAAAAAAAAAAAACAGTAAAATCAAAAAACAGGAGACGGGGAATGGTTCTTAATCTACTAAAATACATAACCAATCTTTGCTCCTAAAAAGAAACTCATTTCACATTGCCTTGCTGTCCTTACATGAGACCGGCATGTTATCTGGAGAAGACGTCAGTCATTGAGTCACTGCGCTGACCGGTTAATGATTTCAAAATGAAAACTCTGCATCATTGACATGCAGAACCAAGATTGGCAGATTAATCTGTGTATTAAAGATAATATATGGCCTGGATATTCTAACAGCAGCAGCCGTGTGATTCCTCATTCTGATGGAGCTGCTGCTGACAGGTTTCGGGTAATAAGGAGCTTTTTTTTTTTTATAAACGCAGGATATCTGGTGAATTTATTCAGCTGCTGCATATCTGAATAGTTATGATTTGGGAGGAGGCATTCATATAACTACTTATTGCAGGATCTGGACATTTTTTTTAATCATTGAAATAATAAGGTGTATTATAGCTGTATATACTTTCCCAGGAACCAAGCGCTTTCGGAAAAGCACCCCGCTCCAGTAAATTGCCCCTTCTAGATGCTGGAGAGATAAGGGGACATACTGTAAGAGGTACACATTAGCATGGACAGCAAACACAGAAAGAACACAGGGAATCTCCATATACCTGCATTTTATGGGAAATGTCATTTGGAATTCCGATACACAGCAGTAAACCCATTTTCATATCTTTTCATATACAATGAAGTGTTAAGTAGTACATATTCTGTGCAGGGTAGAAAAAGGCAGAAAGCATATGACGTGCAAAGAACGACAGAGGCAGACACGGCAGCGACAGACACAAATGCGGCACACATGCAGAGCCCAACGCACCCAGAGGCGGCCAACAGTGGAGGACACTACCATACGGCTGTCATTGGTTTTATTGCTCTTAAAAATTGTGACTCGCTCAAAAAATGGCCGTAGTCAAACATCAGTGCGGCCATTAATCAAAATAACCCAGATGGTTTATTTCAAAGTGGAACACAATCTTTCACGTATGGCACAACTACTTTAAAATAATGGAACACAAGCCAGTGAGTTTTCTTCATACTTTTTCCAGCAATATTCTTTGAAACCGCCATGGTCTTAAAGTTGATTTTCCTTCCATTTATTATGAAAAAAAGTTTAATATTTTCACAGTAACATCTGCTTACTAAAAGGAGTTTGCAGGCCACTTCACCGAAATACCAGACATCATTAGGATCACCGCTAGCTGTTTGAGGAGTATTTCTTTAAGGGGGAATTTAAGACACTCCTGTTACTTGTAACCGATATTCTATTAATGCTTGTAACACCTGCTTCCACTACTGATGCATAAATATTAATTAATTCAAAGCCCTGGTTGTAGCTATTTAACCGCTTAACGCCCCTAGAACCATTGTGGAAGCCTCCGCAACCCTTCCAGGGATTCAATGTCTCTTAGCACACTGAGAAATGAGGGGTCCGGCCTCGTTGGATACAGAGAGATTCAGGAGATCTTGGCGTTCATGGTAAGCGAAATTATACAAATGCATAATATACAGGAGCAGTGCCTATAAATCCTAGACGCAGGGCTACTTTAGGATCAGCTAAAAATGAAAAGGAATTCGCTAATTAGGTCACACGCCGCTGGGTGCCGAGCATTGCAAAGAATGCAACTTTGTAATGCAGTTATACAAAATAGAGATATTAATGATAAAGGCAGGTTTAACAAAAAAAAGGGGAGAACACCCTTGGTTAGCGGAGCGTCATGAGGGTTGCAGTTCATGCATGCAATGGCAGTATTACAGCTACTCAATGGTATGGTGCACAATAGGGAATTCCTATGAATCTAGAAACCTTGTTGGCTGCTTGAAGCACTGAAAGTACCAGGGTCTAATTATTAGCCGCGATTTATTTAAATGTAAAGTACCTTCTAATTAGAGATGACTTCCTGACAACACTAGAACATGGTGACGTTATATGATAAATGGCACTTCATCCAAAAATTACACTAATCAACGACGAGAGAGCTCGGCTGCACCCAAACACTTGAGATTTGTAGCAATTATTTCTCTATATGACTTTGTCTCGATGAAGAAAGTATTAATAGGATGTGGGAGCCTGGAATATGTGTTCCACACCGCCAGACCTCCAAAGGGGGGACAACAATTATTTTAGCGGTTTCGTTAGAAGTGGTGCTCGGAAGCTGATTTATGGGACTTTGACATGTTGATTGCAATTAAGGTGTCCGAGAAAGACTTCTGGAAGAAGTAGTCTAATTTGTACAATTTCATTTCTAAATATAATTTTCTGATGTCTCTATACACAATATTGTAACACCATCAGACATTTTGAGCTCTAGAAAACACAGACATCAGGTGGCGAAAGAGAGATAGATGGAATTGTGCCGCTGAGGAACACTTGGAAGGCATAGCATCCCCTAAAGCAGGAAAGTTATCCCTCGTCTATGGTTGCTCCCCTATCCCCTGATCTGATTATTTAACGTCCGATTCGTACAATTTCTCCTGGTGCACAAAGAATCAGCCCTAGGTTTTCAAGAATGAAAGATCCTGTTCTGTCCAGATGCCACATCAGTTTTTATGCAATGGTTTGATGCACACAAAACTAGACATAAAAACATTGGAAAATATAAATTATTATAGAGAAACCCGTTATGAAATATTACAAGATGCCCCTTCATCCAAGAGAGGAAATTATGGCTTCAAACAGGCTAAAATCTAAACAGCATTGAACTAGAATAAACATGTAATTGTAATTTGAATACCATTTGAACGGAGGTCAAACTCTCAGAGGAACCTTTACCTTTATTAAACCCATCGTCTTGGGCTCATGTTGGTCCATCACAAGCCAACACAACCTTGTAGAAAAACTCCTATTCTGAGCTGCACTTTTCAAGACAGAACCCGCCAAATAAGAATGAAAAGTTCAGCTGTCCCTCCCGGCCACTATACCATTCCGTTTCATTCCATGGCATAAAAAGGTCAGAGCACAATGTCCACAAGATGCCCGTGGCACGATGGGTGGGTAATATGGCTGTTTACGAGAATGGGGAAATCATTGAGGTATGGCTTCTTCAGACAGCTAGAAGATAATGTCTAATGAACTCATTAGGCAAATGAACATGTACATGCTAATGCAGAAACATATACACAGTGCTGAATGCTTCCAGTATGTGGCAAAGCAGCAAAACAGTTCCATATGTAACTGTGTGTATATGTACATACACACACGTATCAAAAAAAAAAATTATATATAGTATTCGCTACACGAACATGGCAAGTAGCAATCCCAAGGTTTTAAACCCTGTTCATTAATTTTAAATCTTCCACTACACAACACACCTCAGACTCTCCCGCAACATAAAAATATCTAGTAAAGCACTAAATCATAATACTGTGTCAAGCTAGAAGTGTTCTGGAACAAAATGTTGTGCGAGAAGCGAAGTTTGAAATTACATACTCGGCTATTGAGAAAACGGGGCATCTAGCTTGAAGGAAGACTAGCTTGGTCAGTTCCAACACAAACACATTACAATTATATAGTGCTTGTGACACGGTAAGGCTGGGCGAGTACATTACCTCGAGTGATGGTCCTTCTATATAACCGTTTGCTCTTATGTCTGGTTCTCTTCACAGAAGTCTCCGGGAAGGACTAAAATCTCAAGTTTTTCTTGTTATATGAATATGCAATATTAAACCTATTAAATCCATGCTTCGTATAGTGAATGTGTGCGAGGGCAGGCAGAACACAAATAATGAAGTCTAGGAGAGATGGCTACATAATAAGCAAACAAAGCTGTCTAAGTTATCTCCATATTAAGATCCTAAAAAAATAAATTAAAAAAAACCCATAACGTGTTTCAGCGACACAGACATATTTTAGACATTTTCTATAACCTAATGTTACAGAAAAACACAGAGTGGCTTTGGTTTCATTACAAAAACTGTTACTTGAACCCCAAGCCACCAGATATGCAGAAGATGAAATAAGATCCTATAGATGCCTTTTGTGCAATAAATAATGCAGCAAAAAATACACAACAGAGCCTTCCAGATTGTTCCATGACTTGGTACGATTGCAAAGATATAATGATCATTTACCATGACTTCAAATGAAGAAAAACTGCATTGCGGAGTCTACCATACAGCAATTGGTCTAAAATTATACAAGCAAAACGAGTAGGGAAACGATAAAGGCACAGATGGGAAAACATGGACACTGTACACAGCATAAGCAAAGCACAATTTTACCTCGAAACAATGTACAGTTAGATGTCACATTGCAGGCTTTACACCTTTGACATTATAGTTGGTTATATATACGATCTATAAATTGTAGTAAAAACGATGCAGGCAAGACTCTACATTGAAAAAGGACAATGTTTTTATTCACAGAGACCATTGGCACCTGGATAAATGGCCATTTCATCATATCACCAAGGTCATAAGTGCAATGGAAAAATGAAATCTAATTACTAAAAGGGAAGCAACTGGAATGAGTCAATTCAGATTATATAGGCTACAGAAGCCAGCCGAGAAAATGAATTAAGGAAGCGTCATTGGCTAGGTAAATGTTTAATTTGAACATAAAAGCAGCCAAAGATCATGAATCAGGTATAAGAAGGCTAAGCCAAGAGCCACGCAGTTCATATTTACCGGCCTACTTCTGGGCAGAGAAGGATTCGGAGAGAGGGTGTGATTTGTGACCGTTTAGAAGTCGGTAGTCTAACAGGACTTCATACGCACTTGGGAAAGTGGGAAATCATTCTGCCGATAAGGTCCAAGGTCACAGAACAGTTAATGCTGAGACCTACAGTTCCCTCAATAATAAGAGTAAATAATAAATAAATGCAAGGTGGTGATGCTAATAGGCACTTCTATAGAAGATGAAAAGCCTCCTAGTTGACGCTCCTGATAAATAAATGATATCATAAAGGAGAACAGCATCTCCTTCACTGCAGCCTGGAACAATAAAAGAGGCTTTCGGAATATTCTTTTTTATGTGCCGGGAGTGCACTGGGCTATTTATAAAGTGTCAGTTTCTGTGCTCTTTATATACCGTGGAAGAGAGATAAAAGCGAAGAAAGAAACCTCTGTGTATATATTAGGGAGGTGAGCATGTAATCTAACAGGCTCAGCGGAGCACAAAACTTTTGACAGTCCGTCTCAGTACATTAGAAAATCCTAGTGTGGGGGTTTAACATTGCACTGACCTGAAGAAGAAAAAACAAGGTAACTATATGGTCATCAAGCCTAATCAATACCAATCTAAACTTGTTAAGGTCAGGGAGGCAGACATAACGGAGCGGTGTAGAGCGCAGTTCCCCCCAGTAAGGCTTTTAGAGCAGGTCATTGTAAATCAGAAGCAAAGGTCTGGTGAGCGAGAGGAATGAAAAGAGACGTCTTTAAGATGAAGAGAATGGGAGCAGGCAGGACAAGTAGAAACCTAAAGAAGTCACTGGAGGGGTGAATAGGTAAGACGGGAGAATCGGTGTGTTGGAGACGGGAGAATCGGTGTGTTGGTTCTATTGCCATTATGTTGTCTGGTGACCCCCTTAGGCCTACATCACAACACACAGAGAAAAAATAAAGCGATGCTATATGCTGCCGCCACATTACTAGCCCTCCTATGCCTCCCTGATAAAGGCAAAGCTAGTGTAAGCATTCTCTGGCAGACAAAATACATTTTACTTGATTAAGGAGTTATTTGGGGAAGATTTCAGCATTCAACAGAAATATTAATTTCTAATGTATTATAAATATTTTTCTAATGCTGCATTTAGTTATATATCGGGGGGGACAGTACCTTTAAACCTCAGGCAGTCCTTTCTTCATTGAATTCAGCACCATTGGGATGGAGTAACATATTGCTCTAGAAATTCGCTGCTTCACTCCGCTGTTATTCGGATGGTAAATATAAGATTTATTTGAAGCTTATGGCACCATTAAGCAAAATTCTTACTAGTAGATGAAGAACATCAATGGCTGTAGGAAAGCACAAAGCCAGTAACTAGCCATGATGGAGCAGCTTGACAACCAAGTCCCAAGATGATCAGCAGAAGTCAACCTTATCACCAGGACTTGCTTATTCCGTTGATCGTTTACCTCATTTCAGAATATTGACTCCATTTTAAAGGAATCTTGTATCCAGAAAATATCTTGGTGCCAAAATTCTTCACTGTGTCGTCCAGATATTATGTTACATCAAGTTATGGATTAGAGAGATCACTAGTAAATAAATAAGACATTTGGGAGGGGGGATTAACTGGTCAAATGTGATCTGATTTCTTTTTTAATAGGTGGGGAGAGATGAGAATACAAAAAGATTACATCCTATTTTTACCATCCGAATAATATATTAAAGGAATAAAGATTTGAGCAATAGTTAGATCTGGATAGCTAAAACCAGATTTCTTCTAAACATCAGCCTCAAACACGTGCTAACACAACTTCTACTTTTATATACATGTGAAACTGCACTCGTAGATAGAATTGTACACATCCCTCCATAGGGGAAAAAAACCCCAAATATATTGTATTGCCCTGATTTGGAAACTACCCTACATTTTTTTATGTATGTTGTCAGTTACAGGGCAAGTTGGACATTGCTTTTTGAAGCTTTTCTGTGAGCACTATTGAAGTTCAACTACATTACTGAAGTGAAGACCCCCCCGGGGTATTTTACTAGTGCCAATGAACAATGACGTAGGGGGATGTATCCTTAGTCATCAGTTTTCCACAACATATGTCCTACATCACCTGTCGTTAAGGAGTTAAGGAGCTGCAGTTCAGTCCATGAATTTTCAGCATACATCCACATCATACTCCAAAAGTAACTGGGTACTAAGGGTTGCCGAGTACTTGACCAGCTTGACCAATTTTATTCCCCCAAAATATCAAGCAAGTTCTCCAGAGATATAAGGCCTGGCTCTATAAAGGGCCAGTTCCTACAGGGAAATAGTTTTGCAGCAACAGACGGATTCATTATACCAGCAAGAAGCTTAACAGGTTCATGGTAACAAAATACCCGGCATCAATGTTCAGTCTGCCTGTGAAGTTTGTGGTTTCTGTAGTTTCACCTCTTTGGTACAAATCTTGTGTAGTTCCATAAACATACTGAAGTTTTGCACTGTTACTTTAGACGTTGGTGCTTTTCTTTGGTAATTCTACTACTTGATATTACTGTAGGCATATATAAAACATTCTGACACCAAAGAAAATTGCATATATCCAGTAGGACCTCTAGTCAGAAATCACTTAGGCAGTCTGGCATTGGCAAAAAAAAAGCCAGCGGGAATCCACTGCGAGGTTTGTGATTTGGCTGAACAACGCAGAGCTCAGTAGCTGCACATTTTGTTCTATCACGGCACAATACTCTTCTGGGTGTCTTAAAGGCACAATAACAAAAGCCCCGGGATAACCTAAGATGTATACTCTTACCAAGGCCAGTCTTATTTCCATTCGAGATGCCTGGACCAGGGAGGATCCTGCAGTCACTATAGAAAATGCCCACAATGTGCAGAAGTTACGCCGGTATTTGAGAAGTGCAACAGAAAGCTCCGCAATGGGTGCAAATAAATGCTGGATTTTTGTATTTGTCTTTAGAGTGCCTCTAAAGCCTTACTTGGTAGATGTGGAGAATGATGGTACCACCACTGGAGGCATTTGTAAGACTGGCCTTTGGTATTTGTCATGGTTCCGTGCCATTGATCAGTAGATGGCAGCGATGTCCTCTCAGGGCAGAGGTGTGATTTTTCACCACTTCCCACATTGTGATGGGGCTGTCCCTACCAACTCGGCACAAATACGTCCAACCTGCTCTTGGCAGGGCCAACGATCATAGGGCTGTAGTGATACCTTGGGCTGTATAGCTAAACCTTATCGCTTTCACATAAACTTGGTGCTGTGTCTTGTCTGCCCTCCCACGAACAGAGCGAAATACCCATCTTATCAGGCTGCCGGTACTTTTAAACACTATTCAGCTGGGAAAAAACTTCAACATTCTGATATGTGGAGAATGTATTTATCCTTCAAATAGAGCCTCTGTGGAACCTAAGGGGCATTCCATGAGATCTCCCAATATTTTTTTTAATTGCATTTTTTCCAAACTGTCTTTATTGCCATAAATGGGTTCTTGCATTAAAGAAGAATAATGCATAACATGGTACTTTAACATGCATTATATGCATTTAATATGCAATACTGTTGGTAGGGCTGCAGGGTTGAGTTGTCCTTTAATCAGGAAAAACGTGGTTTTGAAGTTAAGGTGAGAGAGGGTAAAAGACTTCTCTGTCCTTTACAAGAATCAATGGGCTCAAGAGAAGATCCCCACTGAAGGTCAGGATAAGAGACGCCTGGTTCGATAGAGAGCTAACCAGATCCTGTCATTAATTATTGCTTAACGACCTGTTTAATGGATTCTCTGCCCCTCCCCACAGTGTCAGTAGGCACTTTGTCCCAGTCAGTTAATTGGCTACTCAATATATTTGCAGGTTTTATGTACTGAAGCTGGCTTTCAACAACATGGCTAATAAAACTTTCTCTAGGAAAAGTCATTAGTCACCTCCAGTCCGTGCAGCCATTAACCACTTAATACCGGACTGAATATATAAACACACAGACTTTAAAGTGTGCACATATACACATTCTGATAAGAAGGCAATGTATACACATGCACTATAACACCTAGTACCCGATAACCAAACTCAAGTAACAAAGAGGGTTGCCCTGTGATGCCTAATAATGGAATTCCCTATAAGAATCAGATTTACTAAGTTACTGTAACATTGTATCTGTACTTTATTCTGGCAAAACGGCTCAGCATTGACCTTTTAGTATTTAAGATCCCTTGCCTCACTTTGTCCGGGGCCTCTGGTGATGGGGTTTTAGCACCAGAAATGCGGTGTTACTCAGACTAAAGGTAAAGATCACAGATCAATACATTCGCTATACATTTGGCTGGCGTACTACATGGATATATTAAATTATAAATACTTTTTTTTTATTTTTATAGGGTTGTTGCCTCACCGTCAGATATGCAATTATTACTGTATGACCTCATGTAGGTGATGAGAGAGGTCATGTCGCTGCACAGAGTGGACACAGCGCTAGGAGCTAAAGGACCCAAGTGAGAAAAAGGTACATAGGAGGCAGAAGTGCTGTTCTGGGTCAGACTCCCATATGCATAATTTAACTATTGTGGGTCACAGCAACTTTTTTGGCTTTGTTTTAAGACAAAGGATGATGAGAAGGGTAAACAAATGGATATGCCATGTACGTATCTTCTGTAAACCCATGTATTTAAACCAAGCAACTTCAAAACCATTCTATAGGTAAACAAGCACAAGCTGTAGGTAATCTAAATAAAGTTGCCCTTTCATTACAAGGCACCACAGTCCAGTTCCATACACAGCAAATCCTGTTCTTTCACCGTGTAGCCAGCATGCAAACGGTTACATGGTTTGGCAGCGTTGCTTTTTGTCAAATCCAAGATGTTGCTAAGTGGGACAGCAGGCCGTTGGCGGAGATGTTGACATCTGGAAAAGACCTGCAGGTTGCTCAGGGGACATGCAAGAGAAGATTACAGGCTCGCTTCCAAATGATGCAAAATGCATGGGGAGCTGGAGGAACGCCGATCGTCAATCACAGCTCGTCGAACGCCGCAACTCAAATTACTAAAATGTGTGGCTTTGCATCTTTAAAGAATCCACAAATTATATATGTAAAATACGCAGTATAAATTTAAACAAGTACAAATGTACGTCTAGAAGCTCACTTTTTGTAGCCAGTCAAAAGGTAAGCTTTTTTTTTTTTAATGCATTTGATTTAATGTCAGTTAAACATCGGCTTATTTACTGCGATAGCAAATCCTGGTTATCATCATGTCAAAAACTGGCTGACCACCAATTCTCAGAGAAATGAAGAGATGAGAATAGAAGTTCATTACTAACGTTTGTGCAAGAAAACTAACCTGAAAATAGATAAATCAGATACTGCAGTCTCTGAACTGACCTACAAAGCATGTAGCCAGATGAGCCGACTTTTTTTTTTTTTTTTTTTTAGTATTTTTAGTTATCTGGTTTAGAAGACTAAGTGACAACTAAGTGTTTCTTAGCAGTACACAGAACTGGTGAATGTTAATTGGATAATTCCCATAGGTCTGTATACTGGAAGAATAGATTACCACCCTTGTATTATTCGCATTGCATTCATTTGCTTAGCTTTTTGTTCCCTAGAAAGTGACCAACTGTACTTATGGTGAGAATGTACAGCAACGAGGAAAAAACTGTGCAAGGTGCGAATCTCAATTACCTGGAAATATACTGGATCGGTAGCCAAAAAAAAAAATTCCAAGCCGATTTTGACACCAACACGTTATGCAAATTTATAGAAGTTCAGTTGGAAATCGGGTTTCAAAAGATTTATGCTACGTGGACCCAAATGATGAATATTACCTAAATTACTCAACATTAGCCATGTAGCCACTTGCTTTGATTTTGAACAAAGGAGATATTTAAAAATATTCCTAAAGATTCAGCTACAAATGTATCTAGATAATTAGCTTAAGAACAATTAGTTTTTAAACAGATTATGGTTACAATGCTGAAAAGAAGCATATTAAATTACCCAAGCTCATTAAACTTTACCATAGCCAAAGAGTATTAAAAAAAAAAATGTAAATTAATGATTATATAGTTTTAATTGGTTGTTTAGATTAACTTTTTGTGAAGAATATTACATCTATGCATTTTAATGAAATCCAATTCCACTATTAAAAGCCGCAATTATTTAAATATGGGTCAAGCACAAAGTTAATACCCGTCTTTCTGATCTGCTCCAACGGCACATGTATTATTTGTCTAAATGTCTGATCTGCAGGAAACCTTTTCATTTCCATTTAACAATGTGAGCTACAACTACACTTTGTATTATTTAAAGGGCAATTCAATACAAGTAGCCTGAAATGTGATTTTCGTATAACAGCCCTGACATCACAGATCAAAAGTTTAAAGCTTAGGTTAATGCGTATACAAGCAAGACATATCTCTGAACTCATTTTTGGTGTCTACAATGATTTCATATATATTTTTACCATGATCATTCCAATTGTAGTCTACAAAAAGTGACATTACACACTGCCATATTATATTTGTGTGTGTGCGTGTGTCGATTTAAAGAGGACAAGCAGGTTACCTCAATCCGGCCAGTGTCTGGTTGGAACCCACGAGCTGGATCTTCAGTGGTGACCCTACACTGGATGGCACAGCCATTGATTCTGATGTTTTCTTGTTTAAGGCCAAGTTCCGGCAGGCTCTTGCCCTCTGCCACGTGAATCTGTGCGTGAACCAAGTCAACACTGTAGACAAAATAAAAATGCAATGAGAATATGATCAGGATAAGGATATCATTTTGAGACAGCAAATTACCAAACTGTTTTCATATTACAGCTCCATGCACAGTTAAACCCTCTACATCACAGAGAATTTATGGTATAGCACCAGTGATTTATTAACAAGGAGAATGCACATCAATCCAAATGCACCGGCTGTGCTCTATCCACATAGTTATTGGGCTTGAAATGTAATAAAGTAGCCAGGCTTATGTTGAAGATTCATGTTTGCGTTTTTTTTTTTTAGACAGCAGGTACACATTATACATCAAAGATAACCGAAAAGAAAACCTGTGTCGTAAACTGTGTGTATTATAACAGGTACGGGAATCGTCCCGCGAGCCGTTGGATAATCCCAAGCGTTCCCCGAGGCCCTTACATCTTGCACTCTGACAGAATCATAACCTTAATACAGTTGCGGTCTCCTAGCTCAGCTCCTTTTGCTCACACAGAACAGATAGAAACCTTTACCGAACTGAAAAACCAAGATCCTTCAAATCCAATCCATAAAACATCACGCGCATGCCGCCTAGCAATGAGTCTAAGCGCTTAACTGCTTCTCCCGATAACTACAAAATGTCATTGCTGTATAAATACTCAGACACACGTTCCATAACAACTATCACAAAACAAATATCAAAAGCTTAATATTCATGTAAAACTCATTTTCACACCAGAGTCTATTAGCTATGCCCGCAGTATTTGAATTTTCATGTTGCCTTTAGGAAGAAAACGACTAAGAAACCGTGTTGCCTGGGATATTAGATATGATGATTTTAGGCTGGATGTTATTCTTAACAATTATTGAGGAATATCACAGTAAGTAAATAGCCGAGCTATAAAAGAAAAAACGGCAACATTTGCTTGCAATACTCCATTGGTATATCGATGTGTGTGTTTGCGTCCAGTGTTCACATCTAATGGAACAAGAAAAGGTTGTCAACCATTGACCTACTTTAAATACACAGACCCTTGGCTCAGCTCGTTGAGCCATGAGCGAGCCATGCTGGATTTGCACTGGTCCTGGTGCGTGAATGTAGTGAGGACGTATTTATAAGACGTACACCCATGTTTTGTTTTAGCACCTATGTTTACCCCATGCATGGTTACATTACACACTATTTCACCGATCCTGCCTTCCCACCACCCTCTCGGTTATGATAATTTTAGAATGACTCCAGCAGTATCATGGTCTCTGGTACTAATTCTAGGGGAAGGCTGGCCAATGTTCTGTCTAGTTCAATCCCGCTATGCTATTACCTGCAATCTGTTCATTTCCATTTCTATAATGTCACCGAGTATGGTACTGTTAAAGCTGCATTTCGTTTGGCTTTTTAGAATCCCCAGTGCTTTTACACTTCTAGACATTAATCCGTCATTGACTTTAGCCAAGCGGTCTAATTTACTCAAATAATTTGCCACTCTGCAGAGGACTCGTGACTGCACAGCCTATTAAAGAGTTAAAATACTTTGGTATACTAAAACTGTTCCTAAAAGAACTAGATTATTGCATTCAGATTCATACAAATTGCAGTTTTAAGAGAATTCACCAATTTTGGCAAATCATACAAATCCTGGAAAACTAGGAGGGACCCCCAACGAAACAAATTAAAAACAAAAGCAAAGAGCTCCGAATTTTCACTTATGCCCCCCCCATACACACGCTCTCATTTACTCTATTTCACCCTCTCTTGGTATGTCTCACCACCTTCTCCAATGACTGCATGCGTGTCCCTGTCTGTGCAGCACAAATCCACGTATAGTGTTAAAGTCTATGTGTGCATGTGTATGTATGTGTATGTGTATGTGTATGTATGTGCATGTGCATGTTATTGGATAGTGTGCATCCTTCATCTTACTCTGGTGATGGGTGGAACATGAGCGCCACAATGGGATGGACATGGCACAGGCTGATGGGGAGGCATGGGGGCACAGGCTTTGAGCTTGCACCGGGCCCCAATATTTCCAAAGGTGGCCATGGCTAGAATAGGTATGCTTTTTAAGGACTTCTTTCAGTGTATAGCAATACATGTTTTACAAACATTTAGTTTTCAAGACAAGGGCACCAACCTCCCTTTATCAAGTCCAAAGCAATGACTACACGAGATACAAGAGAGTCATCATCATCAACAACAATGTTCAAAGGAAAGAACGAAAAAAAATCTGCATACGGAATGCCATTTATGCAACATATGCTATACTTTAGAAACACGAAATAAAGGTTGTATGCGGTGTTTATACACCTGCTTGCAGAATTTCAAGGTTTTATGGAGAACCTTTGTTCTGCTTCAGTGCATTCATTCTATTTGTCATTGTAAAAAAAAAAAAAAAAAAAAAAAAAGTATACATAAAACAAGCATACAAAGCCCAATGTTGCACAGAACAATAGATACATAAAATGTAGAACTGTGTAAGGAATCTGTGATGAGGATTACTTCTACCTTTTTGGATGTATGGACACATTTCCTGCAATCTTCTAACTCTTTTATTCTGGGATGGATATTAATAGGATTAAATCTTCAAGTAAGACAACGCAGAATTTTATTTAATGGGGAATACGTATGCAAAAAGCATGAAAGAAGATGAGGTTCGGGGCTTCACAGGTCACAGTGTGTCACGAAGCAAAGATACATATATTCATTAAGGAAACAAAAATGTTTCGCGCAAAAGTAGCCCGACTCTGTAGATACAAGGATAAAAATATATCCACTGCACACAGCGATGTCAGTCTTAAAGATGTGGGCTCCGTGTGGGGGAGAACATAGACGTTACAAGTGATTCAATTGAGTGAAACAGTTTAATATTTGGTTGCGGCTCAATCAACGCGTGAGTAATCCCCGGCCGAGTATAAAATGATTAGCAGAAGTGGGGGTAAAGGGGAAACTATATAGAAAGCGGATTCAGGCCACAGATAAAATGAAATTAAGGTATATGAAGACGTTATGGTTTAAATGACCCCTAACCCCAAAACATTATGAAGTGAATATTATGGTTTTATTTTTGTAATACTAAGCATTATAGGATGATTAGCTCCAGACATTAAAGCCGATTACACAGTAAGCTTACGCACGTTGGTTAATTCTGAGCTCCCACTGTCAAGTCACCAAGCGTCCTAAATTTCTGGAGTGGAAAGTTTCTCTTTTAGCCTAGTATTTGGGAATTATACCTCCTAGAAGGGCAGATTTAGCAAGTGGAGCCAAAGTGTTCATGTTGTTGTACACACGGTGACTAGTCGATATGCTGATTAGTATGCCAACCAATATTGGACTTATGGGCAACAAACATATTAATAAAGTCACCAAAATGCCTCCAATGTCCTTTTTAGAATAACCTAAAAAAAATTACTATCTTACAAAATTGAGACAAAATAGATTATGGAGCGATTAGGCAAAACATACAAAGTTCTAAACGCCTTTCACAAAAAAGGCACTCTTACTTATTTGCTTGTCCCTCAACATCCAATAACTATGGTGTGTACAAGGCTTTTGCAAAAGGAAGATGTAATGATTAAGGCGTGCTATCCAGCATCCTTCTCGCTTCAGCTTCTCCAATGATGGCTATTATATTATTATTGCCTGCACACCGGGAATGAGTTCTCTGAAAGAACATGCCAAGATATAAACAGACGGGGCTAGCTAGATTTAATCAAGCATTTAGGACTATCCATCTAGCAACGGCTTAGAGAGTTTGGGTTTGGGTTCTTTTTAAACCAGGATAATATCTTCAAACAACTACATTGTGCGTGAAATGCAACCTTCTTGTAGGAGATACTTGCTGGAGTTTGTCAGAGTGGGAGAACATATATATATACACACAAAGAACTTTTATGAGCTATGATGCCCACTGGACAGAGCGGTAACATTATGTTACTTTTATAATCTTTGCAGCCTTGACCCATTTATGGAATACCATAGTTAACTAGCTGTATAGAAATCGACCAAGACGATGGACACGTGCCTAGCCTTTCACAAAATTCCATTAGCGGTCTACTTGTTGGTCTTTGGCCTCTTTAGTCAATGCGCCCAGCTATATCCAACACAAAGAGTCACAGTTAACTGTTGAATGCCTTATGTGACAATTATATGAAAGAAGATCACGTTATTATAAAACGTGGAAAAAACATGGACGCATTATGCATTTCGCACAATGGACAATATTCATTACTATCCGCATGTAAAGAAATCTAAAAAAAAAAGTCAGTGGGTTTAAAAACACTTCAAGTGAAAGGGTTATAGTATATGGTTTTGTGGAAAACCATCATCAAAGATGCCATAGAAAACCTGGACACCTATGTATTCTCCTTTACCACAGCGTAGTGCTGCTGGCGAGTGTTAAAATCATGCTTTGAAGTAACTTAAGTATACTAGCTCATGAATTATACATACTGCTGGGCTGCATGTGTTGTGCAACATTGGCCTGTGGCATTTGTAACTGCTCCTTTTTAAAAGTTCATCTTGGCAACTAGTCACACAGTTAAATAAGCCATAAAAGCAGCATCCCTATACATGGCACACGGTCTGTGTTACATTGTGCCGCTCAGGTTATACCAGCTAAGTGATGGTTTTGGATGAGTGCACCTGATCCTCCTCCCACTCCACACTTTGGCCGGTCTCAGGTCCGCTCAAATCACATCCACAAGGCTCCGCTACTCACTTGGAAAATTGCCGGCTGCTGTTTTCATTAGCTTCAATTGAGATGCTAATTGTGCCTAATCTACTGAATGAAAAAAGGGCCAATTCCTGCCACGCCAGGCTGATCAGGACTTTTGCTTTGCATCACATGAGGGAATTCCTAGCGAACTGGAGTTCTGCAAGACTGGGCTGTAGAAAATCCACATATGGAATTAGAAACCTGTGCTTATAGCGTGAGGAAATGAGACCGTTTCATCGTATAGCCTTCTAAAGCACCCACACATTAGGGCGCAGGGAGGTCTTCAAAAGTATTACTTAAAACACTCCAGATCCAAATGTCTTTAATCAATGCCGGGGTAAGCGTTACGCCGGCTCCACTACATCTTGCTTTCATCAGTAAAGACGGGACTTCGCTGGAGTCTTCACAGTTGCTCCCAGCCGACTTCTGGATACCTATTAAAACTTAGAACGTACTTGTAATCTCCAGATAGTTTCAGCAGGTGCATAACTATTAAAAACACCTTTGGTGAGCTTCTTGTGAATGCCAAAATATGACAATAAATAGAGATTTCTATAAAGATAACAAATGGTTTCCAACACTGATGTGCCAGCAGCTCATCAGGAAAAAATAAACAAATAAAGCGTGCAGTGACCTCACAAGTAGTTGGCAACATGACATCATTCTCCACCCAAGATGGCAACTATGAGTACATTTTTTGTCGTTCACACATCAATGAGAATTGAAAATTAAATAAAAATGTACCGGCTGGTGGAACATTATCATTGACTACAGTTAAATATCTTCCTACGGCATTTTAAATGACAAGATCAAAGAACTTCTGAAATACTTTAGCCAGACAATTTAAAGGGATGCTTCCTGGGTTAATTAGCAACCAGGAACAGAAGTCTCAATCAGAGGAATGGTCCCTAAAAATCAGACACATCTAGTCACCCTAGGGAGATACGTATGGTTACAGCGGCCTATGTCCCATGAAACGTAGAATTTGAAGGCCAATAAGAACCAGAAGGGCAAGAGATCAGATAAAAGTGCATCAAATACAGGATCTTAATTTTATCTTATCCCATAGTTTTATTTATACACTGAACATCTTGAGAGTGGAAATATTGTCTTGATGAAACTAGATTACAAGAAGATGTTGTACCATGGGATTGAACAAACCAGAAACCATCGTACATAAAAGTCAATTTGGATCTGTCAACTGCCCATGGATATGATGGAAATATATGAGGCAACATGAGGATCCTTGATTTTGAGTATTTGATTTATAGGGCATTAATATATACAGGGAGCGAAACATATTACCATGAAGCTGTTAGCAGAAGAAAATGTGATTTATGGTCCTGAAAAATTCTTATTAAAAAAGGGGCAGAGCCGCGGAGAGGGGTTAAATATACATTTTGCGATACGGTACAGTTCTTTACCAATCATCGCTGCACATTACAATATGTATCTGAGCGGAATATTGATTTACGCATGTTTCTAAGTGTCATTAAGGGATGATGGAATGGTTATAAAGGAAATTCTACCGGAACTGTATACAAAAACAAACTATTTGCTGCCCTTGGATTTTCTATGTTTTGGTTCATGACAGAGAAAACTATAATATATATATATATATATATATATATATATATATATATATATATATATAAATATATAAGGCAGAGGTGGGAATGCATACAAAATGACAAACTGCAGTATGAATTTATCATTAGTATTAGGCAGCTGGAAAGTCCTTATTTCAAATTGCAAAGGAGCAGATATTAGGCATCTGACAAAAAATGAAGGAAAAATGAAAATAGCAGAAGAAATGGTAACCAGCAGGTTTATTCAATATGATAATACGAGTAAGGGACGGAAATAGAAAGCAGAAGGATGAGTCAAAGGCAAGGAAACAGATGAACAGAAAACCACATATCTTTCACCATCATTAATGTATTAAAACTACATATATCTTCTGTCTTCAAAAACAAAATGAGGATTTGGTTTTGGTGTAAGGGACTACTACCGTACCCCAGGAAAGCCGAGTTCAGACACCATTCGGTCTAAACCTGAAAACCACGCTGCAAAGATCCACATTTATCACTTTTAAACCCCGCTTTTCTGTCCTAGACATAGAATATGCCAACGTCTGCTCGCAAGCAAGGAGTCCATAAGTAAGGTCCTGGTTAAACGCTAGCAGCTTCACTATATAACGATGCCCGTTATTAAATGAATACTGAATACACGCGGCAGAACATTTTCACTTTATAAATAGATTACTTTTAAGTTTGGGAGCCCAAATTAAAAAGCTGCCTTTCCACACCAGTGAACGAGATCACAGATTTCATTCTACGTCAAAATAGCTGAACTGAGTCACTGGTAAGATTGCACGATTTTTGCCATTAGTCAGAATGACAAATGATACATTTTTAGTCAGTGGAATAATTGCTGGCAAAAGATTGAGCATAGGGTGAAGTGCATCATTATTAGATGCCGGGCTGGACCAATGCACTGTACACACGATTGTCTTCTCCTCTTTCACTTGGCCCTCAGCCACCGACTAGATTGTAAGCTCAAAGGAGCAGAGCCCTCTTCTCCTTTTGTACCAGCTTGTATGCAATTTTTAATTATTTTAACAGGGCTATTTATGCAATAAGTCACAGATTTGATATAAAAACAACCATTACTACCATATCGCAAATCCAAGATTTAACCCGTGCCCAATTCTGTTAGACACTCTCTTACTTATCCTAACCTTAAACGCTCCATAAAATAGGCTAGGCTTATCTTCCTTGCACGCCACCCTTCTGCTTCTCCGCTGGCTCCCTATTACCTTTAGAAATACATTTAGAATCCTTGTACTAACATATAAAGCCCTCTATATACATGTCTGCCCTCAGTTCTTTCCATGAGCTAAGGGTTTCCTCCTCGCTTATCGCTTCTTCCCTTTCCCGTCTACAAGACTTCACTCTCTGGAACCTACGTCCAACGAACCTTCAGCTTTCACCCTCCTAACATTCAAGAACCACGAAAAAGCCTTTCCAGACGAGTGGAAGCTGTTATAGCCGCAATGGGCTATACAGATCCTGCTGGTCTAATGGCCAGGTGTCCCAGTACTTTTGTCCACGTAATGTATAACAGCATCTGCTTGCAGTCTAAGAATGTCCCTAGAAACGAGAACAAGCATATCCTCCGTACCAAATGGAAAATGGGTGTCACGTAATATAAAACAAACTGTTAACTTGTAGCACAGAGTATAAGTATCCCGCTCCACATCAGTATATTAAGTGTGCTACGCTCCATGTGTCTACTCTAGTTACAGAGACATCTGATTTACAAGGCACCTTGCGCATACAAGGGAGCATAATGACAGGAGGGCATAATGAGGCAGAAAATCCCTTGGATCAACAAGGAAACAGCTTTTCAGTACAGCAGTCAACGATGTTCATCTTGTTAGACAGGTATACGTATCTTTCTGTGCCAGACCCTGTATTCTTAATTTTTCTTCTTTAAATAGAAAAAAAAAGTTATTTGATTGAGGAGTTAAAACCAGGAACAAAACAGATGAGGGAGCAAAGTGAAAGAACCGTGGTAGATATAGTGATGGTACCTGCATTACTCCAGCTAACAAAGGATTAAGACCACTTGCCACCACACACAATACTGTACCGTACTTTCTAGGAAATCTCTGGAAAACTAGGAGGGCTCTAAAATTAATTAAGGGGATTAGAAGACACTAGTTATGAAGACTAGTTAATTATATACACTGGGAAAACGGCATCTTAGAGGGGATATGATAACATTATATAAATATATGCAGGGCCAATATAACGAGCTTGTGAGTGACCTGATCATTAACAGAAATAACAAGAACAAGAGGTCCCCCTCTGACACTGGAAGAGAGATTTTATAGATGACAGAAGGAATTCTTTACAGTAAGGACAGTAAAGGTATGGAATTCACTGCCAAGGGAGGTGGTGTTATCAAATACATTAGATGCCTTCACAAGGGGTCTGGATATTTTTTCTGATATTTTGTTTGATCCAAGCAGAAATCAGATTGCCTTTTGGAGTCAAGAAGGGATTTTCCCTCCCCTTAATTAGGGAATTGTTTGCCTTCTTTTGGATCAAGAGTAGGAATGTTAGTGTCACGGAGCTGGCTAGTCCGACCGACCACCTCCGCTGACTTGTGCTCCCTTAGCCTGAGACAACACTTTCCCCGGTTTCTAGCCAAGACTCAGTGTAGGGTATACCTAAAAAGACAGATTTATTTCTCACACACACAGGGCTGGATATATCCAGCAAAACACACATTAACATGGTCAAGATATTGGGATACAAACCGCCCCCTTAATCTTACAGTACGATAGGGTCCCAACCTCCACTATCTATTACTGGCCCAAATCAGTTCCAAGGTTTGGCTGGGGTAAATGTCTGTAGTGGTGGAACTGGGGGAGGGGGAAGACACTCTCTGGTTGCAGATCCTGGCTGTATGCCGGAGATAATCCCCTCAGCCAGTGATGAGATGATACTTCTGGGGGTAGCAACACAAGTCTTTACAAAGTCAGGGCCCATAGTCAATAGGGAGGAGGCTGGCTGTCGGGCCTCTCCAATGGCCTCAGTGATGGAGTGTTCCATCAGTTAGGTGGAAGGGTGGAACTTGATGGACTTAGGTCTTTTTTCAACCTCATGTACTATGTAACTATGTAATATTTGTAACTGTCTTATGAGGAAGGGGAGAGCTAGACAGGAGAGACATAGAAACAAAAATAAAAAAGTTAAAATAGTATCCACACCTTTCACTCCTCCTGCTCTGCACCATGTCCACTAGAACCAAGACAATATCCTGATGGCCCCTTGTCAGATTAGCAGTTTAAGGTTATGTGACCACTACTGATGCTGCTTTGTTATAACCAAAAATACCCTGCATATAAAATGGATTGCTAGTCTCCTGCCAGTAGTGGGGTAGAGGTTTGGTTTAAGGGAGGGGGGGGGTAAATAGCGAGCATTGATTTCCTTATGAAAATACTGCAAAATAAATGCACCGAACGAACGCTGGCGATCACAGCTATGGGAACAATCACGTTTGACCCGGTCAATTTTCTTTATGATCAAGCTGCCCGTCACTTCTGAAACCACTCGCGCTCACTTAAAACCGCTGGCCTAAGCCGGCCGGGTAACGCTTTGGTATTTACAGCTTGCGATATTTACAGCAGAGAAACCAATGTTTATACAAGGGGATTCTAAAACATACGGTCAGGGGAGGCTTCCATTAATCCTAAACCTTATGGCCCAATAAATTTATCTTGTTAACAAGCCTTTGCTCCTAATCAGGGATTTGTTTGTAAAAACCAACCTTTAGCCAGATTTTATTTTCTCCTCTCACAACTGCCATATTTCAAACGGAGCTCTGGGTTTTATTTCCATTTGCACATTTCCAAAGGTTGCCTTTTCCTTTTTATGATAGTTAAAGGTTAATGAAGGGAGGAATGAAGGCAAAGGGGCTGTTTATGACACCCCTGACTGGATAGCAAATCAACCTGCTAATAACACTAAGTACAGATGTTCACTACGTGACATAAGACATATCTTGAACTCGCCCAAATGGACACATTTCTCCTTTGTGCTTTTTTTCTTACCGTATTACTCAAGCCGAGTTTCTGCATCAATGGAGGATATTTCTCAAGGAAAAATAAATATTTCAGTATTAAAGGCAGTGCTGTACACAGGAGTGTTTGCAAGAGAAATTGATTTATATTATATTTCTTCATAGTTTATTTTAACAAAATAAAACATCCATTATCCTAGAGGATGGCGCTGTAGGCAGTCATGTGGTATTACGTGCGACTTTCACTGCTCAGACACCGCACTGAGCTTATTCTTTACGGCAGTCAATTTCTGTATCCTACACAGACTTTCAAGAGTATAAGTAATTAAGAACAAAATAATCCTTACCACAGCTCGCTATGATAAGGAACTGCCTTATCGGCCTAGGGGTGAGTCTATGATTAACTGTCTGAGGAACAGGAGGGAGATTCAAGTCAATTCAACTTTACAGACAATACATTTTGTCTGAACCACATTTTTTTAATTTCAAATCTAAATTCACTGCAATATTTATTGTTACAAAGTCATACTATCCTATACACATGGCTACTAAATATTAGAGTGACACACTACTCTGTACCGTCATACAGCCCAATGCACATGCTGACTACCCAATGCAGTATCTAGACACAAACCTATCAAATACACCTGCTCACTACCCTATACACCTGCTCACTACCCTATACAGTCACACCACCCTATACACATGCACCCCACACAATTCACAAAGACCGAATGCATGCTACACAATAGAATGTCACACCATCCTATGCATATCCATACTACCATGTACACACACAAACCACACAATACAGTCACACTAGTCTACACACAAGCTTATTAAACAATAAAAAGTGGCTATATCTTCTACACATACTACTCTGTACACATTAAAGCACTATACACACATTAAACAATACACAGGCTCCCTGCCTACATTCTTCTAATTCTTTCTCACCTCATCTTTTCTCTTAACTAGAATGTCATCCATGCATTACCAATTGTTACATTTGATATCAATAAAATTTAACAAGCAGTACTTGACTATTGGATGACATCCTTGAAAAAAATAGGCCAAGCTCCAAGTTAAAGAGCAGAAGGATGAGAAAACAGATAAATACATGGACAATGAACATTTGGAGGTTTCTCATTCACTCGCAACTTACGTGATATGTACAACACAGCTATCTTTATAAATAAAAAAGGGGGATTTCCCCTTTAGCGACACCTGGTGTCTTTGCAAACACACCAACATTTTAGGATTGCCTAATAAATAATACCCTGCTATTTATAGAAAACCAGGATTCTATTTGCATGGTTGTAGTTACAAATTCTTTTCAACATACTTATCTTATTTCTCTATCACCCTCTATATAGACATAAATCTTTATCTAGCAAGCGCTAGGTGTCAAAAGCCTGGATTCAGCTAGGACTATAAAATGATAAACCGTATACAAGATGTCAGAACCAAAACACCACAAAGTCATGATACAAAAAGAAAAATGGGAATACGTAAAAGGGTGGCAACATCTGTCTTCATCAAGCTTTCAATGTTTAAGGCAACTACATTAGAAACACCAAACACCCTTAAGCTGAAGTTAGACAAATGTGTTACTTGTTGGAGTGGGAATGATCCAAGCTGTAGAGTTTGCTGCATCAGCATTCTTTTGTCACCACTTTAAGCTAGATCTCTCACTGCCGAGATTCTTGTCTCATTAAATTTGCAGTCAGAAAACAAGTATACTTTGTGGTTTTGGCTTTTACAATCTGTTACTTTGGGAAATATTACATCTTAGGGCCTGTTTTATGTCTGCCTTGTATCCGCTGTCATCTCACGCCTTTGACTTAAGCTGCCAATAGCGACACCAAGGTGGAAGAAATGAACGGCGAGATATCGTCATGTAAATCAGGTCACAACGGGCAAAGGCGTACATCCGGTATTTAGCATTTAGCTTTCTGTGTATTACTTTATAGAGCCAAGCTAACTCCAAGTATATTAAATGTTTTTCTAACAAAACATTTCAATAGTCATGCTTCAACTGTCGGGCAGTAGATGTTAATGAATAATAAGGATATTGATAGACTAAATACATACAGGTTATGTCAATATATTGCATAGAGATCTGTAGAACCGGGTGAAAAGTTTAGCATATGCCCAGAACAAATAATGCAAAAGTGGCACTTGAAAAGTAGCTGTGGAAACATTTATTTTCTGTGGGAGTTTCCAAGGTTGTGCGCTATCATAAATACCATCCATGACATCATGATGCACGCATATCTCGCAGGAGCAGGCCAAAGTAAGTCCTGCAGGAACATTTTCTATCTTTTTTCCCAGCTCTGTGTAGAAGAACTGTTCATCTAGCGAGAATCCCAATGCACATGAAACAATTTTGTCCACAAAGGAGGCCTTCCACAATTAGGTGCCAAGACCTAGAGACTGTAGATGCAGATTACATTGATTGAACAAGCCAATCGCAATAGTTTCAGCTATGGGATAAGAGACACTTCTATTGACTTTGGGCACCATTCAGTGGCTCGGGATATCCAGGAACACATTGTGGTCACGGCTATTTCAAGAATAAAATTCCCTGCAATGCTAGAGGCAAGAAAACATGCTCTGAAGTGGTGCAACATTAAATTAAATTATGGATATAAAAGTCATCATCTCTTTTGCTGGTGAATCTGAGAATCCACTGCGTATTTAGTCTTAGATATACACTAAATTGTCAAATATCAAGAGGACGTCCAGGTTCCCTAACCAGCTGATAGCTGTGCATACAAGCCCACAAATTAGTTTCCAGTTAGCACATCTCCTTTAAAAGCCCATTCTACAAACCCCATCTAATCTTGCCAGATTTCCTTACATTACATATACACTTTAATACAATCTATTCAGAAATGTTCTGTAAAAATTGTTTATTGTGTTGTGTGTAGCAAACATCTTTTTGATTAGCTGTGAAAAAGATCAATGTTCTGCACAGCTGGCTCTACCTTCAAGAAGACAGCCGTGCGCAGAAGGCCTCAGTCGGAGTATCAAGCTATCAGGTCAGGGGATCAAGTCTTACTACAGACGGAAAATCAATTGCTTGACAGGACTGTGAGCAAAGACTCAAATTATGTTATGCCCTAACTTTAGGCTGATAAAATTTTATTCAAGTTATGGAAATCTCACAGGAACTGCTACAATGTAAGCTTAAGGAAAAAACACCAAAAATGTGTTACATATGAAAATAGCATTGAAACCGAATACACAGAAAGTATATAAAGTATATAAGAGATAGTGAGTGAACCTTTTCACACCCAAACATAACTAGCTGGATAATTGCGGATCATGACAGGGATGTTTCTGTGGAAGGGGATGTTTATAAAATTGAAGAACCAGCAGCACAGCATAAACACAAAACAAGGCAACATAAGGACACTATTCTTATAAAGAACGTCACATCCCAACATTAATGCTGAGAGTAATTATCCAAGGACAACAGGTCAAGTGAGGCAAGGTAAGACGACAAGTAATACACACAATGTAGGCACAAAAAACTGCACACATACTGTAAATCCTGTCTCTAAATACAAATGCTCATCAATTCAGAATGCATGCGGATCTCGTGGAACCCCCGATTGCAAGCCCAGTGCTTGAAGTCAAATTCTCTTGGCTGCATAGGCATGAATTCCCGTAGACACAATCCAAAATCCCTTTCCAGTAACTCTTCCTCTCCCATTCCCCTTCCAAATGGTGTATCCCAAAGCTCAGTTCTATGACCTCTCCAGTTCATACTTTACACTATTTTCCTTGGCAAACTCATTTGGTCAGTGGGCTTTCTGTACCACCTGTATTCCAATGACACTCCGGTCTACCCCTCCTCCCCGATCAAACTCCATCTTAGTCATTGTGTCACTAACTGCTTGTTTCTGCTTCTAACTAGAAGTATGGCCAATTCCTAAAATTCAGTCTCTACAAAACATTATAGCTTCCCTCTCACCAATGCTAGCATTCCTTCAACAGCCCAAGTGTTAATCACCCTTCCCCTCACACACACAATGCCTTGGTGTTATCATTGTCTCCGACCTCTCAGTCAGTTTCTAAAGACCAGCACCTACGGCTTACAAGCATTGCCTACATTTTCCTCCAACATGCAACATGCAATTAACAAGGGCATGAGAAAGAACCTCAACTCTTCTGCCACCTACTGCAACTCTGTCACCGTTATCAATCTTTCCTCCCTTCTAATCCATCATTAATGCTTATGCTAGACTTGTCTTTCTTGCCCATTACTCTACTAACAGCACCACTCTGTTAATCTCTTCATGGTCTGTTAATTTAAGGATTCACTAGAAAAGGCTGATTCTGGCTATCAAATATTTTCGTTGCAGTTCCACTATCTACATCTCCTCATTTATGGCCAAATGTCCACCTACTCAGTCCCTCTGCTCATCTGAAGAGAGTCAACTATGCGATGACCTCTATCTGCCGTGCTCGTATACCAGACTTCTCTATGGCCATCCTCATCCATTCCCCAGTCTATCCATGCCTAACCTTGTTTCCCGTTTCCAAAAATGTTATTTGAATATTTCTTCTGTCCCGTTTACTCACTGTACAATGCTACAGAATATGATCTATATAAATCAATATTAATTATTCTGCTGGGAGGCTGTCGCTTATCTACCAAGCTGTCAGGGACGTAAACGTCCTTACATTACACATAAATCTGACCTTCTAGGTTTAGACTATGAGCTTTTGGCATTACTATTCTCCTTCTTTGAAATATACCAACTTAAATGAGCCTTATGTTGTCCATTTTCAATTTGCATGGTAAACCAATTAAAACTTTATTCTAGATTTGGAATGCTAATTTAAAAGCATATGTCTGCAGCAAATGTGGTCTCTAAAAGTAATCTGTAGCCTCTATATCTTAGGAGAGCCAAAGTTTAAAATATATTGGGTCCTGACCCATGCTTTTCTCTACGCAGATGGTAGCTTCCCCATCGGTCTTCTTGCGTACCGCAATGGTTTAGGATATCATCCCAGAAGAAGTGGTTATGCTTCTTATGAGTAAGCATGGCTAAGTGCAAAGAAGAGCTTTCTACCTCTCCTCCTCTATACCTACTTTGTTCATAGAGATAACTATGTATTAAAGCAAATTAAGAAGACCTATGCCATGCTGCAAATTGTAGGCATCCATCCAGGATTCTAATGCTTAGCAATGATGAAGAAGAGGCCACACAGCTCTCAGTTTGTAGTACACCCTAAAAGGCAAATTTCTATCTTACGTGGTGCTACCATATAACTACCTTACACAGATGCATAGCCCCCCCCCCCACTTAACTAAGCTGGTGCGAGGGGCAGGATGCAGAATCCTCAAATTATATCAGAATTCTGTATATTGCTTGGAAAATAAAAGTGTGTTATTATAATTATATATATTTTTTGACTGCTAATACAGATGAGCTCTCAACTCTTTGTATGGAGCCCCTGGAATTCTAGTCACCTCTGTCACTTCAAGGCACTAACAACGTATAGTCCTTTCATACATTTTAAACACATTACATCAGATCTCTGAAGGTGTAAATCACAGACCTGAATCCGTAAGTCTCGTGGTTATTTTGAACAAAATAACAGCACATCAGCACTGTTAACACTGAGCGAACACACAAAATAATGCTGTACAATATTGATCTCACATTTTGAGAATTGACAATTTTCCTGCAGTTAAGTAGGTCACTTTCATGGGAGCATTAAGCCGTAGTCATAGCTGGAATGAATCAGAGAACACAGTCTTTTCTTATTCTACAGCATTTCCAAATTCACAGCGACCTTGAAGCCACCCAATCGAAAATAGAATTCACACTACAGAACAGTGCTCTCCTCCTCATGTTTTTTTATTCATCTGAAAATCTGCTTTCATATATATATACTGCAGACAGTCTGTATCAATTTTAAATGAAACACACATTTATTATAAATACGCTTTGCCACAACGTGGATTTCAAATTGCTTTTGAAAGACGGGAGGTTAATCTGGCATGAATTTATATAAAAAAAACACTGTGTTGTGGTCAAGTCCATAAGAGGAAATTCTAATGCAAGGTTATGACTGGGATTAGTATCAGAAGAATTTTTTATTAAATAATGCTGAAAAGAAAAAAAGAAAAAAAAATAGCTGAAGGCAAGTCCTAGAAGCAAAAGCGAGTCCATGGTGCCGTTATAAATTAATTATTTATCAGACTCCACAACGTAACAGATTGGCTTAAAGTGAGAACTTAAACCAAAAAGGAAAATTGGCCAAAAGCTCCACTGCGGAGGCCAAACAAATATAATGCAAACCATGAGTGTTAATCGGAACCTTCAAGATTTCCGAACCACCTCTTCAAATAAAGGGATAGTAACGTTTCAAGACCATACGATTACCTGTAATATTTCTGTACTAATCATCCAAGCTGCCCAAGGAGTTGAGACAGTTTAGTATTCTTCAAAATTACCCTTAAAATTACAAGGCTTATATTAGCCAAAGGGCTACTTATCCTAGTAAGCAATCCCTTTCCTGGCACTTGCCATGAAACTTTTTGCTATCAAACCTGGACAATTTTCCGCTAAAGATGATGTAGGAGCTGCCCAAATTACATCGTTGAATATTCTAGCAATAATATCTTCGAGACTATCTGGTTAATTGGTATGATCAGCACCGCTGTTTTTCTACAGCAATATAATTTTGCAGTAAGATTTATCACCTTAGACTTGGGAAATGAAAATTACTTCTCGCCTACTCAAAAAATAAAAGCACATAAAAGTTAAATTATCTTAAGGCCATAGTAAAAACGTGGTTTATTACACGGACCAATTCAAATTCAGGCAACATGTAAGCATTGCTATGGTTAGTAAGAAGTGAAATAAACCTAAAAGTTTGAGTCCTGACCAAACTACAAGGGGATTCAATTATGCAGAACCGCGTCATCTCAGCAGCACTGGCTCCTTTCATCACCGACAGATTCAACAGCTTCTTAAAAGTGCCAGCAAGCTGTATTTTTAAGACTTATTAAATTATGATGAGAATCATGAGATGCTTACATGCCGCTACTCTGTTATGTGCTTCTCAGCTTCTTTTCCAGAAACTCCTAAAGTGTACATTGACTAGAAGCCATATTCCCCGTGCGATCAATCTTCCAGACACAATTACTAATGAAAAGACATCTCGATAACATGTAAAGTTTATATTAGGGGGTATCTCCTGTAAGACAGTCGTACTCCCAGTATTCTATAGGATTTACAGTACCATCTAAGCTTGATACAAGAGCCTACTAAACTTCTCAACAGTCCATTTTTAATGTTCAATCTTGAAGACACTACGGGTGTCACCGGTGGTAATGTGGACGGGGATTAAACCACTATTTGTTCATGAACAGCCTACAATTTATCTAAGAGAATTACCACTATAGAAGTCACCAAGACCGGAGTTTAGGTTTCATTGCTTTATGTGCACTGCGGTAATTTAGCTGTTTGCAGGCAGCCCTGTTAAGAGGGGCATAAATAGTAGAGACCGCTTATAATTACCAAAACTACCATTTTTGGTGAGAAGGTGAATGTCCTCTTAAAAACAATTTACACTAAGAACAAAAAAAAGTTAGATCACAATCTTCCCAGAAAGATTTAAGTTGTACTTAATTAACACTGGCAACGTTCACTCCTATTACAAAAATAAAAAAAGATATATATATTTTCACGAGTTATTTTTATGCAGTCAACCGACGCAGGATCATTAAGAATCAGAGTAATGAGTTTTAGCTTCCCCAACCAAACTCAACAGATGTGAAGCGATATAAACCACGCTTCTCTCTCTTTTTTTATTTTAATCTTTTCAGTGGAAATGGAAGAGCTATTTCATTGTCGAGTCTTGCTGAGCAAAGAGACAATGTGTCCCTTATCCTTCTAATTAAGCAATAAAGCAGTGCAGATATATAAAAGATTTCTCCCTGGAGGGCATCAGCACCCTTTCATGGTTCAAACCACAACTCCATGAGACTACTTTCCTTTAACGTTCCCCCAATATCTTCTGTGTCTAAAAATAAGTTGAAGATTAATCACTTAGAACGTATTTTCCCCTATTTAAAGGTGTTACTTTACCATCTCTGTGTTTAACACTTTGTAAGTAAACACGGTGCTGCAGAATGCCCAAGCCCTTTCAGTA
This sequence comes from Spea multiplicata, assembly GCA_009364415.1. Lineage (NCBI taxonomy): Eukaryota > Metazoa > Chordata > Amphibia > Anura > Pelobatidae > Spea > Spea multiplicata. Next base: position 9,078,748 of record VKOC01000004.1, read on the forward strand.
AGTCTTTAATCATGTAAAAAAAAGCTTCCCAATTTATAGTCCGTCACACGAGACAAAAGCAGGCCCTACTTGGCTGTCACCATAAAAAGTGAAAAGTTTTGTTTCATTTTTACGCCGTTAAACCTTTAGGAGGAAAGCATTCAATTCTACATCCTTTAATGGTTTAATAGAATGCAATTGCTTCTTCTAAGAGGAACAGGACCTTTAAGAGCTTCTTGGTAGGATGGACAGATTAATTGGTGCAACGCTACATCCATAGATTTAGGAAAAATGAGTTATCACTATGGTAATTTCAGACAGCAGAATGATGGATACATACACACTGAAAAAAAAGAAAAAAAAAAATGTCCAAGACAAGGCAATACGACTCCAATAGCAGCAGACAAGACGTTCTTGCTGGAGTCCTTTTTGCCTTAACAAGCTCAGCAGCAGCCGCTTTGTCATACATGAAGCAGCTGCTGAGGCTATGGATGACAGACGCCGACACGAGAAAGGGCAGCAGCCCTCGGATCCAGCAGCTCAAAGACCTTTTCTGCCCCGGGGCTTTTTCTGATGCAAGTGGTATCTCTTGGGATTCTCTTAACGTCGATAAGTGGCCTAGCTAACCGTCTACAAGAGCGTTATAGAGAACGTTAGAGGGGATACCAAGAATAAGCACCATAACCAATAACCACCACACTAATCACATGCAAAATATCAACCTCAGTCTGTGGATCGATCCATAGGTATATGGTACATCAGTATGTACAAGACATATAGATCCATTACCCAAAACCAAATGATTCACATCCAAGCAAAATGTATTATACATTGTAATATAATTGTAGAAGAAAACATGCACTCCTTTCAAAATAGAGTAGCTCCAAAGTGTGGTCCATGCCCTTGGCAGCAGATTGAATAACATTGAGGAAATATGGGTGTGTAATAAGATGCACACTTATACTGGTACCTACCCCCGTTACCCTACCTGTTAATACAGTCAGTTCTACAATGTGTATACTATATTGTGTTACACGGCACGCATCCATATATGAGCCAAAGTCAAACTTAATGGCATTATTCTGCTAGACTTAAGGCTTTTTAACCGGGAACCAGAAATTCAGAAGCTAGAAGGATAGGAGTAAGCACTGAAGAAAGGGGGCCCTATTCTGCTTAGGAAAGCTCTGGTTGATGCCCCACTGTAGCCTGACTTGCCATTAAATTACATTGACTGCAGCATTATATTTAATGTAACTGAAACGATTTATCTATAGGAGCAGAGGATCAGATAATCCCTGTAACATGGACTAGATATCAAAATGCATCCACTCTAGTGATATTGGCATTTAATTTGCATATAAAAAGGTTCATATCTGACATTAACATGATTCCATGTTTCCATTGCGATTCACCAACATTCAAGAAAGTTACGGAAAATGTACAATTCTACAAGTTATGGACAGTGTTATGTTACACATCTTGCACACAAGGGCTTTTACTATCTGCATCAGGATTAACATTCTTGTTTAAGGATACAGATCTATGCAGCTGTCTGCTCAATGAAATAATCTGCAAGAAACTATAACTAAATTTGGGGATAGGAGCTCTCATCATTAAAAATAAGTATACACCAAGTGTCTAAGTGGAACGCTATACTCCAGAGACTTTAAAAGAGACTTTTGTAATTACAAAGTCGTATAACGAAATACAGGCACGCAAACAAAAAAAATAGTTATATTATATGCTGTTCTTGTCTTCTGAAATGGTAATTACATATAGTAAGAATTGGAGAAAGTACAGAAAGCTCTACCACAATTTCTTAATCACAATTTAGGATCGCATACAAAAGGAGTTTGTTCCCCAGCTGCCTTTGAGCTGAAATGTATTTCTAAAGAGTTTTGCTTTGTTTGTACATTATGTTTCTCTTAATTCTCTTCTTAATATGTATACTGTGATCACTCGATTAAAATCCGGCGACAATAAAATGGAAGTTATAGCAAAAGATAATCTTGACGTAAAGCAAATACTGTGCATCCAATCCGAGATGCGGTAAGAGGAGAGAATCGTATATTCCCGTGCCAGGGAGACAAACGGGCCATCGCGCAGTAAGAGGACGGACTCTTCTAGAGAACGGATCACTTTTAATAAGGCTTTTAAAGTCATTGTGAGAACACAGCCAAGATGTCACCTGAAGGCCTGCCACTAAATCACATGCGCCACCAACCACGCTAGTCATACAGCCGCATAGGGTCGTGTGGGTCGCTTAACAGCAGTGAAGGACCAATGGATGCCACAAGCCTGAGGACCTCTTGAGGGAGTCGCATTCATAATAAAATGTATGTTTTATTAATATTAACATTAAAGTGACCACTTTGAAACAGAAATATAAATACAAGCAACATTAAAAAAAAAAACGTGCTTTTATAAATTACAAACGGCTTAGAGCATAAAGGCCAGCTATGGAAACACTTTCCTTGTGTTCTTTCTATAGTGGACAGGTCTCCTTTATAACAACATCTTCATTTAAGATATTACTATTCTTAATGGGGATTCAGAATAGTTACTTAAAGTAACGTCATTTAAGCATGTAATTCAGAGGGCGTATCTATAAACCTAACACACATCTTCTAAAGTATAAATATACTAGGTTAAAACATGTTCTAAAATAGACTATAAAGAGCATTCCACCTTACAAGACTTTTGTAAGCTGGAGACATCATTCTGCACGTTCTTAATCAGCAACATCTTCTCAGAGCTAAAATAACTTATGAACGTTACTGGAAGTATTGAATCATGTTATAAACACAAATATGTCGCTCTACTGAATGAAACAATGTATAACATTCATAACACAAATATGTCGCTCTACTGAATGAAACAAACAATGTATAACATTCATAACACAAATATGTCGCTCTACTGAATGAAAAACAATGTATAAGGTTCTGGTGCACAGTTTGCAACAAGGTCTCAGCAGTCACTGCAGATGTCCACTATAAAGACAACATTTATGATATATGGGGATTGTTAACTAGGATCCTAAAACTGACCCTCCATAGGAGCCCCCACCAATCTGATGTTACATCCAAAAGCTTAATTTATGTCCAGATGACAGGCGTGTGACAAATAAGAGTTCAAGCTTTATGTGGTTTGGTCAAGGCTTCAACCTAACACGCTGGAATCCAATATGAAACAGAAAAGATCTAGCATTATCCTGAAACCTCACCAAAAAAAAACAAAAGAAACAGGCCGAATAGTTTTTATTCTATCTAGTCTGCCCATTTTTCCCATAATGTAAGACTCAGTCCTTGATTTTGTCTAAGATTCAGGATAGATTATGTCGATTAAGTCTATCCCATGCATTTTTAAATTCCACCGCGGTATTAGCATCTACCACCTCTGATGGAAGGCTGTCACGTTTTTCCACCACTCTAACAGTAAAGTAACGCTACCTTACATTACACCTAAATCTGACCCTCTAGTTTTGGATTATAACCTCTTTTTCTAACATTTCTCCTTCTTTGAAATAAACTTCCCTCTTATACTTAAATCCCTAATGTTAAATCCCTTTATTTAAATGCTCCTATCACACCCCTCCTTCAAGTGGAGATCCCTTATTCTTTGATAAGTCTTACCCTGCAAACCATTCACCTTTTTGGTGGAACTCAATACTCTAGGTGAGGTCTGACCAGAGATCTGTAACCAGAGATCTGTAAGGTGGCAGAACCATCTCCCTCTCGCGGCTACTAATGCCTCCTGCTATACAACCCAGCACCCTGCTTGCTTTCTCAAGCACTACCGCATTACCTGCTTACCTCAGATATAATTACAAGTCCCACTCTTCTGTGTTTTTGGAATTATTTTACATTTAGCAACATTAAACTGGAGGTGCAACACTGGACCATTCTTGTAATTGAGGTAAGCCCCCTGCTTTTTGGCAAGTTCAGTATGTTTTGAATAATTTCCCGAAGCTGAGAAGGTCCTGCATAATGCAGAGTGTTTTCATCTCAACTCATTTACAGCTTTCCATTGAGCTAATAACATAACTACGATTTTTATATAGCGCCTTTCTCCAAGTGGGACTCAAAGTGCTTTCTTAGTGCACACTGAGTCATAGGTGTTGTTATCTATTTCTTATGAAAAGTGAAACAAACACCTATGACTCAGTGTGCACTAAGAAAGCACTTTGAGTCCCACTTGGAGAAAGGAGCTATATAAAAATCGTAGTTATGTTATTAGCTCAATGGAAAGCTGTAAATGAGTTGAGATGAAAACACTCTGCATTATGCAGGACCTTCTCAGCTTCGGGAAAACATCCCGTGTTTACTTCTTAGTGCACAATGATAGTGGGGAAAACCATCCATCACATGCACTTTAATTTATAAGATATCCAAGCGGTCCCAAATTTATGTGGTTTCCCCATGTCCATGCGTGGAAAACACTTCCACCAATTTCAATAGGCTTCTTCAGTTCTCTCGGCGGAGGTGGCGAGAAGTTGCAACGCTAACTAAGGCAAATTCTTATTTTTTTTTTACTATTTTAACTATGAACAATGCATTTAAAAAATACTTGAAATAATTTAGGTGAGTAGGAGAGCTTGAAAAGATGATTTTAAGGTAACATTAAGGTACATTTTATTTATTATTTTTTTACTACACAAATTATTTTCATATGTATTGCTCAGAGAGTGCCCTTTTAACACGGCGAGATGAAATTGTCATACCCACAACTCACCGTTTATTAAACTGTGAAGTTTAATGTCTCGTAAAAAGATGACAGATCCACTTTTTCTCACTTGACATATATATAGAATTGGAAATAACAAAAGCGGAAGTCGTAGAGTTTAGTTCCATTGTAATAAAACCTCTGATCTGCATATGCCTTTTGTTATCGGCTTTGTGTTTAGATGACAATGTAGCGTCAACCTTGTTAGGTAGTTGGTTATATAAATAGGAATTGAAATCTAGGTCTGAGAGAATATTGTTAGAAGACCAGAGGATATCCATTGCCTGAAAGCCAAGACAAATGTTAAATAGTTATTTGACTCAGATCTTTTCATTGAATCCGATCATTTTGTTCCTATCGCAGAAAGCTCCATTATTTATTTCATATCCTTTAGCGGCTGCATGTTTGTTGAAGCTTTTTTGCTGAGGTTTTAAGAATATTCTTAACATCCAAAACACCATTCTCACAAAAAATGAATAGAGCGTGAAAAATATGACCTTGTGTTAAGAACTGAAATCATTTCAGTCTAGAGGAGTCTGGAAAGGTGATTTTACAGAATGCTTTTTCTCCAATTTGAACTGGGAACTTAGGATGTCTTATTGTACAATTTTGAAAGACTTCAAGATCTGCAACGGTTTTGCCAAATATACGGTACTTGTCCCACGTGCTATACCTAGACTTTCAACACTTTAAAGGGGGGTCATGTCCCTTTAAGCAACGAATGCGGCCCCTTCACTTACATCGAAGGGGCTAGCAATGAATTATCTTGAAATAATGGGGTACACTAACAAAAACAGAGCATTTCAAGTTGTGAAAAGTTAAGCATTCTATATTGGCAGAGCAAGGGGGCTACAGGGCCACAAGTGGGCCAGGATTAATCTTTGGCAATGTGACAGAACAATCAGAACAGTAGGAAGTTTTTCATTGAAGTCAATGCTGCTGAAGGTTTGCACTGGGGGACTGGGTGTTGCACACACATATCTTTAATACACCATGCTTTGCTTCTTCTCTTAGGTTCCCTTTTCTATAATATTAGATATTCGTTAAAACTTGAATAAAGAAAGCAAATCCTTTTTGCAGAACTGTATACTAGACTTGTGCATCCAGACGAATTTAAATTTTAAAGGAATTTGCCAATTTCCTCAATTTGTAGGAATGCCTGAAATCTTGGAGAGACCCTCAACGAAAGAGAATGAAAACAAAGAACTATTTTTTTCCCCCATTCTCGGACCCTTACACACATACATCAGCTCATTTTTCCTTTCCCTCCCTATCTTTCTTAAGTGATGTTATAAAATTGTATTTATTGGCTGTACCCATCACCTTCTCTGTGAATTGATTCTATTAAACGGGGAAGCCTGTAACATATCACAATATGTACTAATGCTGTCAATGTATCCATCTGTGCACAAATACATATGGCACTGAAACATTTACTATATGCCCGAGAATCAGTGGATTATATATTTAGTCCCTAAATACATTTTCATCCTGCAAGCAAAATGGATATAGCTGTACTGATTTTAAAGATGGATCCTACTGTCAAAGGTGGATTTTTTTGGGCCAACACAGTAGAAGATGGATGTTCACATAAGCTTTCAAAACCTCTGAGAGGTATTCTTTAGAAATCATCCATGTTGTCCCAATAAAAAGGGTACCACCTTAAACACAAGACTTGATCCTAACTGGAAAACTTTGTACAAATAATCTTGCACATAGAATCTGATCACAATGTTAATTTTAGAGCAATCTGAAAAACATTCTTTTGGTTTTGATGGCGTGGTTCTGCTCATAGCTTTGAATTTGGAATTTGCAGAAGAAATGCCCTAGTTTTAACTCGGTCGATCTAGCTCCGTCACAATGCCCCATAATGTCCCACGTAAAGACTCACTCAGTTATCTCCTCTGTTACAGTGTGCTCCACTTGCAGCCTGGAGTTGACTTCTATAAAGTAATGCTTGCCATGTTTGTCCACCAGAAATTCTACTGTACCAGCATTTTCATAGCCAACCTGAAGGAAAAAGAAATGCTTAGATTAAAACTCCAACAATACAATGAATTTAATACATGGAATATCCTGGAAAACTCAAAATGGCTTCCTATGTGATGTGTCAAAGGATAGGGCTTCACATGGAGCCTTTAAGAAGTATATAATGGTTGCTGATGACTAGGTCTGCATAGTACATGGAAACAGAAACAAAGATGTACAGTATGGAGGACAGAAGTACCTTATTAAGCATACTGCATATAGGAAAAAAAAAGTGTTTCATAGCAAAAATAATCAAATTTACTTTAATATCGTTCTTTGCTACTTAGCACTATTGTCCATATCATAGTTAGGTTACACAAAAGCATAGGGGCATTTTCATCAGCAGCCGGAGCCGTGTGGAAAGTCTGCTGTGATCAGAACCAATAGACATTTGGACAAATAAAACCATATATCCATTGGAACATGCACTCACAGAAGGGAGTTGGTCAGACCAAGGTGATATAACAATATTAAATTATCAAAATATTTGAAACTGGTGCTCCCCATGTTTATGTATATTTTCAGAATTAACACACTCTATATAGGATCAAACCTAATGTTAGGATGCATCTGGTAATTACAGAAAACCCTAATGGACATCCCAATTACATGCTACGCCTCCGCACTTTATGCCAAACAATTGACAAAGACCCGCATGCCAATAATATACCATATCACTGTATTAATGGACCTCTTCTCTTCTGATCACTAAACCAGTTAGAACGGCATGGAATCAGTAACAGCTCAGGAGGCGCTGAGAACGTACTATGGGACACAATGAGTTAAGCAGTGTAGAAGGAAAATATGGAAACCATTCCATAAATTCACCTATAGAATATAGAACGTTAAGGTATGAGCAATAATTTTTCTAGATGAACATAAGCATAAAGAAGCTATTTTAATGCATAGACGGGCAAACCCATCATTATATAGCAGTTCCCGTCAGCACAACCTTTAAGATGCTTTGGCTTGGAAATTGCAGTTGACATTGTATCCATGACCCTTAGGGCCATATTAATCAAGGCAAAACTAGGGCAATGCAACTACTCCATTTTTATCACAGTACAAACCTCATAGAAATCAATGATATGTTTTTCGTTGGCACACGGGGAGCAATCACTTTGCTCCAGAATTGCCACAATTCCGCTTTGCTAAAATATGGCTATTACTGTCTCCGTGTGTTCAATGTATTGACAGATCCAGTTATTTCACTGGCTATTTTGGTCCTTTTTTTCTACTTGATTTGAAGGGCTTCCTGTGATTTTGTTTCTTTTAACCTCTACGCCACTCAGGCTCCTAAGTACGTACAATACTACCGTAGCTGTCCGTGAAAGAGAAATGTCTCTGTTCATAAAGACTGGCATATTGTGTCAAAGTCAACTCAACTCGCAGACTATGCTGCCTGCTACAGCCGTCCCAGCTTCTGTATTATTTCTGCCACGCAGCACTCGGTTTCCACATTTGGCAGAGGACACCCTTTAAACTACGTAATAAATGTTACATAAAATGTAAGTGCTGTAATAATAGTAATTAGAGGATCGTAGGTGCGAAGCGGAAAACACTTTCTATTCTGGGAAATGGATGTCAATGAGTTTAAGGCCAGGGGTCAAACAGAATCAAGTTGCCCAATAATCTAAGACCTTAAAACCATTATTTTGCTAATGCCGTCAAATTATCTTGACACAAAACTTGCCAATCATGTCCATCACACACATAGCTTCTTACTAAAGAACCTTTAACCATCAGCATGTCGCCGATCTAGCCATGGGTTATACAAGCCCAACGTGTGTACTTACTTGATGGAGACTCGCTGGCGTTGGCCCTTGAAAGACATGGCGCACCGCAACTCCTGGGGGGGTTTTTTCGTCTTTTTAATAAACCCCTATGTATTACTTCTTTCCTGTCTGGCTTTGTTTCAAGGTCAAATAACATTATCCAAAGGAACACTAATGAAAAGAGCCTTAAAGGACTTATTTTCAATCCTCAACATATTAAGAGCAAGTTGGCATACGCCGGTATGTTTGGTCTGCCACACTCTGAACGCTCCGTTTAAAGAAGTTTCATTAACCGCAGTCTGATATCATTACAGCAGCTCCTGGGATTTACCATAAGGGAATTTACCCAGTTAGTAACCTACGGAAAACACAACAAGCCCTAAGCACTGGTGGGCAAGCCATGAGATGGAAACCGGATGAACATGTAAGGCCTCGCTGGGACATTATATTGTTACGTATTATGGTGATCATTTAGAGTTAAGCAACAAATCTTATATTTAGTGGATGAGCTCACAATTAACATTTCAGTCCTCCAAGCACATACTCATACAAACTTAAGACAATCGCTATACCGTTTCTAATGGTTTAATTAAAACTAGGAGCGTCCTGGTAACGTGGGTTATGATTCCAGAAGATCAGGTAGAACAAAAGCGGCATACGGGAAGTCAAACGGAGCGAGCCGTGCGGCAGCCGGGATATTAAACCCATCTGACAGCAGCTGTTGTCTCACTGTCACTTATAAAAGCGGGAGAGGTAAAGATCAGGCAAAAAGACTCAACCTCATTAAGGTGCATTATAACGCAAGCACTTGTCTGCATAGCGCTTCAAACAACGGTCACCTTAAATATTAATCTACTGTGGACATTTAACCTATGCATGCGCAAAGAATACAATAGGAAGAACATCGAAAAACGCTCTGCCACAAGACCCATGAGTGTATCCATTCTAGACGATACAGACTGTCCTAGCGAGTGCCACCGTGAGGCAAGCAGAATCTGTCCCTTATAGTGCGCTGTAAATCTGGTGGAGCAGATGTGCCCATTAGGTACTCTGTGACAATATCAAGTCAATGGTACTTTCTAAACACAACAGACAGCGCTGCTGTAAAGGTGAGGCGCCCCCATTAAACACATCCTTATGTCAGACATATGTACCAGATGGCAAGCAAGTATTGTCACTGCATGAACTGGCACCGTGTGGCGTACCTCCATTCACCAGAGGACGGTACAAGGTTTAGATGCGAGCTCTAGCCATTAATCTTTAATCGCTCAGCAAATTCTGGAGCGCTGAAGACAAAGGTAACCAACTACTCAGCTACAAGGTTAACCTTCAATAAAAACGCAGCGTCACCGAGAAGCCAGTTCATCAAGTAACGAGGGCCATTTTGTGCGTTTGGGTATTTGCATAACAAATCTGAATATTAAGTACAAAACACCAGATCAAAACATCATATTTAATCCATGGCTGGCCACAAAGAAGATATGGCGGCTAGAACCCGACACTAAGCCACCAGCACTGCCAGCCATTACTACAAGCACATTACGGGTGAAAAGAAGCAGAGGACAAGAAGTTGCATCATGCCGGCAGAAACCGTAACGGTTTTCCTGCACGGTTTCAGCTTATTTATTGAAACTACCTACAGCTTGTGCTTTTTATTTGGTAATCAAGCTGCTTCAAAATCTTCCCCTCTACTACATCCCCCTTCTCTGAAGCCATTATCGAGTTGCTTGTACCAATCGACAGCAAGCAAAGTAACACCAGGTCAGAAGTAACATAACGGGGAGGAACAATCGTGCCGATCTAGATCACCAGGAAATGAAGATGGTTGATGCACTATAAATAAAATATCCTGTAGTTTACACGAAATATAGGCTTTTAAAGTGTCTATTTCTTATCTTGTTTGAAAAAAAAAACCATTATATTAAGCTACTATATATATATATTTAAATGGAACATTTTGGAAAAGTGACATTTTAACACGCTAAAATGTAAAACTTGAAAGACGCCTCAATTTTAAGGAAACGGCACACTTCATCATTGCTTGCCACCCGAGTGCCGGAGTGCCAGCTTCTTGTTTCACCATATGCCTTCTTTATGAATGTGCTAATTATTTTTAAGAGACGAGTAACTCTTGTTCAGTTAAATCAAATTTGTTAGCGCAGACTTCTTAAAACTTTATCATAAGTAACAGTCTCACTATGTCTGAGGACTGCGTGGAATATACCGCAAGTTTTTCCTTTCAAAGCAAATGACAGGATAGCGCCAGCGACTGCCCACCACCGACTGGGTAAGAGGCTGATGACGGCACATTAGGACTTGCTGAAATGTATACTGGCGTAATATACAAGTTCTTTCTCCACAATTTACCCACTGCAATGGGCCATATGCCAATTATTTTAATTAAGTGCCTTCTTGAGGACCAACGAATCAATGTAATTAGGTCTCCTGTAGTGTTAAATGAAAATGATCACCTTATTAAAAGCTACATTCATTATAAGATGTGTAATTAATGTGGCACGTCCCTGCAATGGTAGGAACACTCGTTACCTTCTATTTGTTTCTTAGATTGATAACCATGTATCCAGCAGTCAAGCTAACTGGCCTTCAACCAACATCACTATATTTCTATGCACCTGCTCTAACTTATAGCTCAATGCTTTCAGTAGCAAATACACGTATGATGTATGTCCTCCAAAGATATGTTCAAACAATATACCAGCAATATTATGGTCTCTATTATTCAAGTAAATGGAACCTCTAAGTCTTTCAAGTGATACTGTGAGGCCTACTCACTAAAGGGAGAGACGAGGAGCGCCTGCAAGGACGTTGTGCCTTCAACACCTTGACTTTGCGTTACATTATTAAGGGACAACCCAGTGTGGTTCTGCTGCAGGAAGATCTTAGCTGGCCGTGGATATTACATATTTAGATGGGTGAGAAGTCTCCTCATCCTTTGAATCATGCATTCTTAGTCCTTCTTGCATAGAAACTTGCTGGTACCGGGAAGTCCTAAAGTCAACTTGAAACCACAACTCTCCAGGCAACTCACCCTTTAAATGCCTTAGAGCAGAAAATTGCCGATACTGTTTATGTGTTTGCTAAGTGACAGCCAATCTAAAGCAAGATTGAACCACAATTTATTCAGTTTGTTTTGGGACTCTGCTATTTTGAATATGGACCTTATGTTCACCTTTGGTTGAAGCTTGTATCTTGGGCTTGAACCAACCAAAGAAGCCACTTTGCTGGTTTAATATTTTTAATATGAATGCTAAAAAAAAAATTGAGGTAAAAACGACAATGTACTAAGAAAAGAAACAAAGAACCAATAAGACAATAATGAATCAAAGATGTTAAAAGGGGAGGATTGGAAGAGTTACCAATAAATGGAGAAATGACTATGATGGAGAGAAGATTGAATAAACTCAACAGCAGCAGCAGGAGATAACTCCCAACATCTGATAGATACCCCAGTTATATTCCCTATACACATAATTGGGTAATGACACAGGGCCCATTTACTGCAGAACAGATCAGCTATTGTCCACTATTAACTTTAACGTTACTCTGTCAAAATCTCAATTTAAACACAGTCAATAAAAAAAAAAAAAAAAAAGGGCATATCCATCCAATTACCCCAGCGGCAAGTGGGAAGCTATGATCATAAAAAAAATGATGTGGCAAATGTTTTGACAGTGTACACAAAGTTGTTTATTTAAGGTTAAAAAAGAATCCAAAAACATGAATAGTTCCTGTGCAGAATACACTAGAATCCTTAGAGAAAACATACAGAACAGATGCTGGTGATATTACATCTCATTTCAAAGGCACGCATATAACTGCAGTACAAGCAATTCCAATACACGATAGCCTCTGAAACCAGATACAGAAAACACATTTAAAAGCCTTTACTTTACAGGCTCCGAATTCATTAGCAGCAGCATCTGATAAGATGAGCAACAAGGTGCAACTTCACACGTCCTGAAAGGAGAAGGAATGACTTCCCTGTTCATTAAGGTTCGTAAACCAAAGCAAAACACGCTTCAGCATCAAGTGTTAAAGACGGACACTTGTTTCAGAGGATGTGGCAGGTGTGAGACCGTACGACCCATTGAGAGCCACTGACCGTGTAACGCGGATTTTAAAACACATATATGATGAAAATGTACGGGGATGTAACCTTACGCCACTGAAATTGTTGGATGACTTTACTGTGATTAGTTAACATAAGCATTGAGACAAACTTTTATTGTAATATTCATACCAAGAAGTGCTTTTAGTCAAATAAAAATCTTTCAAAAAAACCAATGTATTGTATTTAGGCATTTATTCAGAAATATGTATATCATACTTGGGTCATTTAGCATTAAACATTTAATCCCTACACACGACATACGCATCGCACATCACAAACCTTTACTGTCCCCGACACGGCCACTAAAGAAGAATGCATAAAAGTACTCCGCGTACACAGCCCTCAAAACTAAAACACAAACTCAGCACCTACCCGCGCCTAGAAGTTGCAGTCCTGCTGCAGTAGCTAGAGCAGCTTCTAGGTCCGGTAATTGCTTTATTCTTAAAGACAAACTCTTTGGGAGAGTCTTCTCCGTGGACCAACTATTTGTGCCACAGACTAGCTGGTTGAAGCAGTCGTTCAGTGATGGCAAAGTCCTTTCATCGAAATCGATGGTGGAACTTTCCACAAATGCGCTCTGAAGAGACCCCTGCAGCTGGGGCCGACTGGCTGCGCACATCATCCTGCGGGGGGATTTTTAGGGGTGAAGGGGACAAACGCACATGAGGGGATTCTGCAGAATCCACCATGTGTTAACAAAACGGAAAACACAAGGACCATATCATACGCATTTAAGTGTATATGATGGTTGGGCTGGAGTGGCCCTTTAATGATATATAGTCAAAAACACAGAGACTGAAGTTCTCTCATTACTAATACCTCTCTATTTTTGTCTCCCAGCTTTGCTTTACATTCCACTCGACAGAGAAATAAGAGTAGGGTTTTTTGTTTGTTTGTTTATTTATTATTTTCTGTCCAGTTCCCAGCAGTCTGGGAATGTAATATGGTAGCTTCTACTATCTGCTGTAATGCAATCAAAGCAATGTTAGTGGAACTTGTTCGT
>VKOC01000004.1:9099451-9160519 GCA_009364415.1 Spea multiplicata
AGAGGGCTCGTGGAGGAGAATGAGGGGCGCCGAGCGGTTGCTGGGCGCCCCTCTCGCTCCTCCGCATCAAAAAAAAAAAAATGCCGGTGAGCGGCATTTAAAAGCCACTCACCGGCGCCCCCCCTGAGATGGCGCCCATGGCACGTGCCATGGTTGCCATACCCTATATACGCCTCTGGCTGTGGAACAATGTGAGGTTATACAGTAAACAAAATGCACGAAATGATTGGGATTGAAAACAAGTAGTACCAACAGACCGTGACCCTTCTTTTCGAGCAGAACCAAGTTTCAGGTCCATTTATTATGTCAGATAGTTTCCACTAAAAAATAAATGAGGCAGAGTTTAGAATGGTTCAAAATCCCTAATTGCACACTTTCAAGCTGTTTTATTCTATTTGCTGAGCATTTTAATGTACCAGAAATATCTGTTTTGTCTTTTCACTTCCTTGATAAGTGAGCAGGCCTGGAGTGGCCATCTGGCAAATGCTTGGTAGGACACTGGCCAACAGAGCCATTCTCTCACCCAGCCGCATATATCCACGTAAAAAAAGCATAAAAACATAGAGTGGGCATGTATTTCCTGTTATGAAATACAGTACACAAATAGATTTCAGTGTTTTTAGAGCCGGAGTAGCATAAGGGCTGATTGAGCTGAAGCTCTAGGTGTATGTCTATTTAATAGGCCAATCAGCAGGTAGCATGTAAATTTCAATTTGTGTGCATTTCACCCAGCTGCCACTAGGTGGCAGGCGGTGGCGAAAGTTGAAAGAAGTCTCCCTCCAAGAGGCACATGGGAATTGTAATAGGGAGGTCTGCACAACGAAAGGCAAATTATACACCGTTCCCGTCTCCTGTGGAGTAGCAGAGGAAATCAAACTCCTTCATTAAAGGGAGAGGTTTTTACCCCACAGAGCATAAATAGAAACCAAAGGGTCATTTATCTGACTGACTAATGTTTTGCCTTATACTTAGCCCTTGGTGTCCAAGTTTTTTCTGCAGTGGGCCGCTTCATCAGAAATGAACGCGTGCGTGGGGCGCACTCATTTTTCACTGAGAGAAAATATGGCCTTTTAGCTTTATAATGCATATTAATACAGGGTTAATTTGACGATAAAAAAAACAATGGACAGTTTTTTGATCAACCTTTATATGTCATTCTATTAATACTAAATTACTTAAACAGTAAAACAAAGTCAGTTCACAAACCATTTAAAACAAGTTTAGCCACATGCTGTATTTGCTTGATTATAAGACGACCCCCCAAAATCTGAATATTAATGCAGGAGAAACCTGAATATAAGATGACCATATAGGGAAAAAGTTTTACTAGTAAATATTAATTCATGTAAACTATTTTTTCATTTAATAAAAGCGATTGAGAAATTTTTTTGTTTTTATTTCCTTTTATTTGCCGACCTGCCTCCCCAGTTAGGCACATCTGCCCCCAGGCTTGCCACTCTGCCCCCAGAAATGCCTTTTAACCCCCTATATGCCACTCTGCCTCCAGAAATGCCTTATATCCCCAGGGGCACATCATGGGACATAGTGGCATATAGGGGAAAAGGCACTCCCCCTGACATACCAGTGCTTCTGACTCCCTGGTGTCTGGTAAGGGCAGCGGGTGGATTCTGCCGGCACTTCTATGAATGAGCACCGGAAGGTCATGTGACGCAGGTGCTCCGTCATAGAAGTCCCGGCAGAAGTGCCAGCAGTAGCGGGAGTTGTCTCTGTCCATCGAGCAGACGTTCGCCGGCTGCCAGAGAAGAGAATTCCCTGCATCGCTGCCCGGACAACCTCCGCTGCTGCACTTTTACCGGCGCTCGGTGATAGAAGCCCTGGTGGCAGGTTACCAGACAGGAGGATGCAGATTGAAACAGAGTAAATGACTTTACTTTTCCTCTCACTGATTTCTAGGCCAAGAAAGGTTTGTCTTCTGAAGTGACTACACATTCAGGAGGGTGTTTTATCTCTGGATAAGTAAACATTAAATAAATCAATTTATTACTACAGTAAGAAAAGTGTCAGGAAACCAAATGCACACCAGGACAGGCTCTGCTACACCAACACCCAAACACACACACCAGGACAGGCTCTGCCACACATGCCCAAACACACACACCAGGACAGGTTCTGCCACACAGATTGAAATAGAGTGTAATGATTAGGTGAAGTAGGACCCCGGATGGCGGAGTGAGCCAGGCCAAACAGGAGTAAAGCCAGAGAACAAGCCGGGTCAAACAGGTAAGCAGGATAAGCCGAATCGGAACCTAGAGGCGAGGTCAACAAGCCAAATCAATACCAGACATACAGGAATCAGGAGCCAAATCAGTGAGACAGGAACAAGCTCAACAAACCAGGTCCAAACGAAGAAGTCAGTCACAATCGAACACATAAGCAAAATACATCAACCATGGGTGATCCAGAAGTCCCAGGTATAAATAGGGAGAGATGGAGGTGTTTCTTGCAGGTAGAGGTCACCCGAAGTTATAAGAGTGCGTTCTTAATGGAACGTGCAATTTCAGGTTTAGGCCACACAGTGGCGCTGTTACTGGTTTGCTGCGTGGCCGACCACGTGGTGAAGACGCTGGGCAGGCAGCAGAAGTACTCGCTGCCCAGGAAGCAACCAGAGAGGGTCGTGTTGAGGGAGCCGCCATGGAGCAGGACCGGGGAGGATGGTAAATCCTTCAAACTATTACCAGGCATGGTATTGTTATAACAATCTTGAGAATGAGCGGAGTCAGCTAAACTGTGAGGATTTGATACAGAAAATCAAATACAAGAACATAAAATTAGGACTGCAAGTCCCGTCCAGTGGCGAAGTGGGAACCCATTGTACATGAAAGTGTATGAGTAAAATTTGCAAATGCATTCTATAAGTAGCGGTCTCCTGGCATCCAAACCCAGATTTTTTTCGTCAGATTCCCAGCACTCGACAAGCCCGCTGTGTGGTCTACCACTTTGTGGGCAAGCCGTTAGCCCTAGATGCTTCCACTTCACAATAATAGCACTTCCATGGACTGAGGCAGATCTAGCAGGGCAGAGATTTCACAAAATGAATTGCGGCAAAGGTGGCACCCTATGAGAGTGTCAGGTTTAAAGTTACTGAGGTTTTCAATAAAACCCATTCTATTGCCAATTCTAATAATTCCAAGGCTTCCCTATATATAATAAAGTGCTTCCTTTAAGAAGGACCAAGTTGAACAGTGGCAATTGTGGCCAAAGCCCTAACCCCATTGAACTGGAACAGAGATTGCAAACCAGGCCTTCTCACTCAACATCAGTGCCTGAGCTCACAAATGCTCTACTGGATGAACGGGCAAAGATTCCCACAGAAACTCTCAAAAATCTTGTGGAGTGGAAGCTGCTATAACTGGCAATGGGAGACCAACTACATCATGTCTATGTATTTAGAATGCAACATCATAAAAGTCCCTGTTGGTGTAATGGTCAGGTGTCCCAATACTTTAGTCAATATATGTTTATGTGATATGCAAGGACCCCAGTATTAAAAGGTAGCTGGGGGAGTGATATATATTGGGGGATTCTGCCACAACAACTTAAAGGGACCACACATCATATGAAGGAAAGTGCATATGCTGGCTTGAGTGCACCTTTAATAGACTTCATTAGATTAGCATTTTTAAATCACACCAAAACAGGAAAGACTCTGATTTTAAGATTATCTTTATTTCTTGGTTACAACCTAAGCAAAAGAAACAAAACAAGCGCATTGCAGCAATAACTACAATGAGTTAAGATATCAAGGTTTTTTTTTATATATATATATATATATATATATATATATATATATATATATATATAACCTTGGCATTAAAGTCTATTATTCCATACTGTAAACAATAATCAGTTTTAAACTAGACAAAACGGTAGTCGAACAAACATGTTAACGGTCCATAGCCATTCGCCATCTATTTAGATTTTGCTTAACAAAAAGGTCAACTACTTAAGCTTGTCACACAGAGAATAACCAAAGGGCTTACTAAGCGGTTCTAATATGCATTAAAATTACTTGATTTGTCTAAAATGGATATGTGCTGCATTGCTTACATCTTCTACAATTAGCAGAGGATTGTGGGATTTGTATTTATACAGCTTATGTAGTGTATTACTCATACAAGGAAACAATGGTTGATTTCCACCAATGTTTGCATATACATAAAATATATCAATGTGTTCTGTCCTGATTTGTCCATTGTCTCCCTATATCTTTGAGAACATGAGCGATAAGGTATTTGTGATAATACACTTAGTCATAGTTAATGGTCTTAGCCAGCTGACTGCTGCGGCAGGCAAAGCATTGAGGACAAAGTGTGCAGGGAGAGCGAGGCACGATGCTGGAATGTCAGTACATGATGGAACGCATCATTTTTTTTTCATTGAAAAAATCTGTAGGCTTTTATTTGGCAATTAGTGTCATTGATTTGGTAATATTTAGTTTAAAGGTTATGGTCTAGAAAAAAAAGAGCATTGAATGTGGTACAACTAGCATAATCTAATCAGCATTCCTGGGGATTTCCTAGAGGTATCCCCTCTTCTTGGGGGGGGGCGGTTTCGTGAGGGGGTAGGGCCAGCCCTAAATATTTTTTTTTCCTCTTCTAAAGAGAGATACTTGGAGGGCCAGAGAAGCATTGCTTCAGCTGGAGACTCCTGGTCAAACCCAGAAAGTTCCAGGTATGCTAATCAATCGGCTTCCTGAACTTAATAGGAGAGGATTAATTATGTAGACCCCAAAAAATAGGGATTCGAGATTGCAGTGCCCACTGTACACACAAAGTGTCTAGCACTGCTTATATTACTGCTAATATTGCTTCTAACATTATTTGGGTTTACTGATTGTATATGACCATAAAGTATAATATTTGTGAAAGTGTCAAAGATTCACTGGCCTTGCACAAATTGCAAGGGTTTATTCATTTAAGAGGCAAGCCATTCAAATCAAGTCTGTTAATACTAAATTATGGATTTATGAATATGCAGGTGTTGGATAGATATGTCACAGTATACACGTGCACACACAAATAATGTGTATCTGCATATTGTATGTATGTGTGATATATATATATTATATATACACACAGAAACAGCTTTTGGTAATGGAGAGGTTAATGAAATAATGTGAAGAGCGCTCTCAGCATCAGGATGAGTTGCTAAGTGGGACAGTCAAGGTGAAAAGAAAGCATGGGAGGGTGAGTTGCAATTCACAGCACACAGAATAGCAGCTAACAGCTAACATCCTCCATAAATACTTAACGAGGTGAGGGAGGTTAGGTGGTGGAAATCTTAAAATAGGCAAAGCCCAAAGGCATCTGGGACCTGGGGTAGCCCAGGAAGGCAGCTGGCGATCCTTAAGTGCCTAGGATCTACCCATGATGCATGGCTGCTGCCCTAATTTAAAGGAGATCCATCTACTTAGCTGTGGGGCTGTAAAATGAGGACATGTTAACCCCCATTTGCAACTCAAAATCAGAGGTATAATGGGTTTTGATTACATTACAAAACAACTTACGGAAGGAGCTCCGAAAAGAAAACGAAGGCCATATTTAATCAGCTCAGAACTGGAGCTAATTGCTATGTTTGGAGCGGTAACCAAAGCAGCAAGTGAAATAGTTGTGCTGATTGTTCCACATTTAGTACTTTCCCTTGAGCTAACCCCATATCTCTCTTGATTTACTGTAAACTAGTATGGCATTCACCATGACTTGCTCCTAACAACTTAAAAATACCGCCCATGAACTATTAGGGAGACCTAACATTATGTTTTTTTGCTTAAGCACGATCTCCAACTATCTTTTAATTACAGTTTTCACATTAAAAATGGGTTTTCAAAAAATCATTTTTTTTTACAACTTAATTCTAGCTTTTACTTAATATCGGTGTATATATATATATATATATATATCGGTGTATATATATATATATATATATATTATATATATACACACACAAACTGTATTATATATGTATCCATAAAAAAGAACAAAAGATAACATGTATGTGGGTCACATCCTTGCTCTGTTTACATGACACATGGACACCTAAGAAAAGCCCACAACTGTCATTTTGGAAAGAGGGCCAATGGTTAGTAGGCTGCTGCGTCAGTGCATGATGTCATACATATGCCTATAGTATGTGACATCACATCTCTAGAGGCACTAGCTTGGGAAAACAGAACAATCATTTTAGGACCAGCTTTGATTGTGTGTAAAGTGCAACAAATTGCTGGTATCTTTGTATTCTTGAACACAATTAAGTAAAGGTAAAACGATTGTTTACGGGGACATTTTAAAACAGTTATGGCAAACGATGACTTGTAAACAAACAGTGATAGAAAATAGCAGAAAAGAAACCTACCCCAAGCAAAACATTCTACTTAATATCTATTTTTCAATTTACATTCCAGAGTTATGACTCATTACACAATTTGTGCATCAAATCCGAAGGCACATCAACAGAAAGAAATTACAGAAAGCTCCCCAGGTATAGCAGCACAATGTCCTTATCAGACATAATTCTGCAAGCAATGCCTTACATTGGTACCTGGTATTGCCATGGGAGCAGGCTGCGGAAAAGCATTACAATTCAAGGACATGTAGCAACTGAATACCATAAAATCACAATAATGATAATGATATGTATGGATAATAGTCTCAATTTTAAGAATCTATAGAAAGATGCTACATATCCAACGCAGAACATCTTCATTAAGGAGTGTGGTAGAAAGCAAAGTGGGTCATGGTTGAAGGCAGGGATGGCACTTTTTGCCTGCATTACCATTCTGGCCATCTAGCGGTATTCCATTATAATGCACAACTAGGTGGTCACGTAGGAGCATTAGGAGCACCGGCAGTAAATATTTAGGAACGGTTACCCTTCCAAAGGGTAGTTATACATACCAAACCTCTATTCTGCTTCTTTGGAAATATTACTATACTAATGGTTAGAAGTGGGAGGTAATGCTAAGGGATATACTGTATAATAGCCATTTCATACTGCTGGGGGGGACAGGATTCCCACACATTTTTTTTTAATTATCTTTCACATCTGCTATGTAAACAGAGGTCAAAAGCTAGTGAGATCCAATATTATTTTAGGCATGGCTACCTAGCTGCAAGAATTTTGTTTAGTTCGTGTGTCCGGTAGAAAAGGTGTGAAAAGGTTTGAAAAGGTGGATGATTTCCCTTAAAGAGACAGCACAGGCACTAACAGTACTTTCTCCTCTAATACTCAAACCTATGGGAACCAATAATAATATTTCCTAAACAGAGAGTAGCCAAGCAGCCCTGCGCGTGTTTCATACAGAAACACACTACTGTTCCTTTCATTTCATCTGGCAGCCAGTAGCAGAGGACTAAAATATGGCAAAAGTATTTAGTAAATAGATTTTACAGAGCCTGACATTCACAAACAACTGAATATTTTTTTTTAACAAATTAGGATATTTTAAAATAGAGATGTGAAGGGTGTGAAGCCCTCTGGTGACCGGGCTTTACACACATTGGTTTAATCAGTAAAACGTGGTAGTTTAGAATGCATAACAGTAATATGCATTCTAAAGTACTATTCCTGGCAAAATTCTCTTCAAGCGTAGTTTAACTGGCCCTATACTAATGCATAATGCAAATCAGTAAAATTACTTTTGAAATCGCATTGGTTTAAATATGCAGTATACAGGGCCATCCACACCATTCCTGTAGCACAAGCCCAAAGATATGAGATGAAACTGCAACTGGCCTGCCAACTCCCAACTCTCTAGTTTATAAACCCCATCCACAATCCTTTAAGTGTCGTCCTAATATTCATTTTGTGCGCTGGACAATTTAATTGTAAAATGTTATAACAGTGGTAACACAATCAATATGTGTTATTCATAGATGTTATACCAGTTACCTTTTGGTGTCAGGTGCACGCTAACTCACATACGTGTTAAAATAAAACAAATCAATATAAATCTTGGAATTTATTTTATTGAATAAAAAAAAGGACTAGAAATAATCAGAATTGCACCGTGACTGTAAACCTGGTATCTGTACCATAAAACAAACCTCACGGGCTAATGTTTATTCTATACTTTTGGCATGATTTGTTATCACGCCATCCTGTCAAGAGAACAATTATCCAATCGCTTAAAATGTTGGCAACATTATTAAATGGGTAAGTGCTTTTACTTCATGGTGTGTTGCTTGTAAGCAGGACTAAACCCTTCTGTTGTTCTGTATTATGCTTGCTGATTTGTATGACTGCAGAACGCAGCAGATGTCTGCCTTTGTCCATGATGCTGAAATGAATTGGTAGAATGTATTCATGTGATAAAAGGAGACGGACAGTAGCCAAACGAGAAAAAAATGACAGAAAATCAAGGGTTGAGAAGTGAAGGGTTGAGAAGTGAAAATACAGCATACAGGAAAAGCTGTAGTACACCACAATATATATTCAAACTCTTGTGCAGGTACACAAAAATGGAGGGCTTTTAATACCACTTCTTTGTAAGTGAACTGCATTCATGGTTGTGTGATTCTGAAGAACAACCATCACTGCGTGTGAATCAATGAATACAGACTTTGTAGAACAGTAGAGCTAATCATTCCAATCAGAAGAAACCTGGTTTATGTATTGTGTCAACAACCACCACCACCAGTTTGAGATATGTCCTATTAAGTAACAGAACTCCCATTTATTTCCTTTCCAAACCATGTATCGAATGTCAGTGTTTGGTCCCTCCCTTGAACAATGTCATTGGAACAAAAGACTAATGATCCAGTTATCCACTCAGGTCCCTAAATGCACATGTGAAGCTTTCTACAAGCAAGCAATGTTGACACCAGACCACACAATGTCTTCAAGCACATGATGGTGAATAAATCCTTTCCCATTCACAAAGTGATGGGGACAGGATATATCCATACAAATAACCCCAGTCCTCAACAAAAAACTGGTTAGTTTTAATCTTTTCCATTATTCAATTTCCAGTATAAGGTCTTCTCCTTCAAGGTGCATGTCTGGCTTCACATAAATTTTCTTTATTGTTCCAGACACCGGCGAGTTGACCAAGGTTTCCATCTTCATGGCACTGAGCACACAGAGCGGCTGACCCTTTTCTATCTGTGCCCCCTCTTTCACTTTTATATCAATGACCTTTCCTGGCATAGGGGCTCCAATCTGACCCTTAACATCTTTCAGGGCTTTGGGATGGAAGTGCATTTCCTGCAAATAAAAGTATATAAAATATGACATACCATGATAAAATAAATAAAAATTAAAAATAAGTACACAAATAGATGTCAATATTTCAAAGCACTACTGGTGGACCATAGCATTTGACAGAAGATAAGAACCATTTGGCCCATGTAGTCTGCCCATTTTTGCTGATGAAGACTTAAACCTTAAGTCTTTGAATCTCATCTTAGATTCAGGATAGCCAAATGCCTAGCGGATTCATGTTTAAATCCACTCCATTAACCACTCTCTATAAATTAAAGCTTCCTTACATTACATCTAAGCCTCTGATCATCTAGACCACCAACTAAACCAAAGCAGGAGGCCGCCTGTCACTACCTACATAGTTTAAATAAATAAAAAAATAAAAAATTGCTCTACACCCACAAAAGCACTTTGTCTGCTTTTCCAACCAGATTTAATTAATCATTACTTTTTGAAGCTTTGAAAACAAGACCTTAGATAACAGGAAAAAAAATGGACTCACCTTCATGGCCTGTGTATCTTTAACCAGGACGGATCGCAGTTGACCATTGAGCTCAAAGAAAACTTCCCTCTGACCAGCCTTATTAAGATCTCCCAGAGCAAGAGCTTTAATATGCAAGGTTTTACCTCTTTCTAATTCCACCTAAAAAAAAAATCAAAAATGTAATCTTTACATGAGGCCTATTGCGAGAGATGACCAAATTTATTTTGCAATATTTTTTTATGTAAAAAGACCGATTATATCATGGACATATATCATTGTGTATATGACATTTGGTAACATTTTCCTATAATTCCCCCCCCCAAAAAAAAAAAAATAGGGAAAAAACCCTATGGTCTGTTGGCCAAGTAAACAGATAAAAGACATGGATGTCTCCTGTTTAGCTGCCTCTATACTGCACCACTCCCTATTTCCCCTCATATTTACTTTAGTCTCCCATAAACCTTTTGTCATATTTTTAGACTCTAGAAACGTAATGGATAGTCATCCAAATTCTCCATCTATATCGGAAAAGTAATGAGTACCATCGTATTGTTTTTATTGGAAAAATGAAAATTATTCTATATGGATAATACCTATTGCTTAAGAAAAAGCAAATTTCAGGATTTTGGGTTGTAAGCTGTACGAGTTAGTATATTTCTCCATTTATTATGTTTTTTTTAGTACCAGGATACATTTGGAAGAAAAAGGGTCACCGTTTGCCAGAGATTTATGTATCTGCATCTTTCACACAAGAAATTGTGAAATTGGGACTGGTTGTTATTTTTGCATTAAATACTAAAAGATAGCATACTCTATATATACGCCTATGCAGAAACAGAGGAAGCCCGCCAATTTCCACACATCTACCTGAACAAAAAAGGCTGTTTTATACTGCCAATTAATCAGTTATGCAGAATAAATTCTGATAATGAGAAACTAAAGGAAAACGACAGGCAAAAAAAAAAAAACAATTAAGTGTGCTCAGAAAACACATGTCCACCACTGGCAGACACTTGGAAATCTGCCCTGGAGGAAATATGAAAAATAATCAGACTTACAACCTTTGCTGAGAGAGATAGGCGCTTTATTTAGATTAGAGTGAATGGTTAAAAAAATAATAACCGATTCCCATTTGGCCAACTGCAGCCATGACCATAAATGTATAAATTGTGATGTTAAAAGATACTGTGCCAACTGAAGTCTATTTTTTTATCTATACATAGGCATAGATTGTAATTTTGATATTCTGCAGAGGAAGCTCTGCAAATGCAAACATTTTAATTCAAAGTGGGAGCAGTTCTACAATAATAATAATAATAATAATAAATGTAAAACACATTTAAAAACAATTCTCTAGAATATTTGACCATACTCATGTAAAGCCACCTGGAGTCCCCCCCAAAAAACAAAACAAAGATTGTCCAGCTGAACTTCAAAGTCACCCCAGGATGAAATAACCATAAAACCACAAATGCTATAGATGACAATAATACTTACCTCAAACTCCTCTGCAATTTTGGGTCCCTCAAGGAAGAGACGGGTGTTTAGACACTCTACAGGACCAAACTGAGTGCTGAAGTCCTTGTATTCCTCAAAAACTTTAGGGTACATAGCTGCTGACATAATGTCTTCAGGAGTAATGTCATCATACTTGCTCCGCAGCCCTTCTTCCAGCTTGCCAAAGTCCATGGGGGGAAGTGTGGCCCCTGGTCTTCCTTCAATACGCGGAAGGTCCTTCAGAACCTGTGTTTGTAAGTACAATGATGTTGAGATCTCCACAGTTGGATTCATAACTCCCAGGCTACATTTGTAAATTGATGTTTGAGAATTGCAGAGTTGCAAAGAAAACTTTTTATAGTGTTTTACCGGTTCGTTAAAATTCTTAAATCCCAGACACAGCTACAATATGGATTATTTCTAATTCTCCTAAATTTACCAAGTAATAAAAACATATTTGAATTATAAACCTTAAGAGTCTCACTCAATGATGTTCCAACACCAAGATATTAATCTTAGGATAAAGACAAGGGATGCTGCATGAATTATATTACAGTACAAAAAAGTCACCTTAACCTCTTTGGTAAAACATCAATTTTTTTTTATTATAAAGGTAAAACTTGGGCCATTTCTGGTTATTTTGTTAAGCTACATTTTTGCTTGATAAAAAAAATAAAGTGTAGAATACAATTCTATGAGACAACATGCAGTGTTTCAGTTCAGAATTCTATACACACAGCGCTGCAACTGAAGATAGCAGAACAAAAACAAGAGTATTTTTCACAAGTTAAAGGTTTGAAGGCAACAAGAGAAATCACTCACCTTGGAGCGTAACGGCTCTGGGAAGCCACCATAAGGAATTCCAACAAAGCCCTGCAGATACTCAACCACGGAAAGCGGGAAGGAGAGTTCGTCTGCCATGGTCTCAACTTGCTCACGTGTCAGACCATTGTGTACCATAAACTGTGCCAGGTCCCCCACAATTTTAGAAGAGGGTGTTACCTATAACAAAGCAATACGAATTCAATCTAACACGAATAGGAAATGCAGGGTCCTTTACCAACCCCTGCCCCCTCAAAAGGTCAAGTGGGGTGGAGGGGGGTACCGAGGCAGATAAACTTGCCACTTTTGTTTGTCTGAGTAACTTTTGGAAAGAGATGACAGAACATGAGATGGGTGGTTGCATGTGGCAAGGAAAGACAGTCTATCGTGATGTTTTCATAACCAGTTTTTACTTTTCAGATTACAAATTCTACATTTTTTAAAAATGTATATAAAAGTGTCTCCAAAACACTCTCCTTGTCAACACAGAGATTTGTCATTATGACAATATTTGATCTTTCCCTTGATTTGTCAACAAAGTCTATATAAAGTTAGAAAGTGATGGTTTCCATTGTAATATTGTTTTCAGGAGCGAAAAAACAACAGATCTGTGCGTCTATCAAACTATCATCTCTCCTTACGCTAGGTGTTGGTAGATTCAGAGGTTATGTCTTCAAGGCTGATCTTGCAAACTGCAGGAGTGGCCATCAAGACTTGGGTTCCTGTCAAATATGTGATCTCAATGCATGTGCTACTGGCTACAAAGGGTTAATACAAGGTGGTTAATTACCAGAGCAGCTTTTTAATTATCCTGGGTCTTAATTTACATGGGTGTTAAGGTCTAGTCTCTCTGCTCATCTATCACTACTCCTTCCCAAGCTATTAGCAACAGCAGCCAATTAATCCAAGATCGGAAGCTGTCAGAGTTTGTTAATTAAAATGAATCATAATATGGGGTACAAACAGTCTGGTATTTTCAATTCTAACTTCATATTTATTTTGAAACGATTTCATCTAAATGTTATAGATCACGTTCAAAGGGAGTTCCACTGCAATTAAGAAAACGCTTACCATGTTTCATGTTACATCATTGATACGGAGCGCGATAAAATATTTAAGCATCGTTTACATCTCAGACAAAAACGTATGGATAAATATTTTGTTTCACATAATACTGTATAATTCCTATACCTTTGCATATAATGTACAGGCATCATCTATATAAATAATTAAATCCATTCCTAGACTTAATTTTAAATATCCAGTGACCTTAATATATATATTGCATGTTTGTATGTACTTATTTGTTATGTTTACGTTTAACGTATTTGCAATTTTAATTGCTTCACTGTGTCAATATAGGAAATGGGCCATTGCTCAGTCCTCTCTAGATAAGGATTGTTAGCTATAGTGAGATTTCCCATGGGTTGCTCTATGGCATTTTTTTACTTTATATCAGAAGACGTACCAAGACTAAAATAGTACCAAACAGCTTGAAACTCTCATTTGTTATTTGCTCATCTTGGTGGTACTAAAACAATGGATTGTTACTCCCAGAGAGCCAGATTATTGAAATATTTTTGGGGGATGCTTCTGTTGGTGGGTGGCACTCCACAGTACATTGCTAACTCTATATAGGCATAATGGGAAGCCAAGCCAATGATGACTGGACAATCGGGCCAAGACAGCACAGATCAAGATTTTTTTTTTAGACACACACACAAAACCAATACCTTGATGACATCGCCAAGAAGTTTGTTGGCTTCAGCATAAGCCTTCTTCACTTCCTTGAATTTGTTGCCCAGTCCCATGCTGTGTGCCTGGAAATGGAGGTTGGTATACTGTCCTCCAGGGATCTCATTCTCATACACGTCTGCGTTTCCAGATTTCATGGTTGCTGTGCAGTCGAAGGGAGCATAGAGGCCACGGGCAACTTCCCAGTACTCACTGTAATCAAACACTTTTTCCAGCTGGATACCTTGGGAATCAAAACAGTGTAACTTTATGCAGTGCTTAACACACATGGGAATAAAAATAAATGAAAAAATCTGGTAAGGCAAACGGCACCCATGGTATATGCTTTTCTTGGTACAATAAGACTATATAAATATATATTGGAATGACAACACAAGAGATTGAACACTCAGAAATAGCCAATAATTCCTAAAACAAAGCATTAATACAGCTCTTCATACATTTGGTGAATGGCCATGGATTACTCTATTTGTATTCCTATGGACATTAGAACATAGTTAAATTCCATAGACACAGCTTTGCCAGAAGAGATTGTGAGGGCATTTGCTCAGTTGTGAAAAATAGCCTGGTTTGAACACATTGTCCAGGAAAGAGAATACATCTCCTTCTGTGACTACATGCAGTCCTGAAAAAAGCCACAGATTTCAGTTTAGTTTTAGTGGCCACGTAAAGAGAAAGTATCAACAGCTACAGCTGAGCAAATGTATTCACTGCTAAATTATTTTGCCAACACGATTAACAGGTACTGGATTGCAATGTTAGAGGTGCATGTGCTTATTACACAAAACTCTGCAGCTGACGTTTTTTTGTCATCAACAATCCTGTCTATGTAACTAGCTAAATAATCCACCGTTACATGAGATGCACATGACCCTGGATTGCACCCCTTTATCCATTAGGTCACGCACACTATTATGCAACTACACTGCATTGGACCAACCATGCACATAAGGGGAAAAATCTTTATTAGGTACACCTTGCTTGTACCGCGTTGGAACCCCTTTTGCCTTCATTCTTTGTGACATACTGGAAACATTCCTCAGGAGATTTTGGTCCATATGGACATGATGGCATCATGCAGCTTCTGCACATTTGTTGGTTGCATATCGATGATGCGGATCTCCCGTTCCATCACATCCAAAAGGTGCTCTACTGGATTGAGATATGATGACTGAGGAGGCCATTGGAGTTCAGTGAGCACATTGTCATCTTCAAGAAGCCAGTTTGAGATGATGTGAGCTTTGTGACATGCATTATCCTGCTGGAAGTAGCCATAAGAAGATGAATACACTCTGGTCATAAAGGAATGGACATGGTCAGCAATAATACTCAGGTAGGATGTCACATTTAAACCATGCTCAATTGATAAGGGGCCCAAAGTGTGCCAAGGAAATGTCCCCCACACCATTACACCACCAGTAGCAGCCTAAACCGTTGATACAAGGCAGGATGGATCCATGCTTTCATGTTTACTCCAAAGTCTGACCCTGCCATCTGAATGTCGCAGCTGAATCGAGACTCATCAGACCAGGCAATATTCTTCCAGTCTTCCATTGTCCAATTTCGGTAAGCCTGTGCGAATTGTAGACTCAGTTTCCTGTTCTTAGCTGATAGGAGTAGCACCCAGTGTGGTCTTCTGCTGCTGTAGCCCTGCTTCAAGCTCCGACATGTTGCACGTTCAGAAATGGTATTCTTTGGTTGTAACAAGTGGTTATTTGAGTTACTGGGCCTTTCTGCCCATTCACCTCTGACCTCAACAAGGCATTTTCGTCCACACAACTGCTGCTCACTGAATATTTTCACTTTTTTGGACCATACTCTGTAAACCCTAGAGATGGCTGCTTGTGAAAATCCCAGTAGAGCAGCAGTTTTTGAAATACTCAGACCAGCCCATCTGGCGCCAACAACCATGCCACGTTTAAAGTCACGTAAAAGTCCTTTCTTCCTCATTCTGATGCTCTGTTTTAACTTCAGCATGTTGTCTTGACTACGTTTACATGCCTAAATGCATTGAGTTGCTGCCGTGTAATTGGCTGACAAGCTATTTGGGTTAACAAGCAATTAGATAGGTGTACCTAATAAAGTGGCCAGTGAGTGGGTAATATACATACACATACATACATACATACACTTTCGCATTCGTAGACCATTTTGAGAATATTACCCCTTTTCATTACACTTAACATTTAGTCCTCCTCGGTAGTGAAGTGAACAGCCACCTATACATACACGTTCCCCTGACTCTCCCTGTGCCAGGCTTTTAAAGCAGGCTAAGATGCCAGCTGCTAATCACTTCTTAAGAGGCACTTCTCCCAGGGTACACGTAACACTTGCAATTTGTTGCTTTTAAAGCCCAGACAGCTTGCCAAAGAAAGTGCCAGAGAGAGCACAGGGGGGCTGTAAACAGAGAGGAATTCTCTGCACGAGTCGCAAGGAAACCGTTTAAAACAGAAGAAAGGTTTGAAGCGTTAAGCAAAATATTATTCACGGTGTGCTAATACTCTGGATTATTATACAATGTAGCACTGTTATCAGCAATGGTGGTATAATTATAGTGAGGGGAGGTATAGTACTCTCCACGTATAGCTAACAGGAATCATTGCAGGGAAAGCTAGGCATGAAGACATGTACATTATTAACCTGTCAGCAGCACCATGCTACTACAGCATATTCCTCATTAGCATATAGGCATCCCGCATAATTATATAAAATATTATTCTCTTTATCAGGGAATATGAATTGCTGGGCCCCTATAGACGTTCTACACAGAACATACAGATTGTGAACACTGTCAATCAACAAGTTAATAAATGTTGTCTCTATGCCAGTTAGCTAATGGCAGTCAGTGTCTGCAGTGCTTTCTGAAAACATACAATTTGATAAGAAATATGCTTAAGACTTATAGATTGTTTAGTTTGTTCAACTAAACAATCGATAAAAGAAGCAGTGGGACAAAACTGGTTTAAGTTGGAACAGATCTTCCAGCCACACATCTACCACTCCTGGGTGCAACACAACAATGTAAAGTTAGTAGTTATAGTATTAAAGTTAAAGTTAGATAGTATTAAAGTAGTCACATACCTGTGTCCTGATCAGTGCCCCTGGCACACGCTACCAAAGCACCCATACTAGGTTGAGAGGTCATACCAGACATAGAATCCACTGCCACATCAACAATGTCTGCTCCAGCTTCTGCACATGCCAACATAGAGGCAACTCCGGCCCCAGCAGTGTCATGAGTGTGTACGTGGATAGGAATATCAGGAAATTTGTCTCGCAAAGCACGGATCAGCATGTCTGAAGATTTCGGCTTTAGAAGTCCAGCCATGTCCTAGAGGGCAAATAAGTGCACAATGAGTTGGGCTCAAAGTTTTTGTTTTTTTCCCCCACCGGTTATTTAGGGCTTTTGCCTCTGTCTACAAACTACCATCACACTTATATATGTATACCACACACTATATAATGAGATAGATTTTAAGCCACGGGTCAGAAAAAGTTAACCATTATACAAATAATTTTTCCCCAAATACAAGAGAACTATTTAGAGGCATCATACTACAAGTCTGTTTGTGAACACCATCCCCTGCCACAGCAGCAGCTCACTTTATGCAGATAAGTACTAGGATTCAGTTTCTTAAGAAACAGGGTTAAGTAAATAATTCTCTTTTTCTCCTGCTCTCTCACAGTAGAGTAAGAACAAGCATTTATGGGAAGAGAGCCACATGGTGTAGTCGCGCATCATATATCTAACCCCACTGAATTTAATCAGTCTTTTCTCTTCCATTCAGATTTGTTCTTAAGACAGAATGTTGGTTACATATTACGAGTCCTTGTATTAATAACACACTTTATAACATCTTCAGTAAGACTCATTCATCTCATGAGGGTGGGTGTTAATGGAATCTGTTAGATTTCCTCAGAGGATTATTAAATGTAGTCCTATGATAAACTGTTCCTATATAAAGGGATGTTTTGAACTTGCCCTGGGGTTGAAACCCATGCGCATTTTTAAAAGTAAACATATTTCTTAAAATGTCTGTATTCTTAATTGTCCGTTTTTGGCATTCCTGGCATTTTTTAGTCCCCACGCTTTTGTTTTATTTAACTAGATGTGATATTGTGATCTGGCTTAACACAATTCATTTTGCTGCTTAAAACCCACTATTTTTTAATAATGTAATTGTTGGGAAAAAGTAATCAAAGCATTAATCGATCATCTATAATTGATAAAAATCTCTGATCGTCCCTTTTGAAAGCCTCCTGCAGTAATTCTGACTCCTCTCTGCACTAAATACTGCTGACAGCAATGCACACATAAAATACAGATAGGCCATTTTTTTGTTTGTTTGTTAGCCTTTCGTACCAACAATTAGATACTATAGTATTTTCTACCCCTACTGTAAATTTGTACTTAGATTTGGTTAACAATTTGGGCTGATCACAATCCAGAAAAGATGCTCTAATGATCTAAAATATAATTAGCTGGTAACCTTGTTTCTTCAACAGATCCATCTGTATACTTTTCCCCTTTTTTCTTTATATATAGAGTAGGCCCCGCCATACAAGTCCCAGGTTTTCAGGCTACTACAATTTTAAATATTTGCAGTGATAACCAAACATATACTGTTTGTTCATTCTAGAACACAGAAAACTACAAGAATGAAAAACGCTACCTTGATGCACAAGATATGAGTCCCAGCTTTTACCAGTTCCTCAGCTAGATCAACATAATAATCCAATGTATATTTTGTTCGAGTAGGGTCAGCCACATCGCCTGTGTAAGAAATAGCAGCTTCTACCACACCACCAGCCTGGCCTGCTGCCTCCATACCCAGGATCATGTTCGGCAAGTAGTTCAGAGAATCAAAGACCCTGAAGATGTCCATCCCATTTTCTTTTGCAACTTCACAAAATCTGAAAGAAAAAGGAAACACATGGTCAGCATGCTATCCATGACAGAAATCTATGAAAGTACAGTCCAATCATTCAAACTCTTAATGTACTCTAAACAGTGGTCTATCGCCACGAAGCAAAGACAGAAAAATCTGAGAGCTTAAGGAAGCCTCTTTTAGCAAGCTGGGCAAACGGGTTCTTTTGGATATATGATATTCGATAATTACCCTGGTCTTATATTTATTTGTTGTAAGGGTTTTTGTACTTATTTGTTAAATAATAATATAAAACAAATAATACATTTATATTAGTTTAATAATTAAACTATGTGGGCCCATTATTCATGCACTATTCAGAGAGACAGACAGGAGGTGATGAGCGTACCTAGATTTCTGGCAAATCTCCTTTAAGACTGGGAGATACAATACATTTCTAATAAAAAGCATTTATGTGTAGCGATCAATTACTACAAAAGCATATATTTAGGGCCACATATTTTTACAAATATTTTAAAAACCCTGAAATCCCATCACTTACTTGAAAACTGCATTATCAGGGTAGTTTGTATAACCTACAGCATTGGCCCCTCTGAGAAGCATCTGGAAGGGAACATTAGGAATAAGTTCCCTTAACTCCTGAAGGCGTCTCCAAGGGCATTCATACAGGAAACGCATGGCAACATCAAAGGTTGCACCTGGGAGAAGCAGATGGCCATAACATTAGACAGTTTCTTTTGCTTGGCATAATGCACCCACAGCCCCAGAAATTATATTCTCAGTTTTAATGGTGAAAACCCAAAAAACACCATTAAGACTACTTTTTTGGCCCAAAAAAATCAGCTAGAAGAGAGTTGAGGCAGAAGTGGCACTGCAGTTGTGTAGACCACAATTGATTGTGTCCCCCCAGGAGAAAGTATGTCATAAGTGTTTCACAAATTTATGTCGCATACAAAAAAACAAAAGAAAGAAAGTGTAACAAAAGAACAGATTCCCTCATTGCCCACATCATACCTGGGCACTTGGTAGAAGCCCATTCTGGGGCGAGAGCATTGTGTGTGTTTGCTGCTTTTTTACTTCAGTACTTTTTTGCTGAATTCATTTTTACCTTTATTTTATTTATGCTTATTTGGGGCTGTTTTAATCTGTTTTTCTGAACTATAGGAGGAATATTCTACAGCTTATTTTCTATTTTATTCTGCAAACTCGAGTTTATTACAGAAATAAAATTGCATATTGAAGACAATATTACATTATATGTCTTATTTTCCTATAATTCTTTTTGGCGAAATTTAAACTTTATCATCCCGAGATATCAGAGCTGCTCTTGGATTACAGTGTGGGAGAAATACTCTGAAGACAATATCACACACACACAAATTATATTATGTTGGAGATGACAAGCAGACCCAAGGGGTACATATAGTCAGTTTTCAGTAATAGGTATTCTGCTTTTTTTTAAAAACACTGACGCATCACACAGAAGTGCGGCATACCAGCTCTCAGCATTTCACACCGCGGAAAAAGGACACTCGTTTAAGGGGTCGTTTTTAGATACATTGCCGAGGCAGGACTTCTACTAAATGTGACTTTTTGGCCTACTGAGCGCGGGTAACCAGATCCAGGGCCGCTGGCTGAGAGAACCCGATACCCACCAAATCTGCTGCTCCGACACAGCGCATGAAGCCATGCTTATGTCCTTTGGCGGCAGCTGGCCTTAAAGTTCCAGGGCTACCTCGTCATCCTCAGTCCGGCACTAACCACATCAGCCATTTTACACATATTCACGTACATGGAATATGTAAGCATACAATAATCCGTTATACATTCTATTAAAAATGCAGGACTGCAACATGTGACGTATATATTTGTGTCTGGTTAAGATGGCTGATGTGGTGACACTGAAAGATGTTTAATACATTAAGACACTAATTTAAATATTTCCTGCCGCATATGTAGGCAATCGGGTTTATTTTAGGACTGAAGAACAAACTAATAACCTGCAAACCTTTTGAGTTCCTAGAAAAGAAGTACATTGGGGGAGGGGGAAGACCGGGACAAGGATTGCAGCCCAAAAGACGAGCTGCTGCTGGAACCATAACTGGAGAAACTGGCTATTATGGCCGGATACGCTTGGCTGTTTAATTTGTTTGCCAAGTTTAGGTAATATGCCACCTAATTGAATACAGGGTGCCCAACAGCTGCAACCACTTGTTTTGGGATTATTCACTAGTGAAAAACAAAAGGGTCAGCAACTGGACAGCAAGTAGGACGTCTTTTGTAGACAATTTTACAAATACTGCAGATTTATGTATCTACAGTGGAAATTAAATAATTTAAGATCAGAATTTGTATTTCAATCCATGGACACACTATAGAGAAGCACATATATAAATTCATTGTATTTCACTATCGTTTCCATTGTATGTAGAGTTTAACAGCTGCATACGTTATTATTTGGGTGGGATAACAAGCTTAAGCCGCTATCATCAGTTTTGAGGATCCCTGCTCCAGGCGCTGCTGCTACACAAGATTAGTATTGCAGTACAAAATAGCTACGGGAAACATTTCTTAGACAAAACAGACTGGAAGCTAAAAATGACAACTAAACAAAATCACTCTAAAAGCACCTAGTTCCTCAGTGAGACAAGATAATGAGATTGTAGAGAGTTAGGCGACAGTCGAGTGACATTGCTGGCAGTTTAAAATTGTATATTGTTTTTAGCAACAAAAGACAAAAAAACATTAATTTCCTTGTACTGGAACTTGACTCCTCACCTCCCCAGTTCTCCACGCTGAAGAGGTTGCTGAAGTTGTGAGAGACAAATGGAGCAATATTCTTAAGGTCATGAGTACGCACTCGGGTAGCAAGCAAAGACTGGTGGGCATCACGGAAAGTGGTATCCATGAGTAACAAACCGCGGTGTTGGCGTACAGCCCGTGCAAAACCCTCAGGGCCTTCCCGAAGGAGGATGTCCCGAAAACCAGAAGGAGGACCACCTGAGGGACATAAGCAGTCATTACTAAGATAATATATATATATATACACACAAATATATATACACACGCACAGACTCATACCACTTATGTTATTGCTGTGTATTTGTCCTTGAGGGTTTTATGTTTTTTTAAAGGTGAAAAGCGATATGTGCAAGGATGGGTTTAAAGGACTGAGTCCTTGGTAGAAATTTCTAGACCTTCAAGTCAATAGAAAGAAAAACATAGAAATCAGACAATACATACATATTGGATGCACTAATGATTCCATATACAGTATGCGACTAATTATTACATAAGTTATACACACTCCTGAAGCATCTATGACTTTAATTTATCTGTGCCCATGGTTATGTAGTTGTTAAAATGAACTAGGGCCTTATTAAAGGTTCTTATTCAAAAGGTCCCCCTCATTTTCGCAAGGACAGCACAGCATCCTTTATGAAGAAGGCCTTTATGTCCTCTAATACAAGCTCAACCACCCACACTTGTTATTTTCTGACTGATTTACTGCACCTTAACCAAGAAAAGGTCCTCATCTCCCCTGTCCATCATACTCTAACTACTACTGGCCTCAGGAACCGTGTGTGCCAACTTTTAAAAAACACTTGGTCGTATCATCTCCTGGTCTCACCATGAAATATTTTACAAATGTTATGTTGCTGTACAAACAGTAGAATACGATAGTAAATTAGAACTATTCAGCCCAAGTAGTCTGCCTATGGATAACCATAAATCCGTCCCATTCATGATTACATAAAAATAAACCTAAAACACCAGGAGGCTTTTCTTAAGTAGCCCTGTTCTCATTCTCCTTTCAACTCAACTTAAATTGATAGAAGCCACGTCCAACCACCTAAATGCTGAAGACCTAAACACCATTAATCCCCGTCTTTCCACTTCCTAATGCAGTATTTGCACCTTTTTTTCACCGATTCTCACATTTGAGAAAACCTGACCACCATGATTATTGAATCCACTTACCGTAGTTTCAGTGTCACCTGTCTATCCATGTAATATGCACTCCTTTCCTAGATGTCACCCCCTATTTTTCCCTTTTTCTCATTGGCAGCCTGAAACTCCTTTCTGCTATTGCCTCATCAAATCTCTACCACCTACCCGGAAACCAAAACATGCATTCTTTTTAACGTTAACATAATTATGTAAAATCCTCTCATCAAATACGTCTATATTTACTGGTTCAGTCATCCAGCAGATGGTGTATTCCGTAAAGTAGTTTCCTTCCTGGATATTTAGCTTTCTCATCTAAGACCACTAGGTGCGTTACATATAACCTCAGCCCCAGTCTGTAGTTAGATGTCTACTGTGCACGCAGCTTCCAAACACAGGACATAGGGGGAAAAAAAACATTAAAAGTAGAATATTGAATGTTTAAC
This sequence comes from Spea multiplicata, assembly GCA_009364415.1. Taxonomy (NCBI): domain Eukaryota; kingdom Metazoa; phylum Chordata; class Amphibia; order Anura; family Pelobatidae; genus Spea; species Spea multiplicata. Next base: position 9,122,512 of record VKOC01000004.1, read on the forward strand.
ACAGTTCTTTAACATAGTGGCATATGGCAAGTATGTGTGTATGTGCGATTGGAAAATTCTCTTATAAGCGCGACTATGCAATACAGTCACGCAGAATTACGTTTTTTTTTTTTTTTATTGTTCACCTTAATTTCTGAGGAAAGCAGAAGGTGGCGTAAATAAACTATGTGCTGATCCCACCCTTCCCTGCTGGACCTACAAGGTGCAGAGGACACACTTACAGATCTATATAGTAATTTACGGCATAAAATGCCTTCCCGCTGCCAGTAATTCGTTTTAACGCCTAGATCTCTTTCATGTGTTTTTGAGGATAAAGCAGGGTTAACGTTAAGGCACAAAGCAGAATGACAAATGCACGGAAAGGTTTGCAAACTTTCTTCAGTATGAATTATTTCACTGAAAACAGAGAGGGTTTATATCAGTACCACGTTTCCATTAAGCCTAATGGACTGCCTACAATGTTCTAATTGCTGCTGTATCTATTTCATAATCTCACAAATGTCTCAAACCTGGTTTTAAAAATTGCAATTATTTAACCCTGAAGGAGTGAAGTCATGAATAGCTGCCAAATGCAGCTATTCACTGGGCCTGTCCAAATGTAAAGCATTTCTGTGACCACAAGCTAATTTAATGGATTCACACCACATATACCTCTGATTCAACAAACCTAGGACTTTTAGACATGTTCCTCTCTAAATGATATCTGTGCTTCTCCAACCGGTAACCCTTATTTATACATAAATATTGGTTTGGGTTGGTCATGATCACAGCTGGTGTTCAATGCCATATTAAATAAACATTTCAATGACCAGCCTGCTTTGACTGAGGTTTCCATACTTACCAAGGGGGACCATCGGAATGACAGGGTCTATGGAAGATGGTTTGGCTTTAACAGGGATGGGTGTGGTTGGCCCATTTACCATCACGTGACCTACAAAAGAGTTTCAAAATAACAATTGTCCACATTATTTAGAACTCACCAGGTTCTCTCACATCATGGAAACACTAATACAGGAACAAAAAAAAACAAAAAAAACATTTTCCAATTTCTCGGATGCTTCAGTGCATTTATCATCACATTTTTGCAATCTTCCTGCTTCTATAATCTATTTTTCCCTATTGTATGTAGACCCCTGTACCTATTTGTTTCCCACAGAAGGGCTAAACTCAAGGCAACTCACCCAAGTAATGGAGTAGTTTCTGAGCGCGGTTCTGTACTGGTCTAAGATTGAAAAGATCAGGGTTTTCATCAATAAACTGGGTGTCTACTGTCCCGTGGAGGAACTGGTGATTATTCAAGACGTTTTGCAGGAAGGGAATATTGGTCTGGGGAAAAAAATGAAGAAAGTCAAGACATAAATCCTAGGTTAGTGGAGAAATTTACAGCAAGAACTAAAGACAACCTGGTAGACCTGAATAAACAACTTTTTAAAAAAAAGCTTTCGTATTTTTAACTTGAACCAAAAACAGACACTGTGCAAATAGGATAATTGAAGGGGATGAAAGAAATTAAAACGTCATACTGCTTACCTATTATACCTTTAAAATGAAGCCCAGCAATATGAAACTAGAAGGTATATGTTAATTTAAGGGTTAGTTCAGGACCTAAAATGCAAATCAGAGGGCTTCAATGTTGTGCATGGCCTACTTTGTGATAAGTTCAGACTTTTCTATTAAAAGGTCGGAGAAGTAAGGCAGGTCTAAAAAGCTGAAACTAGGTGGGTGGCAACCTCTGCGTATGGTCAGGGCCGGCGCTACCTATAGGCAAAGTAGCCGCCCACCTAGGGCGCCTACTTGGAGGGGGCGCCGGCAGCTGAGCAGGCGGTGGGAGGCAGGCAGCCGAGCAGGCGGTGCAGGCTGCAACAGTGAGCCGCTGTAGTTGAATCCCCCAAAGAACTAGAATGAAGATGCTCTCTTAAAGCCCAACTCAAAAGAAAACAATGCCCACCGGGTAGAAAACTAAGCGCACGTGGTAAAGAGAGGAGTGTGTGGGGATAATCACAATACACGGATCATAACAGATAAAGGTAAGGTCTGGGGTGATTTTGTGTAAACAGAGGGGAATTTACAAAAGACTAAAATGGTAGCAGCCTAACATATACTCTCAATGGCCAGCATTTACTAAAGTAATCAGAAAAACAGAAAAAAAGTAATAGTGAATACTTTCGGGGCTCAGTAGGTCACTGTACCTTGTCAAAGGATATTGATATGTGGCAATATTTAAGTAAAAACTGAGGCAGGACAAGGTCCACCAATAACTCTGGACATCCTTACAGTTGAAACAGTCACAGGGTCTTAATAGACATGATATACAGGAGAGTTCACAAGGGGGATAAAACACCAAAGTCAAACGAGGAGCTGCGCACAGAGTATGATGCCAACCGCCCAATTCTGTTACACCAGGGAACAGCTCATCATATAAAACGCTCAAAGACCTCCAAATTAGAGTTGTGATGATTGGACTGGAATGGCTACAAATGTGAAGGGACAAGGGAGGGGTAAGAATAGCGATCTGTCACATAAGACACTGATCCAATACACAGATCCTAAAGGTGGATGTTTTATATGGTCAGTTTTTGATTGGGGCCCAGGTATTTTGAAAGTATGAAGACAGATTTGATGCAATTATGTTCTCAAAGACAGAATCGAAACATAGCATTTGATGGCATGGAAGGACCTTTGGCTCATCTAGTCTGTCCATCTTTTCCTTTTAAAACATCATTGTTCTTCTCTTAGATTCACAATCCCTTTATGCTTATTCCATGCATGTTAAAATTCCCTCACTGTATTAGCATCTACTTCTGCCAGGAGGCTATTCCACTTATCTACTACCCTCTCAGTAAAGTAAAAGTTCCTTACATCACATCTAAGCCTCCGCACCTCTGCTTTTAGTTCATAATTTCCACTGCAAACCTCTTTCTGCAAGCAAGTCTGAATCTAAAAGTCTAAATTCAGCGTACTGCTTGACCCTTTTGCATAGCTTGGATCCGCTCCCATTTGTCAGTTTAATCGTAAATGTATGACTTTCCATATTGATCCGCATTCTACTATTTATAGAACCTCACATGACTCCTGTATACGTTCTCTATGTAACAGCATCTGATACATCAGGAGAAAAAAAAAAACCCAACAGTTCACAGAACTATTACTTAGTACTGTCCAATTATTTAGTGGATTTGGTATTACATGAGTCACAAACACAAGCTTTGGGTAGACCAGATGATGCGATGGAACAGGACCAATGCATTTTCAAATGTTCTGGGGCCATATGAAATCCATGAGGAGCTCCTTCAACGCCTGCAAGACTCCAGATGGACTGTCATGCTATGTATAACAGTCCCTTTGGCTTACACTACTGTATTTCATTTATTTACAAAGAGCCACTATATTCACAGAGGCACCTCCTCCTACTAATCTATGACATTAGAATACATTTTTAATTGCTCTGTGAAATAGAGGAGATGAAAAAAATGGGTAACACTTAAATGTTGCTGAACAGATAATGTGGAAAGTGATAAACGTCTCGAAGGTAAGATCTCCTCTGGCTTGGTAATCGCCGCGTAGCCCATTGAGGGGTTAACCAGAAGGTACTGCTCAAGATGCTGTGCAGGCACAGCAGTGCGGCTGGGATAAAAGCTACTTTCCCCCCCTCCTCCTTCTCGCTCCCCTCCTTCGCTCTGTTTCTGCTCCCGCTCACATCTCTGCTGCTGCGCTTCACATCCCTTCTGCATTGTCTCTGCTCTCACCTGGATGAGAAGGGGTGAAAGATGCCGCCCACAGGAGAAGAGGAATGACAACTAGGAAAAATTGGGATAAGCAGGGGAAGATGAAGCTGCTTTCCCCAGTCTGGGAAACACATAAAAAGAAAGCTCCATTTTGTCTATCATCCTTTGAGTGACATCTCCTTATTTCAAAGGATTAACGGAAAGGAGGTATCTGCATAATTGAATAGAATGGATAAACCCAAAAACCTACATTTGAGAGGAGAAAAAGATACGTGAAACATGTTTGAAATGGATCACCATGGTTCAAAAATTCCCACTTTTCGTCTGGATTTTAACCCTTGTCACAGCTGCCTCATATCGTCTGTGGAGGTTGACTCTGGATTTCAGCTTGTCTGGTTTTATTCTACATATCTCATTTATGCCTTTTGGGAATGTGCATCATATTTTGCATCCCTCTAAAACAGGATTATTATGTCTTGCATACGTGATTGAATAAAAAGAAGTGCCATTACACATGCTGGAAATGTAAACCTTTACAGACTTTCCTCTAATGGGATTTTGTTCTCCACTCTAGAATAATGTATGTGTACGTATATTTAATTCATATTTAAAGAATATGCAGCACTACGAAAAAGATAAACTGTAGGTGTACATAGTGCCTACTTGTTTTAGGAGCCATGGACTTTATTAGTCTGTTTTCGATTCACATATAAAATGGTAGTGCTAATCTTTGTAAATGCAGAAATGCTCAATTACTTATTAATTATTCCCTGTATAAAAGGAACATACAAATCCATGGATTCAGAAAACTGACAAGAAAAAAGGCAAACAGATTAAGTATCTGAAAGGGATACTGGAGTGGGGGGAAAAAAAAGGAGCCAAGGTATATATTGAAGCCACCAAACGAATTTGTACATCGTGGATTTGAAGGAGCTTGTGTTTGAGTTGATCACCTGGCCCTTACACTTCATAGGATAATGGGTCACCGTGAATGGATTGGTCTGGTGCTTAAAGACTCATCTTTCCAGTGGGGTCTCTCCTTGGGACAGAGAGAGAGAGGACTGCAGTGAAGAAAATAGGGTTGACAGGGAGAAGGGCTACACAATTAACTGGCTCCCTGGTAGACCTCTCAAGAAAATGCCCCACTGGCCACAGACTACAGATCCATGAAGGGAGAGGTGCATCACCACTGTCACATCAGAAAGAGACCAGTGTGGACAGGAGAAACACACAGGTACTGAAAAAGTGTTGTGTTTGGTGTTTGGTTCAAACACTTCAAATGAAAGTGTGTCTCGGCAAGAGATATGTGCTCAATTGCCAACGACTGTGTGCAGAACTGCTAGAACGTCTAAATGTGGATGTTCATCTGAGTGATACAACCAGTGACATTTGTGTGTGTATGTAACAAGGGCATTGTTATATGCAGTAAACCGGTAACAATTAAGGAATGTGTGTGTGACATTTTATATATTAGGAATGCTGCAAATCCATATGCATAAAATGCAGGGGGGTCTTGAAAGTGTGAAGACAAGGTGATGAGGAAAAATGAGGTGGTGAGAGAGTGAAGGACAGAATGATAACGGGGAGGGAAAGCCTGCTAGATGCAAATATAAGAAATATAAGAAGATAAACAGTTGCAGTTTCACATCTGCCATACTATGTTGACCAGGGATTGTCTGAATTGTAGTGTAACAGAAGCCAAAGCTACCCTAAGGAGACCCCAATAGGTAAAAACACTGTATGAAGAAATCAGTGCAACTAAGATTATTACTGTAAAAAAGATCAAATATATTGATAGGAAAGCAGGTTTGTTGATGCATCACTAATCTTACAAAATGTCACGTCAAAGCAGACTGTCAAAAATGATTGTCAACAAAAGGTTGGGATGTAACTCACCCCACTCATGCTAAATGCACCAGGTTCTGTCATGGGACTATGGCTATTTTTTAAAGGGCCATGACAACAAAAACACATTCTCAGTTTCTTTCCACATCAGTTATATTTGCGAGAGATCAAGGTTTTTGGAAAGGACTGTGCACCCTGAAAGGGTGGGGGTACACACTGGAGGGGAGGAAGACACTGGTGGCCTGTAGGAGGAGATTGCATGATAGCATTTCAGTGTCTCCTTACAGAAGCTCATTCCGTATTTGACACACATCTTCCCACATCTACGCTTATTCTGCATGGCAACATCATATTCTGCACGCTGAAAGCATTTCATTAAATCAAAACAGATTGTATCAACAATCAACACCACAAACTCCTTGTAGTCTCATTGTTTCTGGAGGCAACACAAAGTCCAGATATTCCAAAAATGCGATAGAGAATTCTGTATATATATATAGAAAGGGAAAAATAATGAAAGGGAGAAGCAGAATGATTGCCCTATTAACACTTACACTGAATATAATCCTATGCCCAACAATTGCACAGTTATCAAGAACACCATCTTATACGTGACCCAATTTTCTCATCTTGGGTCCTGTCAAGAGACATTCTCAGTTAAGGGTCTTCAAAAAATACTTTGCCTTTACCTTTCTTTGCTACAATACTGCTGCTTAAGCCATTGATAGAATTCAACTCCACAAGGGCTCCCTGTCAGCCAGGATATAAGGATAATCCTTTAATAAGCACAGGTGGGACAATAATGAAGGGTATCCTTCAATCATGTGGCATTCATAGCCCTTGAGATTCGGAACTTGCAACTATTCGTTTGCCCGTTCATCACATACATGCATTTTTAGCACTGTTCAACAACCGGCTTGTAGATCATTGCCCGACAACCTCAACCTAAACAGGATGAATATCTTTTACACGTTAAACACCCATCTTGCCTTTTTACCAAAGCTCGTAAGTCATTTTTGCAAATTACAAAGGAAATTGCAAAGGAACGTGTGAAGTGAAGCCAACAGCATATTGATCAGTTCTATAAAAGTGATGTATATGACAAATAATATCTAGCAAACGTAATATGTTGAACTTGATAGCCTTGTCTTCTTTTCCACCAGTTTTCTAAGTCCTACTTGTGACGATGGTGTCCAGAGTAGGCAAGTTGGAGTCTACTAGATAAGTACGATGGCCAAAACAATTTTGTTTGGCAGATTCCATCCATTATTTGGCAGACTATTTCATCATCAAAAGCTGGTGGAGGCTTCCAATAGTTTAAGAGAGCAGAGAATATATTTTATATACCATGCTCTCACATCCAGTTACTGCAGAGCATTACTAATCCAATTATCTGCGTCAGAAATGCAAATTTTTTTCCAACCATTTTCCTGCATACAAATTCAATGTCAAGTGCACTAAAGGTTTTCTCTTGACAGGGGACATTAACTTTTTCACTACTTGAGATATGCCAATCCATCTGCAGGCTATTTACCAATTCATTACCAAAGGCTTTTATAATAATAATAAATACAAAATATATAAAGATGCTTAACCCCATCTTGGCAAAGCATTCCACAGCCTTCTAAAAGATGCTTAGCAACATCTTTGCTAAGCAACAAGGCAACTGATAAAGTCCTCTCTGCAGGTCTAGATGAGGACAGAACAAGAGAAAGACCATACACTCCAATGGAGTCTATACCAATTACCTACTCTACAATGATCAATGCATACTTGTGCTGTTTACAGCAATATATATGCAGTGTTATATAATGTAAGGCATGCAAATGCCACTTAATGCCACACTGGATCACTTCACATAGCATAGCTGCATGATAATAATGAACACGATGCTCTCTGTCCAAATGAAGGTCAACATGGTAGTTCTAACTCATGAACTCATTTCAAAGACCGGCACTCACCCACAAGATGAAGAACTGTCCTAGCCACATGCAGGAGTATGTCCCCCATTAATTTGTTCATCCATAAGGACTGAGCCCACTGAACTATGATCCTACAGCACTGTATAATTGTGTTATCTATACCCTGAAAGCATTTGTGTTAATGAATATCTGGTTTTTATATAGTGTTGAATAAGCATACGCAATTTTTGTTCAAAGTTTGAAAAGCGGTCTTATGACCATAGTAACCAATGAAATGTGCATGCAGATTGGGCCATTCCGTTGGTCAATACAAGTCTACTCATCAAACTTTGCACCAGCCAAATTAAGACATGTAAATCACGCACTGTATAGAGGTGTGCTTTATTTCCAAGTAAATCTGTCATTTAATCGGAGACCGATTAAGGAAAGTTATTAATGGAAAATATATATTTTTTTTATATTGCACTGTACTGAATCAACCTGCTAGGAATTAATAGTTAAATATGGACTGGGGAGCCGTTTCGATCCTATGCACATCAATTGCAGCTTAATGCAGTGTTGCTTAAAAAGAAGAAATTACGCAATCCTGTTTCTACACACATGAACACCAGTGTGCTGAATATAAACATGCCATCTCTTTGTCATTCTCACAACCCAACATATACAAATATTCATACTTTCACATACACACACGAACACCATTACATACAACAATGTTTGAAGACAGGCATAGTTAATATACATCGTACGGACAAAAAGTATTGGGACAGGTGACCATTACACCAACGGAGACTTTGACATCGCATTCCAAATACATAGACATTAATATGTAGTTAGCCCCCCCTTTTGCAGCTATAACTGCTTCTAGTCTCCTGGGAAGTCTTTCCACAAGATTTTGGAGAGTTTCTGTGGGAATTTAGAATGCAAAGCCCCTGTTGGTGTAATGGTCAGGTGTCCCAATACTTCCAGTTATATACACTATATGGATGAGCGACAAATTAAGCTCTGCCCCAGCGTGTTTCCTCATTTCCCTGAAGTTTTTATGGACTGGAGAGGAGACAGAGCTGTGGGGTACAGGGATGGGCGCTGCTCCAATCTACAGTGTATTTTTGCTGGGCTAATGCGAGATGCTAAAGGTTAGAGACAGATCTAGGGACAGATTGATATTAACCCAGACAGTAAGCTCCCGGCAAGAGATCTCACTCCCGCCCGGGACTATGTACACATGCTCAGATAAAGGGGGTCATATAGCTCACCGTCAGCTGGAGATAAGAGTAGGGGTTAGAACGACAGCAGGAGGGAGACGGTGAAGTGAAATGAGGGTACAGAAAAGGAAAAATACAAGGGAGGTAATGAGTACATGAAAGAGAAGGGATGGTTAGGAGGAAGAGATCAGTAAACCAAAGAGGTTATTCTAAAGACAACAACGGGTAAAAATAGGACTGAAGTAAATGCAGGCATTTAAATCCAGAGGAAAAGAATAGAAATGTAAAACGAAAACATAAAAAAAGATTAATTTGGTCATTCTATATGTGACTGAACTGAACATGCATTGACAGTTCTGCATTACATCACTCGGGGTTTAAATGTTCTGGCGCTGAACATGTTAAACTATACAACAAAATACAGTACTGTAGGTCATGTTTCTGTTCAATGTATTGACATATCGCTGTAGCATATTATTTCCGCCGTAATGGTCTAATTATTGCAGAGGTATTTTTATTCACCTAAACATGAGGCCGATTAACCAGACCCATCACTGTCTAGGTGAGAATCCCCCATAAAACCTTAAACAAGTTCACATAATGGGGGGGCAGCACTACACAGAACAAAGCTTGGGAAGGAAGAGAAAGGCCTGGCATTAAAATTGCTATTGATCCCAACAGAGATGCAGGATAGAAATTCAATACTAACCAAGAGGACTCAAGCCGAGTGTAGGAATTGTTCGGCAAAGTCAGGGGGAGAGAAATACTAGTGAGGAGAATTATGGGGGAAACAAATGACTTCTCTTTATAGACCACAGTTATGCAAGTGCATCTTTTTAGAATCCTTCTACTGACAGCAAGGTGATTTATGGTATTGGCTCCGGAAGTGCATTTAATGGCAGCCCGAAGGGGGGTTTATTCGTTTATGCTTTGGGATGCACAAATTTTAAAATTCCATGCAATGCAATTTCTATAGTACATGTTTTTCCTTTCAATATTTCAGTATTTTTTCCCGAGCCCTACATTCCAAATTACAAATGTGTTAACAGAGAACCTGATTTATTTTTAAGGTCCCAGAAACAGGTATAACTGGAGAGAACACAACATACTTATAACAGGTCACATTTTCAGATGCCAGTGCTTGCAGGTTTCTAGGATTTATCAACCTCTACCAAGCTTACCATATACCAAACACCATTGACAGTTTGGCTAGCATTTTGCTATGTACAAGTATCCACTTCTTGCACACCAATCAGGCAGTGAAGTGGGTTAACGGGCAGAAAAAAAAATCTTTGTCTTTGCTTCAGACTGACCTTTAACCTAGACACATCGATTGGAGGATTAACTAATTAGGACTCCTTTGCTATATTGTTTGCTTACGGGAAAGAGAAGAGTTATCTGTAGAAGTGCATCATTTATCAGTATCCCATTTTTTTCCTTCTTTAGAGGGTGAAGATTTAATCTACCATGGAAAGGCTCTTCTGGGGTGTCCTACTGGTAGGAAGCCTTCTGACCACAGCACAAAGTTGTCCATTCCATTGCACCTGCCAGAATCTTTCAGAGTCTCTCAGCACCCTCTGTGCCAATAAGGGGCTCCTATATGTGCCACCAAACATCGATCGTAGGACTGTAGAGTTACGACTGGCTGACAATTTTATCCGAGTGGTAGAGCAAGAAGACTTTCTCAACATGACTGGGTTGGTGGACCTTACATTGTCTAGAAATACCATTGATACTATCAAACCTTATGCTTTTGGGGATCTGGAAAGTCTAAGGTCTTTACATTTAGATGGAAACCGCCTAACAGTTATTCATGAAGAGGCTCTGAGAGGTATGCTTAATTTACAACATCTCATCATAAACAACAACCAGCTAGTAACAATACCAGTGCCCACTTTTGATGATTTCCTGCTTACACTGGAAGATCTGGATTTGTCCTACAACAATTTGGTTAGTGCCCCATGGGAAGCCATACAAAATATGGTGAGCCTTCACACCCTCAACCTTGATCACAATCTAATAGACTATGTAATGGAAGGGACTTTCTCAGAAATGTATAAGCTATCCAGACTGGATATGACATCCAACAGACTCTACACGCTACCTCCAGACCCTTTGTTTGCCAGATCTCAGACAGGGGTGGTAAGCCCAACACCCTACACATCTACCATTTCTCTCAATTTTGGAGGGAACCCGTTTCACTGCAATTGTGAGCTGTTATGGCTACGTCGGTTGGTGAGAGAAGATGACATGGAAACTTGTGCTTCTCCTTCTCAGCTAGCCGGACGTTATTTTTGGTCAATACCAGAAGAAGAATTTACCTGTGAGCCTCCACTCATCACCCGTTACACACATCAGTTGTGGGTTCTAGAAGGGCAGAGAGCAACTTTGAAGTGTCGTGCTATTGGGGACCCAGAACCGGTCATTCACTGGGTATCCCCTGATGATAAAATCATGGCCAACTCCTCCAGGACTGCTTCATATAGAAACGGGACACTAGACATTTTGGTCACCACCATCAGGGATGATGGAGCATACACCTGCATAGCCATAAATGCTGCAGGAGAATCAACTGCTAAGGTGGACTTGAAAATGATACCTTTGCCTCATCGTAACAATGGTACTGTCAGTGTCTTGAGGCAGGACCCTGGGTCTTCTGACATCACCATTTCATCAAAGACATCTGCTAATACCACAGAAGAGAAAAGGGCACCAGAAAGTGCAGTTGTTGTTACTGATGTCACTTCTTCATCCGCATTTATACGATGGTTCATGAATAGATCTGCCTACGTAGTATGGATGTATCAAATCCAGTATAACTGTACAGCTGATGAGACACTTGTGTACAGGTAAGATGGATTTAACTTTATTCCAGGTTGTTGGAATCTTGCATGCACCGTGTAGTTGCTCAGGGAGCTTTTCTACAGTCTAATTAGCATAACACAACACGTTTAAACTTATTCTGTGATGACCACATTTAAGTACTTTAATTCCTAGTCCCAAATTGAAAAAGTAATCGCGTCTGTAAAGCAGCTTTTGTTGAATTTGCTGGTGTTAATGTCTATCTTTTCACAGCACTTAAGAAAAACCATTCCATTCTTATGAAACTGTTGTGGTGACCAGGAAGCATGTACTGGAGATCTTTTCTTCATCTAAAGGAGCAGAAGTATATCATATATATATCGTAGCTTTCGTATTGAACCAGATTCGCATAATCAAAGCAAGTTTTTATTTTATTTTTATGGTAGTATCTTTTAGGAGGAAGATCATGAACACTGGCTAGTCTAAGATCAGAAATTATGTGCATAGACATTTTTATTCTCAAAAGGCAGATGTGGACATTGGAGGAAGAGTTTACCAAGTCTTATCCCACTTTACAAGGAACACACAAGGACAAAATGGTTTATCACGTGTAGCTTTTCTGTTTTCCAATAATAAGATGCACGTAAATCACGTCCAAATGAATTGGTGAAACTTTGATTTACTAGTTGAAGGTCAAAATTATGTCAAACATAGAAGGCTTGTCAATGGTCAGAGCAAGCCCTGGAAATATTGGCAATCAGGCCTATATAAAGGGAAAATTAATGGTTTCAGAGGGAAACTGGATAGCATTTTCTTTAGGGCAAAGGGGTTATTATTACAGAAAAGATACAACAAACTCCAAAATCATGCCAGCTCACGTTACTAATGCTTTAATACTAATGATTGTGGTTATTACATACAGATTATAAATACAAGATATCCCTAAAGAACAGAGTGCTGCTATTTACATGCTGTTTTGCACTAAATAACACCATTCAACCATTGCAGTACTCCAGTGTGTTACTTAGATAAGGTCTCGCTCTACTCTTCCTCACTGTTATGCCATTATTATTCAACAAGCATCCTTGCAATGTAGTGTCACCAAATATTAAAGGCCACAGAGAAATCCGGCTGCGGTATGTTTATGAAAAAGCAGGTCTGTAGATATGCCTTGCATAGCACAACTAGATGGCCTATCTCGGTCATTGAATAACAGAAGTTCATTTCAGGACAGTTTTAACGGAGACTACAGATATAAGTCAGCAAATCTATCCTATGAGGAAAATCTAGCCACACTAATAATCCTCTACACAGAAAAATCCGTTCAAATTCCATTATCCAATCATTGCAAATTGATGGGGTGTAGGGAGGGCAGTTATTTTTGCATAGTGATGAAATGCCCTGATTCAGGAGCCAAGGACTAAATGGTTCATTTCTAAAACCTAACTACATCAAAACATTAGTATCCAAATTTAAGCCAATCAGTTCTCGTTTATGGTCTTTCCATGCAGTCCTAATTGGCGAGTGGTTTTGTGTATTCACCAAAACAAACTGTTTGTTGTCTGAGCTATATTCTTCTTGTGTGTTAGCTGTATTCTGTTTTGCTTAAAGCCTTCATTTTCAAGACCTCATTTTGTAATACGGATGCTCTCCCGTATAGGATTTGATGACTTTGTAGACATATTGTTGATTTACTCATGCAAAGGGCACCCAGAGTATTTTCATGTACTTAAAATGTATTTTTTTTTTTAAATTTCTTCAAGGATCCTGCCATCTACTACAAAGCACTTTGCCTTGAAGCATTTAGTACCAGGGGTGGACTATGACCTCTGTGTCTTGGCCATTTTTGATGATGCTGCAACTTCCTTGGCTGCTACAAGATCTTTGGGATGTGTTCAGTTTTCTACAGGAGAGGCTTATCCAGACTGCCGCTCACTACACGCTCATTTTTTGGGAGGCACCTTAACAATAATAATTGGAGGAGTCATTGTGGTAACGCTACTGGTCTTTACAGTGGCCATGATGGTCAAATATAAGGTGTGTAGCACCTCTCACACAAACATTCCAAAAGTTATCAACGTTTATTCACAGACCAATGGAAGTCAGCTGCCGCCTAATGGCATGCTTCTTCAAAGCAGGATAAACAGTGACTGTGCCAAGGCCAGCTGCTCTCAAGTGTCATACAGAGAAGATAGTGGGAGGGTTGTACACGGTGTCAAACCACAACGAAGAAAGACCAGGCACAGAGACATGCCAGAGAAAGAGCAAGACCAAACTCCCAAAACATCAGAACCAGAAGGACACCATTCTAGTTCTAGCCCAGAGAATGGCATGGGTTTTGGTGTTCCTAAAACCAAGCGTAGTTGTTCTGTGGATATGGGAGAAATGGCAACAACTACTTGTTACACGTATGCCAAAAGACTGAGTGTCATATGGACAAAAAGAAGCCAGTCAGTGCATGGAATGCTGTCAAACTGTGGAGTGGAGATGCCTAGGGGAAAAGCAGTACTATTCTCTGGATCAGATGAGCTTGAAGAAAGCGTAGTGTAGCTTATTTCCATGTTATCTTTTGGCAGACATATCTCCTTAGCGGAGATGTAGGGATTTCTTCTGTAAGAATTCCAATGGATACTTCAACAATGAGCCATGTGCAAAACCTTTTTTTCCAGAAATGATAAACAAAATGTGATTTAGCTAAAGTTGGATTACAAATTGGGCTACTGTGTGATAAGCAACACAGACCATGAAGAACACCAGAAGAATATGAAACGGCTTAAGTAATAATTTCACTGACATCCCAAAACCTTTTTTAAGTGTGGTGACACTTTGTGATATATTCCATGGATGTAAGTAAAACGGCCTCTAGATACCTCAGAGCTGTGTTCTGTTCCACATAGTACTTAAGGAGCCAGATAAAAAGAAAGCACCCATGATGGGAAGGTATTTTCTTTTGAAGTCATAAATTGCTCCTCCACATCATAAAATACTAAAAATGAATAAGAAATGATTAGGTCTTTTGGTCCCATGTTTTCTCTATGACCTCATAAACATATTACCATGATGCATCCATGAAGTTCAATATACTGATATGTCAGATAGTGTCACCATTTCCTGAAAACATAATTCTGGTTGTGACTTTGAACAGCTGAGTTGAGCAAGCCATGGATAATATTCACTGACTTTTACAGCATTAATTTGGTGTGTGAAGTATATATGGTGGTCATTAAAAGACTGGTTGGAACCAAAGCAGTTTTGATTATCCAACTTAACCACTAGCAATCAACTGGTGTGCACTCTACTTGGCTTAACTCATTGCACTGGATCAGGAGTGAGCCCTTGTCTAAGGTTGCCATTATACCTACTGCATTTTCCCAATTAACAGGCAAATTTTCCCCTTTCATATGTGAAAGTCTAATACGGTGAGTTACAATGACCACAGCACTTTAAGGTTTGGATTTCACTTAAGCAAAACTATATAAATATCTATCATTGGATTTTTTTTTCTATTTGCCAATAAAATACAAATTTCAATGAGAAAAAAAATAAAGTATTAATGTTTTGGGGTGAAGAAGTATTTTTGAATATTTTATTAAACATCAAATGGAAGAGAGTATAGGTTAAGGTGACAAAATTTATTTCAGTTCAGCAAAACTACTTTTTACTTCTTACTTAAAGAATGAGAAGCCAAGCATGCTTTTTGGACACATGGCTCCTACATGGTCAGAAACTTGCTTCCGCAGTATCCCTTATCACAGCTTTTGGTACAAATTAGGAGCCAGACAAACAAATATGGGAGCATGCTTATTACCCAGGATCCAGGAGATACATCCATGGAAATCCAAAGTAAAACTGCACAAAATTAGGGGCCAGATCTAAAAAAAAATCTAGGAACCGTAGCTACCAGTCTATGTGCCATGTCCTGTTTTAGCTAAGGTAAATTCAGTTATTAAAACTACCTATAGCCTTTTGTGCATTAATATGTCTAATTGTTTTTTTAAATATATGGTTTAAAATAACTGTTTACCTCTAGGAAGCTGAGCTCTGAGCAATTATGGAGTCTTGTCACTATATTACATAATTCAATGGGTGAAGCGAAAATCTTGCTTTTTGAAACCATAAACTAATAAATCTTGCTGGCTAAACTATACATCACACAAGGCCAGCAAAGCTTTTTCTGCAGCAGAAGCTCATTGGACCTTCATAATGTATGAATAGTGAATAGACCCCTAATGCTGCTGAACTAGCATATATATCGATTTCTGATCTTGCAGTTTTTTTCCACCTTCCCCTAAAAAAAGGGAATACCACCAAATGTCAATAACTTAACAAAAGAACAGAAATAATAGGGAGGAATACTAATCGAAATCTTGAGACAATAAGACAATATGGTGGCTCCCATGTTGCACCCACAAGACAGATTACAAGTTATTATAGTAGTTTTTTTTGTCAGTTTAAACAGGTTTATTTAGTTCCCTGAATTGAAAAATGTAATATTTGGGAAAGGTGATAGATGTGCTTGAAATAAATTAAAGCCCCGAATTTGTGCTCTCTTTTGTTTTGGTATACTGTCTCCATAAGGAAACAGTTTTGTAACTTAAACTTACTCAACAGTTTTCAGAGGCAGAACAGCACACCACAGAGCCCAATGTAGAGGAAATGCTTTAGAAGATTTTTAGTCAATGTTAAAGTCATGCAAACCAGTGGGCAGAAGAAACGGATGACTCTTTCAGAGCTTTTTAGTTGGGTCTTGACATCTGCTGAGCAGTAATGACCAATGCTACAGAATGAATGGAATCCATATTTTATGACTAAGACTTTGCTGAAAAACTAATGTGCTCAATACGAAAATCTTTGTTCATTCATTCCGCTGCTGCAGCCGCCATTTTAACTACACTAAGAGGAGGAGAATCTCGACATTTTGCCTGCACTAAGAGGAGGGACATTGAGTGAGCTGATCTTTTGTCCAAGTGAGATTCTTCTGTGTTAAACTTGGTGAGCCTCAGCCTGGCATTTCTCAGTGTCTAAGACCCTCTAAAGTTACAATTTTTAAAGATTTTATTTAACATCTATTAAAAATGAGTTTCATTTAACCAGTCCACTACCATCCTTAAGCCTATAATACTAAGATAACGTTGACCCTCTTTCTTCCATCCATTGGTCTCAAATTCCTATTCAACTTCTCCGCATTTATTTCTTGTTTCCATGGCAACCGGACAGACAAATGGGATTTCTAAAAACGAAAATGTTGGACGAATTTCGTCCAAACCAAAACATGTAGACCGATACATTTTGTTGAACACAAATTTTTCGCCAGCACTCAAGCCTAGTTAGGACCCACAAGAGCAAACACTTAAGTCTAGAATTATTTTATGCTGGGTTTGTCTCCTTCATTCAAGCTAGGTGTCATCACACATTTCAACAAACTGCTATAAAAAGAGTTCCCAAGGTGAAAGCATTTACAGTAGGTTGCCAAAGTGGCTGGAGAAATGGCATGTACAAACAGGGGAAAGTTAGAAGCCTACCACAAAGCATAATCCTTGGGCCCATTCTCATTCTGAGAATGAGTTCACGATCCTCCTTTATCAATGAACGTTTACCAGCTAAATATTGGTTATTTACGATAAGCTTATCTTTTGTTAGCAGCAGAAAGGATGCAATAACATACAATAATAATGATCAGAGCTCAGAGAGAGCATCGGATTTATTATTTCAGTCTTGCAGAGGCCAAAAAAGCTTATGTAAGGTAATTAGTTCAACATGATGGATGTTCTCAGCCAATGCATTTGGACAAAATGTTCAAAGTAGAAAAGTCAAAAAGGTAGGATACGTTTGTATATAAAGAGGGCGTTTAGTGAATCTGCCTCTGGAGCAGAAAGGGATTTTCCCTCTTGCTATTAAGGATAGTTAACCAAATTACTAGAGACACAAAGCTAGCGTTTACGATCCTCTTATCAACAAACTTTTACCAGCTAAATATTGGTTATTTACGATAAGCTTATCTTTTGTTAGCAGCAGAATGGATGCAATAACATACAATAATAATGATCAGAGCTCTGTCCGGAAAGTATAGAATGCCCAGTGAGACATTGAAATTGACAAAAAAAAAATATGCTGTATTTCTTCAGACTTTATCAAAGGAAAGATGATAATGTCAAAAACATATACTGTTATACTAAAAACTGAATGTTAGTCCAATAAAAATGGTGTTGCCACAAAGCACAACGGTAAACTTTGGGGAGAAGGATGTCAGACAGTGATAATG
The DNA here is from genome assembly GCA_009364415.1 of Spea multiplicata. Lineage (NCBI taxonomy): Eukaryota > Metazoa > Chordata > Amphibia > Anura > Pelobatidae > Spea > Spea multiplicata. Next base: position 9,140,273 of record VKOC01000004.1, read on the forward strand.
ATTTTAAAGACTATTGTACAGGATGCCTAGAATACATAGATGCCTTGAGACAGACATGGTTTATTAATGCCTAATAGACTAATGGAGATATAGCCTGTTTGTAAATGCTTAGGGTGAATGTTCAGATGGCATAAATGTCACTGGCTGTGGCTATTCTCTTAATTTTAAAAGGTAGCTAGCTCAGCCCCCATTGTCTGGAATCGCAAGCCTACTGAGCTTTTGCAAGAAGAATATAGGGGTATGCTCCATGCGCAAAACAAAATATGATGGGGTCAGCTCCCAACTGTGTGCCCCTTAGAAATTTACATTCAACCAAAACCGTGATATCCGTGTGAAAGCCTTGGTACGACTACAGGACTTTCTGCATTTCCCCTGCTTTTATGCTAATAAAACAGACCTGCTTAAGTGTATTGGGTTGTTTCCTCGGAATGGCCAGTATCCATTAACAGGACATAAGCCAGGAAATGTGGGACCCGCTGCCAGCTAAGCTAAAAGTTAGGACTTCACAATTATATCTGGGTAGGGTCTAGACATTCATTAGGAAATATGTTTAAGGGTATACACAGTAATACGGACAGACGGATCACCGTCACCTAGTGAAGGAACAAGACGGCCCTTAAATGATTTCACAGATAAATTCATCAGTATAAGAGGTTTAATATAATATTTTCTGTGTATAAAAACCAACTACAGCATACATAATGAAAAGGATAACAAAATGTAGAGTTCTAGAGATGTGTTGATTCTTCCCCTGGGGACCGATATTGTTTCTCTTAGCCGAGAAGCCAGTGGAAGGAGACAAAACGCTGGTATGTTTATTAATTTGATCCGACTGTAATTAACTCCTCCTTCACATACACGCTGTGCATTTAAAATTTGGGTTATGCTAATCATGTTATTTAGAAACCTTTGATCATCACTGTAAAAATTATGCATCATGATTATCTAGAGAGGTATCCATTATGCATTATCAAAAGGACAATATAGCAGGCATTGTATACTTTACGATTCTACGTCTAGCAGGGGTCACAGATATACACTTAATACGTACACAGTATTATGTGATGCCATTACCATGGCCCCCAACGGGATACTCCTGCTGATTCCACTTCTACTACACAGCACCAGAACTGCGTCTATACAACACCCCAATGGTCACAACAAAGCCACATAGACCATGTATTTATTTTTCGGTAAGATCACACGCCTGAATGAAGACTTGCATAGCACCATAACAGCTAGGCTTCCTCAAGTTGTAATTAATCATTCAGGTCAGTTGCTATCCACCAGCTTAGGTTTAAGTGAAATGGTTTTAAGGACAGATCCAGTGAAAATAATCTAGACTTTACATTTAAAGAAATGTGGCCCTCATGTATTTGAGCACCGTGACCCCACTTGTATTTGAGACACCATCATTTTTTTGGGGATAAATCTTATATTTCAGTGAAAACCCTGGCTTCAAGTAATTTTGTGTTTTAGACATATAGGGAAACTGCTGCCTCTATAACAGAACCCATTTATTATATCTGGGAAGTAGAGATCCACATCCGAAGGAGTCAAGACTACTCCATGCAATCAATCTCTTGTAAGGAATTTTCCTCCCTCTTCTATACCTACGCTTGGGATGACATCTAAGATGATGGCTTCCATAATGGCTTCTAATACCTATACTTTGCTCATTTTTATCATCTACTTTTGGGCTAGAATTGGGGTTGAGACTTTATACAATCGGTGGGTTGATTAGAATGAGCGGGGTGTAAACTGGAAGGGATGAGATTAGAAACGAAGCAATTATTTTTATAACCCATCTGTGCTTAATCATTGTTGCAGCAACCAGCGTATGTGCGAGTCATTGATTGATCAATCTGTAACCGTGTAAGGATGCCTGTAAAGAAGAATTATGAGTCCGTTACACACACCTACTATTATATTTATTGTTATGAGCCAAGGAAGTCAATTTGTTAAAAAATAATGGCCTGAGAGACGCCAGATGCCATCTTTGGTAACTGGACTATAATTGAATATGGTAAAAAAAAACACCAGTGGCATTCATGTAATGATCATAATATTTTGATAACTTAATTAAAATGTCTATATTGTACACAAGTTAATCGACCTCCCCCCCCCCTTTTAAGTAACAGACAATATTAGTTCTCAGTCTAGAACAACCCTCTGAAGCATTAGGTCGGATCGTTTGCAGTAAATTATGTGGAGTAGGATTATACAGTCTGTCAAATAAAAAAAAATAGCTAGCGAAAAGTATTTCTAAATCCTGCGGAATATTTGAACAGAAGCTAAATGTTTAAGTACACAGCAGGGCCACCTCAGGCATAACTAAGAAGGGCAATTATGGGGTTTTTACTTATAATTATAGCACTTAGGTATTATGTATGTTTTAATTGTACTGTCAATTCACCCACATAACAGTAGTGGTTATCAACACCTCCCAACAAGGTAAAAGCGATTTCGACATTGCCCCTGCTGGATCAAAGACATCAGAGCTAATGATTAAGTCATCACTGATGAAGCTGGCACATAGCTGAAGCTGGTCTGTAGAAAGCCTACAACATCTATGCCGCATACAGATCCTTCCAAATACAATCTCACATGATGAGGGAATTCCAGTAAACAAATGATACATAATGTAACCAAGAATATAACAAATAATAAAGTCCAACAAGAACACATCATAGCAATGGCACATATATTTTAATACCAACATTTGGTAATCTTGTACTGATGAATACCAGGGTACACATTTAACAGAAGGTGGAAAACCAGATGCAGTCTGTTAGCAGAAAGTTTTGCGTAGACCTCAATTTTTATAATTAAGTATTGGATGAAGGAAAAGAATGAAATGAATTTATGCAAGAACAGGGGCTCTAGACATTTTGGGGCTTTGTCCAAATCCTGGATGAACATTAGCTGGATACTTTGGGACTGAGAAGAAAAAAAAAAATTAAACGCTACAAATAAGATGGTGCATCAAAGCATGTCGGGCACTGGGTACAGCTGATGGGTGTTATGCTTTAGTGACTTCATGATTATTTTGGATTCACCTAAAACAATTTGAAAGATAGATGGCAGAAATCAATAGTGTTCCGTTCGATCTCCGGGGCAGTAGAGCAGAAAGATGAGAAGCAGGATTAGAAGGAGATAAGGAACAGGAGGACAGAACTATTGCAAGAAATGACGAGACCTACAAGGATGGGAGGAGTGTGATACAGAGAGACCAACACATGATAGAAAGAAGACCAGTGAAATATAAAAAAAACTGAAAAGATAGATAAGAAAAAAATGTCAAAAAATGGTTAACAGGGCTGAATGAAAGTAAAAGATGAAGGGAATAAAAAAAATGCAAAAGAGGAAGAGATTGACTATAACTATATATATGAAAAGGGAGAGGCTGAGGGAAATGAAACGGATAAGTGCTTCCACCAGTTACCATAAACATTAAATAATGCAAAAGGGAGGTGTTTGAGTGGGCCTTGTTATAAAAATCACATTGCAGCATAGGAGGTTACCCATTCTCCTGCTGAAGGAACCATGAATTATTCATACCTTTCTGCAAAGATGCAATTACTGAATTAATAATTATCATGCAAAACGCAGCTATCTGGCCAAAGACACATTCATTTGGATACTCTACATCATTATAAAAGACAGCACTTGTATCGCTGTTTAGAAAGTAACCATTAGACAGCTCAGTGATTTCAGTAGAACAACTCAATGTGCAAAGTGAAACGCACACAAAGCTTCATTGTGGAGGCCGCTTTGTTCTGGGATTGGTTACACAGGATCATTTTTAGGGCATATAGTAAAATAATGTTACCATACAGCGCAGAATGTAAGGCATCAACCAATATGATCCCTCATTATACACATCGGCGATATCCGCAGACTGCAGTGGAACTGACAGATACCTACTGAATCTACTGCTGGGAAAGATATGGATGGAGCGCAAGCATGTGTCAACGAAAAGAGCTGACAAAGCCCGTATTTAAGTTTGCTATGGATTTTAAAAAGGGAAAATAAAAACCTAAAAAGTGGCTTCAATGACAATGTGATTTAATAATCATACATGAAAAAAGGGGGACACTAACATTGTCTACATACATGTTTGCCAGCCTGTAGCAGAATTGTATTCATTTTGAAGTAGTAGTCTAGCCCCCAAAATTGTATTTTTTTAATGCATGTTGATTTGATTCACTTGTATGCTATGTAAACTTTCAAATTTAAAATTTTTCAGCTGCTACCCCCATTGACTATAATGGAGCACAACCTAGTATGGGCAGGACGTTACACACAATTGCTTCCAGGTTTCATCAGAGTTAAATAGGATAGCAATCTCATTTATCAACTCTAATAACAAAAAACCAAAAACAAATGCATGCCGCAAATGGCAAAACATACTCCAATAGACATTTAACATGTAAACAGGGGTAGAATGCTTTAAAGTGTGTTTTGGAGTAATAAAAGTGAAACGCGTTGCCGCAGGTGCCATCAGGGTCAAATCAAGACTGACTTAACATTGGATTCACACAGGAGTCCATTGTCTCAAAGAACAGCAATAGCAGTAAGTTTTCTTTCCTACCTTAACACCTCGGATTCGGAATTCAGCCAATGCTCTGCTCATCTTGGTGGCTGCTCCCTGCTGGTCCTTCCCATGTGCAATGACCTTGACCAAGAGGGAGTCATAATGGGGAGAGATGACAGCTCCTTGGAAGGCTGAGGCACTGTCAAGTCGAATGCCCATTCCTTCACCACTCCGGAAAACCTGACAGATAAGAAAGATCATAAATTAGGAACATTTTACCCACCGATTCATTGAGACTAGCAAGACTAGACTTCCTCTTACAGTGCTGTACCAGATTATGTGTTTGAAGTAGCTGAGATATTTGTAGGGTCACAGGGTTTGGAATGGGATATAGCTCAACGGTTATCTTGGGCCACCACAGCATTGCATAGGTTCCCCTCTTCAAACTCATGTCCTCGGTGGACCAAGCTCTGATGCAAGCTGAAGAACGTGTGAATATCTAAAAGAACTGCAGGAAAAGGTACGCCAACAGGAACTCTTGCCCTACACTGAACACCACACTTTGCTAGTAGATATAACACAAATGTACATTTGCCCCTGTGCTGCAAGGAAAGGCAACACTAGGAAGATCTTACACAAGGATGTAATGTCTAATAACAAATTGAAATCAATTGGGGGTGCAGCGCTAATCCCAATCGCTCCCCAGACATAATAGTAAACATTACATATTCTGATGATTTAAAATGCATTTTACTGCCATATTCAAAGAAAAAGGTCAGTGTAATTAAGTTAACTACTGCATGTTGTAAACTTTATTTTTCCACGTACCATTCTGAACCCAGGAGAATAATGTAGCTTTTTTTTTATGAGAAGACAGATAGAGGGAGAAAGAATTACTTCCATTGGGTAACACACATACTCCTAGCAGTTTGTCAAAGGTTGATGCTTTAACAAGACCGTGTGATTTATGGATCTTGAATCTAGTGCTTTCTAAGCAACAGCAAGACTAGGAGAACTATAAACAGCGAGATTATACCGCACAAACATGCAATGGAGGTAAATCAAACTGTTTTACAGGATAAAAACACAATGTATTAACACCGTTATTCCAAAAAAAAAAAAACGATCACCTATATTAGGTTTTGTACGGAGAAGAGGTCTAAGGGTGATTTGTACGAAAGATACAGCCCATTTTTAAATCACCATCAACACACCAGATATGATATTCAAAGAATAGTTAACAACCCAACTTAATCATAACTATTTCTAGCTTTAGAAAAAATCTCTTACAATTAAAGTTATTCAAGGGAAAGCGGTTGTGTGCGTCCGTGTTGGGAAGGGGTGCTGTAAAAGGCGGTTTTTCACCTGCAGTAATGATTATGTATGAGTATGAAGTGATGGAAGGAGATGGGTACACAGCTACCGAGCTAAAAGCCAAGGCAACTTCTAAAGCTTATCTTGGTATGCACAACGGTGACAGATTCTGGACTAACAGGTCTTTTATCCTGAAGAACACATCACATCTTCCTCCAGTGATTTAACAACTCAAGATATCACAGTTTCTCATAAGGTCTGCTCCAACTGGTGTCCCAAGCCTTTTTAACCCCTTAAGGACAATGGGCTGTCCCTAAACCCATTGAAAACCGTGCATTTTGAGCCTGTACATGTACGGGCTTTGTCATTAAGGGGTTAATGAACCTCACTTTAGCCCGATATTGAGTGATAAACTCAGTAGGTTGTGTGGTAACGGAAAGTCATTATGTAAACTATTCTAAAAGCAACACCGTTCCTTAAAGGCCATAAAACACTGAACACTGGCAATGCCACTCTAATAGTACCGGCCATTTTGTTGAAAAACAAACTTAATGAAATTATGGAACTGGAAAGTGAGAATAGATAATATATCAATTATGTTTTTATCATGTAGATTATAGCACATTTCCATTACCACATACTAACTTTAACGGAGCCTTAATGTGATTATTATGGTCCTTGATGAGAAAGCAAAGATTTTGCTGGTCTCACTCATTAATCGACACAGGTAACAAGGTTTTAACTGCAGAATTTGGGAGTCGCAGCCATCACTCACAAAACACAGCTATGAGACTAGTGCATCGGAGTAGGCCAGTCTGTTCCATTTCTGCTCCCGCTGTACTTTTCTCAGAAAGAAAGAACCAGGGAAACTTTATACTCTCCTTCACAATTACTCTCCATGCCCATCAGGAGATCAGGCCTCATTAGCTTTTCCCAGCACTAACTCTTACGCAGCACAATGACTCCTCATCCGTCTTCCTGCCCCCTTATAGTAGATAAGACTCTGGCTCAATTGCTTGTGAAATAGTTCTCTAGAGCAACAGGACTGGACATGTGAAGACAATAAACATGATTAATACAGGTGGAGCCATTTCAGTTTGAAGAAATAAGACCAGCGCGGATAATCCTAACAACATTTCCTATCATTTGTAAATGCGGCATGTGGATAACAGACTAATGTGCAACCATTAAGCATATTCTCAGAGAAGAGAAATAGCTTAATACAGGACAACGCTACATCCTGAATCACAAGACCCGTCAAGGCTCAGGCCTTTATGCTCAGAGCAAATGTTTGCTTCAGATTGTACCACTTCGGCAGACAAGGAACTATTAGGGGTTACGTGCAATGGTGATCTCTATCTGTAAACATCTGGCAGCAGGAATGGATTTTTATCTCCGAGTACAAGGTTCTTGGTCACTTCTCTACTCCATACCTCAACCATGGTGGATCAAATAAACTTTATACCAAACAGAGATATTTTAACAGAATGCAAGTAGTGGATTGCAGTACTGCGGCTCCATACAAGCCACCAAAGCAGGGTTTTAATTATTTTAGAAGATGTTAACCATAAACGAACCTGGCGGCCTAACACAAAAACCCTAAACGTAATGCAACCTCACTAATGTAGAGGGAGAGCTCTGGGTAGCCTACTTTGGGACGTTCCCAGGTATGTTCCGTTGCGTAACCATGTGAACTAATATTTTTCTTTTGGGAGGATACAGCCATGCATTAAGGGGAACTCTAATCGCAGAACTATGTGGTATATATGTTGGAGTACATGTACAGTATGTATACATCCAGTCACATGCTGAGAGAAGCACTGATCTAGATCTACCAAAATATAAACAATGATTGCCTATAAAATCTAAAATCCATATAAATCTGAAAATACTTTTGACCTATATTCATGAGATATTGCAAAAGACAGCTCGCTGCTTCCAGTGTAATAACTGCGTCAAACCAATTAATGTGGTGTCTCAACAAATCACAAATCTAGATTGCTGCAGTATCAGGCTAAATCGTGTTTGAAACACAGAAATAAAAAAGATAAATTCTAATTTTAGGGGAGACTTTTTATTAATAAGGACACCAAGTATTTGAGTGTGTGGTTAAAAGCAGGAGAAGGGTGGTCAGATCTGAAAGATTATGAATCGCCTACAAGAGGACATGGTCAGTATCAAGACCACTCGTCCACCATGCCTGAAGAGTGAAATTGCAGCACTCAGCTTCAGCGTGTTGGCCATGTGGGAGAATCAATAGAGACCTGTGCTGCAACAGCATAGACTTCTACTCATTTTACAGTCCCCTTGGTTGGTCGAGGAAATAAGACCCAACCAGCCCTTTAATGCCACTGCGGGCCAAGGCTGGACAGAAGGGTAGCTACAGTGCCTGGAAATTATAACTGCCCAAAATAGCAGTAGGAAGGCTTTATTGGGATCCTGCCGTGCAGTCGATGTAGGCAGCAACCAAAGACTTATTGCCGGGCTGGATTCAAATGCAATATTCACAGAGTCATAATGGGAAGTTAAGGAAAATTTGCAAGAAATATTTCTTTCACCAAAGGCGCAGCAGCAGCATATTGGATATAGAATGAAGAATATAAACCTGGAAAAATGGACCATTAAAATATTATAGCACAAGGGTTTCCAATGTTGGATTAAATTATGGTATCAAGTCACATATGGCATATTACTGCTCCTCTGGTGTATATATATTTTTTAAACCGATTATGCTAGATTTACATCAGGATTTTCTTACAAACAATACAGGAATTTATCTCGGAGCCAACACGTTCTATTTATGGTTTTTTCCCTAAATTCATTACTTCTGCACTTTATTACCTCTGCATCAAATACACTTTATTACTCTTTCAACATTCTTCCTTTTATTCAGCTATTGCTAGTACTGCAACCATGTTAAACCGTGTTAAAATCTTTCCTTGAGACACCAAATTGCAGATCATAAACCATCCATGATACAATTTGAGAAGCAATAGATTGGGCATGGTCTTCCACGATTCAATGAGATGTGTTTTACGAATGGAAGGAAACCTTGACTTAATTGTATGACTACCATTAACATTGTGAGCTTCTGAATTCTAAGCTTTGCTCATTATGGAACCTGTCACAAACCATAATATTACCGGACTATGAAAAAAATTGAGAAGACTCCCCAAGTAAACTCACTGATAATTTTCAGCAACATTTTGCATGTCTGGCAAATGGTTTTCTTTTTAGGACAATGAAGCTGGTGTACAGTTTAAGGACATCAGCGTCTTTTCATCAAATCTTTTCATCAGCATCAAACCTTAGTTCACCTAGGTTAGGTGGCCCCATCAGTAATAAAACACTGACCCTAAGTCTAGCCAACAACGGCGATGACTCAAAACGGGGTAATCTTGTACAGGACCCCTGTACTGCAGCCCATGTCCAACATGTCCCATGTCCAACATGTCCAGGCGTTTTGGGGTTAGTATTGCTCTTGACTTGATAAAGGGAGCTTGATACTCTTAAAAGCTAGTTCTTACATAGACAATAAAAAAAGACTGACACTACTGGCCATCCCTAGATGCATAAATGTGAAGCTGTACATGTCTGGATTAGTTACTAATAAGGTCTGTTACATAGTTTGAAGTCTGATATCAAAGTTGTCTCTACCAAACTTAAAAGTCATTTCAAAAAGATGCCAGCTTTATTTAGGTTATTGCCCCAGGGAAAGTAATGTAGCGATGAGAGCTCAATACGGTTCCAGGAATCGGGGTTCATTAATGGCACGCAGCCATGTGTATATGCTACACACATTACACCATGGAATATCTTTTGTATATGGAGTGACTGATCCTATTCTGTCAGCGTCGCTCAAACATTTGCTCTGATTTAACGTCCCGTGTTTGCACTATCCACTGTACCCATTGTCCCTATTACGCCATCCCGCCGGCATACTGTCTGTCATCGACTTACGCTTTGTATCAAAGGATTAACATTTGTCCACGGGAGATAATTAACTGCTCATGTGGTTGCTGTTGCAGGGGTCACAAAAAGTTAATCCAAAGAAAAACTATATAAAAAGAAACTGCCGGGCAGGATTTTGTTTGTAAATTAAGCTTTATGGCCGCCCTGCTTTGCAATGGGGTGTAGATAACGATAATTTGTCAGGCTTCGCATAGAGTACTGATCGCAGCGGGCTTACATTTGCCCAGAACTGCTTACCTCACCGAGTTTGCACAAGTATTCCTTAGACACATTTGATCAGCTTTTATATTCAAGACTGTGAATGTACGGCTAGCTATTTGCATTCTGTTATTAGTTAAGTCTATAACACTGAAACACTTTGGATTCAGCACTACTAGAATAATTCATTTATATAGCAGGGCAATTATCACAGTGCTTGACAGGGTGCTTTAACTTATTACAAATACAATACGACAGACACTATGTGATACTATAGAGGAGACGTCTTTATAGAACGCTGCTGCACAACCATGCAGTCAATATGAGATTTGCAGGTCTAGTCATAAACCCTACTCAGTGACTTTCAGGGTAGAGGACACATGTTCTATGATTAGTATAGGTAGACCTGTCAGAAAGGCTTAGTGAATAACTGCCTGCACTAGAAAACCCAAACAATGACAGACTTTCAACAACATCTGTGATGGAGCCTAGTATCGATCCAATACCTCATTCATTGATGTGGCTATGGAGGGGAATGTCTCAAACATAAGGACCACCACATACAAAATGGCAGGCAAAAACCTTGGGCATTAGACACCTTGGAGATGTTGGAGCTGGTACTTCTAAGGCACAGTAAACAAGGAGGAAGTCAACGCAATAGTACAGCTCACTAATCCAAACCATTTACATGCATTTTGAAGAAGAAAACATTCTTTCGAGATGAACCAGGTTGAGTAATCCAGAAAAGTTGCTTCAAAGGTCGATTCACTATGCATTAAGCATGGTTGGCGCTGCACGTTTTACAGGAGAAGCTTACTAAGGTGGGTCCTTCATAATATAATGTGAAGAAATCTCAACTCATGTTATTAAATAAATTGACATGTCAACGTTTATGCAAACTTGCGAGAAGTGATTCACACCAAGTATTGTGTGCGGTAGTGACAGTAGGCATACATATCGGAGATAAGAAAATGATCTTTATCTTAGATTGGGCTTGAGTAAATGTGTGTTTATGCAAATGACTGCATAATTTTCAATTATATAGTGCTAACAATGTATGCTCTTTGCAAAACAAATACGATATCTAGACAGGTGCAATTAGTCATGCAAAGACTAAGCTTCCTAATGTCACAGATCGGTATTTTAATAATTGTTCATGTCCCTTCAATTTGACTGTAAAAGTTTTAATAGCAGCGTACTTGAGAAAAATATACGATTTTAATTAATTTATAGAAGGCAAAGAGGCAAGTCTATGTTCACAGTGAAAGCGAAACACAGAGCAAGATAAAACCCAATAGAATATTGCTTACACATTTCCATACACACACAAATCTGCACAGCACTCATGATGTCAGATACAATATGTATACAATACATATTGAGAAAATGGATGTTTTAGCGAAAAAAATACATTGTACCGTAACTATTTTAAATAGTTTTGGTGATCACCCTAACGAGCCTAAACCAAAAAAATGACAGCATGCATTTATGGGGACTGCTGCACTAGGCCTAACCCAGGGAAGCAGCCCCTATCTGACTGTTCTAAGGGAGTACTTCCCCTTCTCTGAGCATCTTCTTCGCTCAGTGCTCTGGGATATGTAGTCCTATCTTAGCGCTCTGACTTAGGGCATGATGTAAAGATACTATGGAGGTCTAAACAGTCATAAGGTATAAGAAATTCTAAATCTGGTGGTAGATTTCCGGGGTCATACAGTCTAGAGTAGACACTTTCCTATTCTACACTGCTGAGATTGGTGTTATGGTTGATAACCCTGCTTAAACTTAAGCATATAATTATGCTCAAGGTTTCCATGAGGGTCAGTATCAGAGTCATTCGGTTAACACATCTGGTGAGTCACTACATAAAATCTTCACAATTGGCTTTTAAAGGGTTAATATTTCAAGAGTCTCAGGGCGAGCAGATTTAGAAAACTTCCAGGTATGGCTATAGAAAGCTGCGGCATGCCAATAAAGCCAGTTTTCCTATAGGACAACCAATCTCTAAAATGTTTAAAAGGTCACTTGCAAATGGGTGGCTAAGAAAGTAAACTTGTTGTAGTATGTTCCCATTTTACTATTGGTATAGGCCTGGTCCTGGTTTGAACTTCTTCAAAAAACTAAATTTTAAGATTTTTTTTTTCTTTAACACAAACCACTACACCATGTAGTTTTGGGTTGTCCTTGTCATGGAAGAAATGGTGATATAATCATCTGATCAAAGAGCAAAAAAATGCTGCAGTTTTACAGTCTGACCAAACCAAAAATGTTTTCTTCAAATGCCCATCAGTTTTGGAATGAAGTTTCGCAGGAGAAAGCCAAAAATTAGATATATAGTATGATAATTTGATGGAAAATGAATATGCTGCTCAGGATGCTGGAGTAACTAAACTAATTGCATGTTTATACATTTAGCAGACTCAGGTCTTTTTGTGTTAAATCAGTATAATCTGTATTTCACCTTCGTAAGCCTTGTAACCACTGTATAGTCATTAATTGCACAATGCAAAAAGTACAATATCTCGCCTCTTTCATTAAAATTGAATATACAACACTCTGGAGTCTTAAGGCTGAAGTTTACGTAAGTTATCCGTTTTCCGTGCCAATTACATTTTTTTCCCTCCAGCTTAGGCCTTAAAGCTTAACCGCAAGTGAAAAATTGCTTATTTAACCAGTACCAACACCATATGTTTGAAGGGAAAGACCGTTTGGGTGGGGAATTCCTTATTACCTGCCCTGCATCTACATACATTAACATGGCACATATATCAATAGGAAGTGGGAGCTTTTTGATAGATTTAAGTTATTAAGGAGGATCTGTGACAAATAAATAACTATGCATAACGTTAGATAACCATATGTCCTCAGTGTTGATTTAGTTATGTTTTTTATTGGTTTTTAGTATTCGCTGATCTCTGTTATAATGGACTGATTTGTTATTCTTCAATCAGACATGTAGTAACTCAGAGAATGCTTTCTTACATTTTAATGTTCTAATAATGTCTATAATTAGGCAAAATATAACACTGTTGACAATGTGCACCCACGGTATATACCGGTAATAAAGGTTCTTCATCTGGAAGTAAGAGAACATACAGTTACCTAATGTGTACTGCTTCAGATAAGACTGCTAAACATGGCTGTATATTTTACAGAATAACAGTATAGTTATTTAAATGGAAAGTGGATCATGCAGCATTACATTTAGTGGTTGAAAACCATAATAATGAGAAGGTCAAGTCTTAATCTGAGCTGTAACATAAGTGTTAAGGTTAAGCTGACCTTGACTTGGGCATTAAACCAATACATTGGGAGGTAGAACTATACTGGCTTTATGTTGGACATCTGTGGCATGTTTTATGGTGGCATCATAAGGATATCTCTGCAATGTGACAAGACGGACAGAAATAGTGTCTTTTTATAAAGGTTTAGCAGATATACTGCAGTCTTCTGACAGTGGCTATTTCGAAAAAGCCCAGGAATCAATGTCATTTTGGTAACACAAGTTTAGGAACACTAACATGAACTTTGCTTGAATTGAGGAATATAGTTCCTGACACCAATGGATGGGTGGTATTGGAAGTATTTTGGTCAGAAGATGTGTTAAAGGGAAAGCAGGGAAAACACTTTAAGCATAAGGTTTACGCATTGAGACAAATAAAAAAATAGGAATTCAAAAATATAGAGATGGAACAGATGGAAGGAAGGTGTGGTCCAGGGATGAGGGGGGCTACAAGAAGAAAGAAGAAAATACATGTCAAAATAGGAAGGATCACAGTAAAATCAGAGGGATGACATGTTCAAGAGTGTCTAGGTAATATGTGATAATTTGATAAGATTGCGAGAAATGAGGGACAAGGAAGGAAATATAACTGAGTGGATGTAAAGAACAGAGAAATATGAGATTAAGGCTAGGTTTCCACTTGGGTTTTTTTTTGATAAAAACGCCTATAAAAACGCCAATAGCGCCACCTGGCGTTTTTTTTGTGAAAAACGCTGCAGCCAGATGTTAGCCTGTCTCTTATAGGAAATCGCAAAATGCCATTTCCACTTGGCGTTTTTCTGTTCGGCGTTTTTTCAGTCCTGTTTGGCGTTTTTCTGCTTTTTTGGGCTCTGTGGCAGTTTTTCAAAACTGCAGCATGTTGACACTCTGGCGTTTTTTGCAAGAAATCTTGGCTTTTTTCTCCAATAGAAGTCTATGGGAGAGAAAAAACGCCATGAAAAAGCCATGTGGGTTTATTGCCTTGGCGTTTTTTCCACAGTTACAATGCAGAGGATGGACCCAGTATCTGTGTGTCCTACGAGAAATAGGCTGAAAACAAACAGTTTCACACAAAACAAAGTCCTGGACTGGTTCATATTGAATTCTACACCATTTGGAACAAACATGCCATTACAAACAAACATACGCGACCGGATCCTGCGTGCAAAAAGCAACAGCAAACAATTTGCACCATCATTTGGGGCCAATCTTCCCAGAGGAGCAGACATTCGAAATAAAGCCTTACAAACCACAGAAAAGAGACAAAAGGGTCTACCAAGTAAATGACATCAGGAGAGGGCAGATACTTGCCATTTATCCTAATCCCTTTTAGCTGGGTGAAACTTCTAACTTGTAAAGGCTGGAAAAACTGCCTAAGGTCAAAAAAGCAATTTCCACAGAAAGGCTAAAACGCCAGAAAAAACTGCAGAAAAAACGCCAAAACGCAGGTAAATGCAGTGGCAGTTTTCTTGGCAGTTTTCCTGGCGTTTTTCATCAAGAAAAAAACGCCGGACAAAAACCCAAGTGGAAACCTAGCCATAAAGTGAAAAGGCAACAGAAGGGCGAGGGTTGAGAGATCTTTCATTTCTTTCTCTGGTTCACGGATAGTTATGGCACATGGAGCAGAAAAAGGTAGAGGAAACAGCAAGAAAGAAGCTAGAGATATGAGAGATAAAATATACTGTATACAATTGTTAGGGAAGCTACATGGAGACAGGTTAGAATAGCATACCCCCAATATTTGAGGTGCCTAAAGCAGGATACCTTTGCTGGCGACATAGTTAAAGGGAGGGCCAGGACCATTTGCCTCCTTACCCTATCCAACCACCTTGCAATGTATTAAACAAAGATTTGACATCATATTGCAGCATTGTGTTTCAATGCAATGCGAGGTGGCAGCTCACTGGTCTGGCTAGGGGAGATCTTCTGATCTCCAACAGGTGTTTGCTGAGTTTCAGTGCCAAGCTGCCCCATCAATGTCCTACTAAAAATGGGAAACCTGGGAGGTATGGATTAGGAGGACTTCTTGAGTGGTACACACAAAATGCAAACATTCCTGCATCTATGCAATACATTCACATGAAATGAACAAGTCACACTGTAATCTGGTTTTCAACATTGAAAAAGTTGAACTGCTTAAAACATTGTGTTGTCTCCTTTTTCTTGAACACCCAATTTGCTTAACCGGGGCATCTTGGTATCTGGTTGGGTCGCGTTCTGTAATAAAAGTCCAACTTGAGGTTTATATGTGTGTGACCCACTAAGGCTGCTGGTGTACTGGACTTTTATTATTGTGGACTTAAATTGAAATGATCTCTGGCGACAAGAGTATTATCAGAAACTACATTAAGACCCAGGCCTAAAGCGGCACACTGATCCTAGGAGCCAAATGAGAGAGGTCTTAATCCTGTGTCACTCCACCACAGATCTGTTTAATGGCGTGTGGGTCAAGTAACATGGTAGGGAGCAGACAATCTGTACCAAAGCTAGTGGACACAAGAGTTGGAGATCCACACTGAAAGATGCACATATCTCACTCTCATCTCACTATGGCCCAACACAGAAGATACTAGTGGGCCTGGAGCAGCAGACACTATCACTATGATTCTTCAAATAGTGTGTTTTTGATTAAAAAAATATATAAGAAAAGACAACGTGACTTATTTTGATACTGCACAGCTCATTCCATCAGCATTAATCTCTTTACTGCAAACCTTCCCAACATTAGAAATACCAACAGATATGGTCCCCAATCTTTACAGTCTAACCTAAACAACCACCGCTTTCCCTTTAGTGAACTTTCCTCAAAGGGTCTCCAATAACACAGTATGGATGTCCAATCCCAGCATCAACGATTCTCACACAATACCTGGCTACTTTTAGCACCTACTGATGGTGATCCCACTTGTTTTCCTTATTGCCCTATAGCTTAACGTCTACCCTTCAGTCTCTTAAAGAGAGACACATACAAAAGATTCTCTCTTTGTTTGATAATTTCTAGGAGCACTAACATCAATTGGTGTTCCATCTTCATACATGTATTTATGCAAGTACGCTAAACATATTTGTCTGCTCTTGCCATAAAACACAACTATTTTTCTTTGCAATAGAGATGTCATGTGTCAAATAATCAAAACAAGCAGAAGTATATATTTAAAAAGGTAAATGGCTCTGTATGCGTCTCCACGTCATGCGACAAGGCTTCTCACACACAATCTGTGCAAGTTTAACAGCTTCTGTTTAAATGTATCAACAACACAAAGTCTGTATATAAACACAGACTGCAGGAAACGACAATGTATGGAACCTGCCTCTTGGAAACTGGAGCAGGATAATACAATGAAACATACTTTGGGCATAGAACTGCCAAGCCCTACTACTGCGACAGAATGTCACACAGGGCATACTATGTTAGTCTACTACAGCAGAGGATTCCTCTACTGTCCAGACCATTGTTTTAGCTTCTGGTCTACAATATGCAGGCTTTAGCATAACATCCATATTTAACAATAGATTTGTGAACGGCAAACATGGAAAATGGCAGCAGTTGAGACGAGGGAATGAAGGTTGGATACATTGGGGGAACCTCTACCAAGAATTCTGCAATACTGACAAAAGGAGTCTTTGTCCAAAGTGGATACCTTTTATTGGGTCAACATAAAAAAACAGATGTAAAGT
This sequence comes from Spea multiplicata, assembly GCA_009364415.1. Taxonomy (NCBI): domain Eukaryota; kingdom Metazoa; phylum Chordata; class Amphibia; order Anura; family Pelobatidae; genus Spea; species Spea multiplicata. The sequence goes on from VKOC01000004.1 coordinate 9,157,231, forward strand.
TGAGTTTTGGGGTCTTCAAATGGAATCACAAGAAAGCAGGTATGATGAAAACTGTTCATGTTACGCACATTTTTAATTCTCTTGATATGAGACTCTTGGAAACAAATAACAAGCTACAAGACCTTATGCGCACTATGCCACTACATCTTGTTACAAATAAATACGATCATAACGTAGCTATAACACAAGCATGGCAGGGGGTGGCAGCATGTCAACTGAATTCATAAATAATAAGTGGAACTGCATGTGCGAGAAAAGATCTAATCGATTTTCTCGGGTTGTGACACTTTGCGGTAGATCTAGATAAAAGCTCATACTTCTATAATTTGTTTTTGCTAAAACATGCATGCATTTGTGTTTTCTTAGACAAGGCAGTGTGCAGCATAAATTAAGCCCAACCTCAAGCTTAGCTTGTTCAGCTGCTCCCAAGAGAAGCCAGATTAGTCTGCAGCTTAATGGAAGTTCACACAGACCATATGGCTGTTTGTGAGGACCAGAAAGTGAAATGAAAGTAGAAGTTTGAGTGAGCCCGGCTCCAGCATTAAGCTCCTCGCGCGAAGCAACACAGTCTTCCCCAACTGAGGTGTTTTTCTATCTCTTTCGGTATCAACAATGTTAATTTACTTAATAGGCTGCGGTGGGACAAGCTTTATGGTGTTTATGTTACGGCTGGCCCTGAACATTGTGTAGTTGAAATGTTTTTCACTGCAACTTACTTACTGCAATAAACAAATCTGCTGGAGATCTCCAGACACCTTCTCCTGAACCAAACCATCGAACAAACGAGTTGCCCGTGTTAAATCTCTAAATGATATTGCAGACACTGTGTGTGGATCGGTTATCAAAATGCTGTTGCAAGAACGCGGAAATTTATTTTACTGAATATTAAATTAACCCTTTAAGTACAGGTTGTCCAGGGGCGTAACTAGACGCCTCAGGGCCCGGGTGCGAGAATCTGTTAAGGGCACCCCCACCCCCTAAAAAAAACATGATTTTTACCCAACAATTTTTTTCAACAAATTCAACAAATTCCATTTACATATTGAATCATATCTGTAAAAAAATCAAAGAAAAAGGGGCGCATGTACAAAGGGCATAATCCAGGGGTGTCCAAGTTTTTTCTGCAGTGGGCCACTTCATCAGAATTGTACACGTGCGAGGGCCGCACTCATTTTTCACTGTGACAAAAAATATGGCCTTTAATAAAATATGCAGATTAAAATAAAGTAAAATGACACAAAACCTTTACTCTTCCTCTCACTGATTTCTGGGCCTAGAAAGTTTTGCGACTACAAATTCAGGATTCCCTAGATTTATTCTAGGGATGAACTAAAATGAAAATTCTGGACCAAAACATTCAGGGTTCACTTAGCCAAAACCGAAAATGACCCCCACCTTTAAAAATAATAATAAAAACTCACATTTTTAATAAAAGTAGGTAACACACAATTGGACAAAATTAGCAATATGACTTGGCATGATAGCAATCACACTCCTATCATACCCAGGCAACCAGTAAATGCTGGTACCTAGGCATGATGGGACTGTGCTCGCTGTGATTGCTGTTAGCAATCACACTCCTATCATGCCAAGTCAGCCAGTACATGCTGGTACAGGGTGGCTGTAAGTGATGTGCAGACCCCATACTGCTGGCAGCATCACTACACAAGGGGGGGCAGCTAGCTAGGTTTCAGCATGTACTGGCTGACTTGCCATGATAGGAGTGTGATTGCTAACAGTAGTCACAGTCCCATCATGCCTAGGTTCCAGCACTTACACATCCATCCAGTAAATGCTGGAACCTAGGCATGATGGGACTGTGATTGCTGTTAGCAATCACACTCCTATCATGCCAAGTCAGCCAATACACGCTGGTACAGGGTGGCTGTAAGTGATGTGCAGACCCCATACTGCTGGCAGCATCAATACACAAGGGGGGCAGCAAGCTAGGTTTCAGCATGTACTGGCTAACTTGGCATGATAGGAGTGTGATTGCTAACAACAATCACAGTCCCATCATGCCTAGGTTCCAGCACTTACACATCCATGCTATCACACACACACTCATTCATTCATATAATCATTCATTCACAGATTAATTCCCTCAATCACGCATACTCATTTAAACAAACTCCCCACCCCCTTACCTGCACTGCAGCTCCTCGATGCCGCTCACAGACTTCAGCAGGGGGCGCGGACTCCCTCTGCCTTCTCTGCTAAAGCACAGATTAAGTAGGATGTGATGTCACGTGAACTCCACTTCCTCTGTGCAGTACAGAAGACCCTCCCACAGGTAAGTAGCAGGGTTTGAGGTGCGGCCCGCGTAAGATCGGTTGCCCTGGCTGCCGATCTTACGCGGGCTGCACCTCGAGGTCTATGCGGCCCGCAGGCCGCATGTTGGGCGCCCCTGCTTTAGAGGAATGAGCATCATCAGGGGCAAGTCTACAACTCATTTTGTAGCTAAGTCTACGAACATTTTGCCCTTTGTTAACTCCAACAAAAGACTCATGAAACACTTTATATTTCTATTGAAGAGTTAGTCATCTACATCACGCTAATTATTGACAAAGTGCGCAAAATATCAGAAACTGTGTGAAAATCAAAGAACAAAATTGCAAATGATTAACCAGATGGGAGATAATAACTTTTCTATTGTTCAAAAGGCTGATGGGATTGAAATGTTGAAAAGAAATCCAAGAGGACTCAATATACCACTAATGCAAAATATTAAAATTAAAGGGAAGGACCTAGTGAAGATTGTGAGTTTGTCAGTTCAATCACACAAATCTTAAAATGAAAGAAAGCATTGAAATATTGAAGTTAACACACAAACTATATCTTGGCTAAATAAACATTAATTTCAATAATGTGATAAAACAATCTCACTGGTAAGCAGTGGCGGAACTACCGGGGTCGCAGGGGTCGCAACTGCGACCGGGCCCTGGAGTTTTGCCAGTCAGGGGGGCCCAAGGGGTGTCAAGCGGTGAAAACGACCGCTCGGCAACTCTTGGGCCCCCCTGACTGACAGAAGTCCGGGACTCCTCTGCTCGCCGCCGCTGCCCAGAGTGCAGCGTGAGGAGTTTGTCTCGGGTGCCGGCGCTTCACGCAGAGCGCCGGCATATGACGTCATATGCCGGCGCTCAGCAATGAAGCGCCGGCACCCGAGACAAACTCCTCACGCTGCACTCTGGGCAGCGGCAGCGGCTTCGGCGGCTCCCAACAGTTGAAGGTAAGTGACCGGGGAAGGGGGTGAGAGGGTAGATTGTGAGGAGGGGGGTAGATTGTGAGG
>VKOC01000004.1:9160619-9173450 GCA_009364415.1 Spea multiplicata
AGGCTCTGCCACACCGACACCCAAAAACACACACACACCAGGACAGGCTGTGTCATGCTGAAGCATAAAAAAATGTACTTTCTACATTGCTTTGTCATTAACTGCCCCTTTTGTATTTTTGCCTCCTTATGTATTGATGCCCCAGCCCCCTATAGTATGCCCCTTTGTGCATGAAATCCCCCACACCGATGTATATTGATTTATGTGATGCCCCAGCCAATCCCCTCCCTTGTGTATTGATGCCCCCACCCTTTTTGTATTGGCTAATGTGATGCCCAACCACCTTCTTGTCTATTGATGCCCCCACTGCCATGTGTATTACCCCCTTTTGTATTATTTAATTTTTGTCCCAAGGGAATTCCCCACCCCTTGAATATGGGTCCACCGTCCTCGTGGACTCCCCTTGACGCCTGCACCTGTCCTAGTGGATGGATCAGAAGAATTTGAGGTCAGCAACACACTGGATTCCCGCATCCAGAGGGTTCGTCTTGAATATCTGGTGGATTGGAAAGGCTATGGTCTCGAAGATTAATCCTGGGAATCTGCAGGCAACCTCCATGCTCCTAGACTTACTCAGGAGTTTCATCACAGACACCAGACTCGCCCGGATCTCGGGCATGTCCGGACACCACGCCTTAGGAGGAGGAGTTTGCCACAAATGATACTTAACTGTGGAGCAGGTAGCCCGCTGCTCGATGCATCCTCCTACAGCCGTCCAGCGAGTGCTTCACGCATGCGCAAAAAGCTGGCACTCTTAAAGGGAGCGCATCCCGTAAATTGGACAGGTAATTAGGGGCTTCCTGCGACTACTCAAATGACTGATACCTTTTCCAAGGTGCTCAGTTGTTGTTTGGAGTCTCGAAAAGCAACTTGGTGGTTTATTTCCCTGTTTTCCCCTGAATTTATCTGTTAACCCTTTCCTGCCTGTTCCTTACCCTTCCTGAACCTGGACCCCTCCTACCCGACCTCCTACCCTCTGGATTGTCTCTACGGTTTCTGACTGGAACTTGGACCACAACTTTGTTTTGCCTCTTAACCCCTGGTTTGGCGCTTTGAACTACCCAACACCTGTTAACCCTTGGTCTAGTATATGTGAGTGAATGAGTATCTGTGACAGAGTATATGAATGAGTGAATGAATGTTTGTGAATGAGTAAATGAATAAATATGTGTGTGATAGCATGTACCGGTATTTGTAAGTGGATGGAGCATGGCACAGGGAGGCAGGATACATATAACTTTGACATATTGCTGATCAGCCCAGATAAAATGATGCCCTGCAGTATGGGGGAAGTATGGATTCATGGAATAAACCAACTAGTCAGATATACGTCCCCCATACTGCAGGGCAGCATTTTATCTGTGCTGGTGACATCAATACACAAGGGGGCGGCTAGGGCCATTACATAAATCAATACTAAAGTGAGGGGCAGGTTGGGAGCATTAACACACATAGTGTTGGCTGGGGGCAATACACAAGGGGCAAAAAGACATATGCATAAAATACATTTTATATAAATTATTAGGAAGCCTTAGGAAACATTTTGATTTCAGATTTAATAATATGTTTACAAACAAGAATTTACAGACATGAGCAGTTTCAGATAATTATCCTCTGTATTACCAGACATGAGCAGATTCTGAGAATTAACCACTCTATCTACCGGACATCACACACACAGTCGCACAAACAGACAAACACAATCACATACACACACAGTCACACACACATACCTGTTGCTGGCTGCAGTTTACTCTGAGCTCGGTGTGAAGGGGATTCTCATAATGAGTTCTTATTGAAGCTGCATGGGACCCAGGACTTAAAGTCTCATTGCAGAGCTGTCCCAGGCAATCCAGGGCATGTGGTCACCCTAAGTCCCATAGAAAAAAACAAATCAATTATTTCAGTATTAAATAGAGTGCTACATAATGCAATGTAGATTGGAATTAAAGAACATCCTTTTTTCACTTTATGACAATAAACTTCCTTTATCTGCAGACCTGGAGGCTCAAATTGTAGGTAGTCATGGGACATTTAGGCGATTTGCTCAAGCATCACACAGAATAGACTATTTAGCAATACTTATAAAGCCATGCTTGCCCAATCAAATTCTTTCTTCCAATAGAGTGTTAGTGGGTGATCAAAACTAGGCTGTTCTGTTTGTTTACACAAGGCAGTATGACAAATAATCAGTGTAGTTTGTAGGCCGGACTAAGATTACAGGGCTAACTAGAGAACTAATGATTAACATGTTTCAGCTATTATAGTATGTATAGTATAGTATGTAAAAGCTAGAACTTTTTTAAAAAAATGGCACCATATTTTTTAAAAATGTATGCTTAATTAGATACTAACTACGTTGGTAGGAGTTCATCTTTAAAATTTGTTGTTTACAAACTGGCTACAAGACACGGTAGTTTTAAACGAGTTGTCAGATACAGATAAAGTTGTTTCTGTCAGATACTGATAAAGTTGTTCCTGGCGTCTTGAGGATCCGACTTTGACCTCAGGATTAAGGGGATTTGGAAGATCAGATACTTGCATCAAGCAAGCATTTGAAGCAACTGTCTATTAACTGCAAGCCAAGATCAGGAGAATCTACCATTCATGACAGGATTTAGTGAAATCTTAATTTTCTGATAACAGTCTCTGCTTCTAAATCTATTATCTGACAACAGTGAGCTACCAAAGAAACACTGACCATGGAACATCTGCTTTACATGAATAATGATTTCATGGTATTACTTTTAGTATTGTTCCCACTGAAGTATTAGCTTCTGTCGCCTGTCATCTGTTTTCTATCTACAAGAATGTTTCGTGACACTCATCTATAAAAGCTAATGAAAAAAACTGCTAAATACATTCTACTATTTGTCCTAACAAAAAATACCCAATGTTTTTTTTTTGCTTTTTTGGGGGAAATAAGTAGCGTTTTACTTTTTCAAAATCTGGTCATTCTTCCCCCATGTGCTATTTCGGGTATCTTTGAAGCTGGCCAATGCAATTTACCCCATCAAACAATATATTTTTTAAGACTAGACACCCCAGGGTATTTCAAATGCTAGTATTTTAACTCTTTCTATGCAGTAATTCTACCACCAGTCTTTGTCAAACTTCGTGGTAGTCATTTTTTTGTGGGTTTTTTTCACACACATTTTACTTCAGGTACGAATAAACAGGTCCTGGTATATGTCACAACACGTGATTAATAACATGCTTTTTTTTTTTTACATTTTTGGAACTGGAATGTTCTCCTGATGGTGGCATCAGTGGGAAATTATTTTTATATGTTAACATTTTTTTACCTTTTTAAAAAATTAATTTTACTAATCACATTGTGATTAGGGTAAATCAGAGTTTCTTTATTTTGTAAATTTTACAGAAAGGGTACAAAAAGGAAAAAAGGGAGGGGGGAATGATATCAAAATGAGGAAGTCCTGTAAAACCATTCAACAGGAGATGAGTCTATACATCAAGGTATACAAGAGAAACCTACAAATAATAATACACATATATACATAAGTGAGCAAGTGCTTACACTAGAATTGACATCATATACAAAGCGCCGGACATAGTCTGATAACAGGAGCTGAGTCTATTCATCAAGGTATACAAGAGAAACCTACAAGCAATATATATATATATATATATATATATATATATTATATATATATATTATTATATATATATAAGTAAGCAAGTGTTCGCAGTAGAATTCACATCGTATACAAAGCGCCGGACATATTCCTGAGATAGAGGGTCTAAGCGCGTGCGGGGGGACAGACTCAAAATTATGAGATATGCTGGGGGACGAGAACGGGTGGGAGGGGAGAGGAAAGAGGAGAGGGGGAGAATGAAGAGGAAAGAAGAAGAAGAAAAAAAAAGGGGGAAAGGGATGGAAGCGATGAAAAAGAAAACAGAAAGAAGAAGTAGGGAGGCAAGGAAGAAAGGGCCAAAAACTCCACCAGCGTATCGCGATGCAGACGCCCCGGAAGGGCCTAGTCCAATAGCAAACGAGCGAGAGGGCCCGACATGAACTCTAGTCAATGGAACCAGGTGGTTCTGTACCGCTCAGTCCACCCGCCAGCAAATAAGGACATCAAAAGTCCGGATCTGTTCTACCTGGAGCAGAAAAAATTGTGGTGTGAATGGGATGACCTTATCAGTGAGGTAGATGGAAGTACAGAAAGGGACTATATGGGGCAGTGCCACCATAAATAGAGGAAGGAGCCCGGGGTGGTATCACATCTCCAGCACCTGTTAGGCACATCTGGGAATTAGGTGGAGGCCAAAGACGGGGGTCGGTACCAGAGAGACAGCAATTTGTATGACAGTTCCTGGTCCCTGTTGCTCCTGGAACAGCCGTGAGTGACAATACATATTTTCTTTCAGTGGAGAAGACGATCTGCAGCTCGGATTCCCAGCGTCCCATATACGGCGGTGGCTCCGGATGCAGAGCCCCGATTAGCAACCCATAAAGTCTGGAAATGCCATGTGATGGAAGCGTGGAGGCCACACACAAATCCTTGAACAGTGTGCAGTCTCGTAGCATATTGTGTTTCCTGGGTAGAGACTACGTAATTGTGCGTAACGGAACGTGTTGATAAGGGAGGCGAGCAAGAAGTCAATTGGTCTAAGGGCCGAAGCCCTCCAGATGTCAAGAAGGAAACAAGCCCCCCCCTTGTGACACAGGAGGAAAAAGGTCATCACCCACCCTGGGGGAAAGTCAGGAGCATGGACGTTGTAGAGGCGTGTTTTGCAAAGTGCATAAGAGTGAGTGCACGAATAGTGCTGTCCGTCTGGTCCGGGTGTATCAGAGTGGGCATAAAAGGTTTAAGGCGGTTAACAAGGATCTTGGCGAACAACTTCAGGTCAGTATTCAATAAGGATATGGGTCGGTAGCTGCTACCTTGCTAGGGGTCCTTGCCGTATTTCGGGATCAGGGTAATCAATGCTGCCAGGGTGTGGTTGTGGATGAACCCTCCCTCTAAGATTGAATTAAAAGCATTCACCAAGTGGGGGCTCAAAAGGTCTTTGAACGTGGAATAGTATCGCAGGGGAAGGCCATCGGGGCCAGGGCATTTGCCAGATGAGGAAGACTTAAGAGCCAGGACAAGCTCCCCAGATTGGGGAGATAAACATTTGCAAACGTATATGACTGCATCAAAAGAGTACCCTTGACCAAGAGGAACTGTCCCTCCGGGTCAGCCCTTCCTAATACCTGGAAGGGCACTTAGACGGAGAAGAGAATCGCCACGCCCTTGGTCTGAGCTAACGGGTTATTACTGAAGAAACTGGTGGGGTATGATCTGCAGGACAAGTTAGGAGCCCAAGCCCCATGGAAGTGGGTCTCTTGTACAAAGGCCACGTCCACACGACCCCCCCGCAGTTCCCGGTAAAGAGTAGAATGCTTTTCCGGGGTGTTTAGGCCGCGGGCATTGATAGAGAGCAGGCATAACGTGCTAGAGGCAGGTGGAGGCATCGGGAAGTGGAGAGCAGGTGGAGGAGAAGGAAAAGGAGGGTGTAGATAGGAAGGGGGGTGGACAGGAGGGTATGGGAAGGTATGGGAAAGGGAATGAAAAGACACAAACTACACCAGCCGGGAAGAGGCCCTGTAAGGTCAAAGCGTCACAGTGTAGGGGAGAACTATACCACGTAGAATGGGTAGATCTGAGGTATTTGTAAAACCAAACAGTAACAATAACACACAGAACCAGGTGTGAGCCACCGCCCGCAATGCTATAGAGTATAAATCTGAGAATTCAAATAGCAAAAAAGTAACATAAGTAAGGAAATAGGCGACCACAGTACATATTCACATACCAAGAAAGAACTGTAGTTAGATAATTCAAATAACAATAAAGATAACAGAAATAAGTAGACGACCATTGTGCATGTACATATACCAGAAACAGTGTGTGGACGAACCCCCGGACTGCAAGAGACCAGCATAATGCCGGAAGTAGGTAAGCAAATACCCAAGAAGCAGTTCTCGCTTCCAGTAGTTGGAACCTGATGTGGAATGTAGAGGGCGTTTGGTGACCAGTATGCGTGTTTGGAGCGCTGTAATTATACAAAAAAAAAAAAAACATCCCTCAGGGGTGACGGGAAGGCGTCAAGGACCGTACAGAGGCAGGAGGCAACCAACCTCCTCGCCTGCAAGGTCAGGTCGGACAGGTTGTGGAAAAAGGACACTTGGTGTCTGAGCAGCGTCCAGGTAACGACCTCCCATGCACGAGCCATGATGGTGTCCTTTAGGTGGAAGTCCAAGAGACAAATAATGTCCCATGGAGAGGATCCGGGGCCACCGTGAGGGAGAAGGGCCCGAAGTGCCCTGTCCATTGCTACCGGAGTATGAAGCGTGAGGTTTAGGAGGCCATTAAACAGTTTAGTTAAGACAGACATGACATTTTCAGGGGTGTCCGATTCAGGGACACCTCAAATGTGGATGTTGTCCACTATTGTCCAGGTCCTCAATCCGACGGCCCAGTTCCCGTAGGCAACGTGAGTGGTGGTCACTCGTGCGTGGAATGGTCGCGAGTACGGTGCTATTGAAGTTTAGCATCCTCCCTGTGGGGTCATAGATATTGAGAGGTCTTCCTCCCATAAACTTAAAAAGTAGGGTTTCGTCAACAAGGCCTGGTCTATCAGTAATGTATACCAAAAAGAGAGTAAATGGGGGGGGGGTTCATTGGCAAATGTGCATAGAGTTACGAAACTAGTCAGGATTTTAAAACTAGGTGGATTTTATCATTTTTTACCTTAACATTTGGACATTCTTTTAATTGTTTTTAAACTTTTAATCGGACGACTTTATAAAACACTTATATAGTGTAGTTTCCGATCATTGTTCTGTAAGGGCTGAGTCCCAGATTAAATTATTTATTTATTGATCTTTTATATTGGATTATGGCACATACAACCAGCTCATGAATTATTGAACACACATCATCTATTGTATTTTTTAACAATACACTTTAATTGAAACTTGATTTACACAAGCCTTTGCACTTTATAAACACTGACAGTGGAACATTGAAGAAACATCCTTTTAGAACCCAGAGGAATTTCGGGATTCACAACAGTCATACCAGGAACTTCATCTAAAGACCATCACCACTCCAGGACAACAAACCAGATGCGCTTGATATTTTCCATCTAAATGTGAGTGCATTTCTTCACTGCGTACATATTGTTTTTTTAAAGATATTACCCTATGGGATTTTTCTTTTCTTCCATGTCCGTGAGGTTGAGGAATTAACACACACACCAGAGGGTGGTCTGATATATACGCTAAAGGTTCATGCATATTGTAAGTGCACAAAGAAAACAAAGGGGTCGATCCAGCACTTGATTAAAAAAAATATTGTAAGTGCAACCAATGAAGTCTGGTCCTGAAGTTCCAGAGTCAACAGTGTCAGCAGTGTCAACTCTGCCCTCACAGTGCCCAGGCATCTTTATCTCACTGCTGCCACCATCTATGGCAGGATACACAGCAGGAATGTGCAGGGATGTATCAAAATAAAGTATGTCTCTTTTTACTCCACAGTCCAATAAACAGTCTCTTAACCTGAGCGACTCAAAGCTTGTTAATAAGTAGCAAATAAAAATAATAAAACAAAGTTATCTTCACACATAGGGTGTAACAACTCACTTCCATAAGTGTCTCACAGAAACTCTTTCAGGTAACGTCTACTGCCAACCTCTTCAAAACTGCAGCACTCTTTAAACCCAAATTGTTTAATTATCACCTGGCTCTGCACTACAGGCAGAATTTTAAAGGCCTGCCTCCCGGCCCTTGTTTGGAGGTGTTAAAATCTTGGAGGGGTTTTGTTACATAACCTAGTGAACATACCTGGGAACTCTCTGGGTGAATCACCGCTTCTCCAGTTCTCAGGGTCAACACCTGAATCCTGCGGGTTGCAGGAGCGGGGTCTTAACACACCCCATTCCCCGCAAATTTCCCCTAAAAATGTGAGCGTTTCCTGCAATGTCAGCGGGATCGCCCACCAACATCAGCAGGATCGCCCACCGACGTCAGTGAGCCTTCCTGGCCACGTCCCGCAAGGGAAGGATCCGGGTAGCCAGAGCTCAGAAGTTCCCAGGTATGCTAGTGATGTCTTTGTAAACAAATAACAATAATTCTCCCCACTCATTATTACATTTTATGATTTTAAATCACAACTGCTGTGGTATTTATGATTTGAAATGATAATGATCTTTAAACAATTAAAATGGACTTTAAGCTTCTTAGGTAACCATAAAGCAACTGCATTGTGAAAACAACATACACAAACAAAAAGCTATATTTCATGGAGAAAGTAAGAAAATCATGCATCAAGATATCAACGCTGATTACACAGTATTGCCCACTACTGAGCATTTCCATGGGAATAGCTTCAAATTTAGAAAATCAGTTTTACAGATGGATGCAGAGGACATCAACAGGGAATGGCGTCACTCTTTTGTAAACTAATTTACACAGGGAGCGATATGAAAACACATACATCTAGCGGTCCCCATTTGATCATTTACTAGCTAGTTATTATCTAGGCATTGATAGTACTTTTTTATTTGGCAGTGTGCACAGCTGGAAATTATGACATTGGTGGATTATCTCAACTCCCAGGAGGACACTAACCATTTCACTTCATGATTAAGTATACCTGAAATTTCATTTCTTGATGTCAACATCAAGTCTAGGGAAGCCAAATTTAATAAATCTGTTGACAAACAAAAGAACATACTGGATTGTGTCTTCATATTTTAGTCCTGATCTAAATGCATAACCTTTGCCTTTTATATTTCCAGAAATCTTTGAATGAAATAACAGTTAGTCGGTTATATTCGGTGCATAACAGTCATGAAACAGTTTGAATCACACGCAGCCTGATTTTAAATGCATTGACGATAGGTCAGTATGGTCACGCACTACAATTGTACAGACTTTTGCTGGCAAAATACGTAAAGGAACACTTTCTTCTAGCTGTTCTATGGGGTCAGCTAAACTAAGCCAGTATTTATTTTACCATGTTCATGTGATGTTCCGGCCTTTTCAGATTTCTTCCTCTGCTTATGAACCATGAAAGTAACTGCAGTAGCATAGCAAAAAATGCCAGGGCCATCATGTAAGACTTACATTGGTGGCCCCCAAGCTCCTCATACACACATGTAGTAACATGCTAACATTTTTATACACATTAAGACACAGTAACATACAAACATACACAAATATAATTACAAATGCATGGTGCCACACATACACCTCTACCTTAAGACATCTCACACCCATCCACTAAAAAAATAAAACAAAAAAAAGAAAAAATCCCACTAACCTCTTCTTACTTGCCTGCCCAGTCCCCTCTTATGTCTAAGTAGCCCTGTGCTCATTGTGGGGCACAGGGTGAAGGGAAACCTTGTCTGGTCTGCCAGAACTAGAACAATGGGGGCTCTACAAGTCAGGAAATGCTCATTGCGCCTGACCAGGACCTAGCAGCAAATTCATGGACCTGTACGGCGGCTAGGAACCCCGCTGATGCCTACGGAAAATTGGAACAGCGTTGCTACAGCCGACCTTTGTCCCACCACGTCGCTCTTTTGAGGTTACATTAACCTTGTGGTGAGCAACACCCAGTGGTGATTACAGAGAGGGAGCTAGTTTGGGAACCCTGGTTTTATTACCAATCTTTAGGACCGGAGTTTACCCTGCCGCGGCTATGGAACTCCGGCCCTGCTAACGTGCGGACTATTCCTGGCTCTGACATTTCTGACGCTGTCGCTCAGGGTCCCGGATAACGTCGCTTTTTTAACCATAACAACCTTGGACCCTGAACTATCTATTGGTACCCTGTGGTTGATGCCACTCCCTCGGGATCACCCCGAAATAGTGACTTTGTCAGGTGAGCATTGCTGACCATAGAACTGTATGGAGACGCTGGGCTGTCTTGTAGTTCATGGGATTAAAACCCTAATCCTATCATGTTTGTGTATAAATATCTGTGCTGTCCTCAAGTCTCGGCTGGTGCTTGGAGGAATATGAAGGATTAATTAAGCATACAAATACCTATAGTGCTCTTACACACATCTGCTCATACACACACACAAGTTTATAAACACACATATACATACACTGCCCTAACACCCCTTTCTCCCCATCTCTTACCTCTTCCTCCATCCTCCAGTGCGGGTATGATGTAATTCCCCGCGCTCGGCATCATTATCACGCTCCATAATGTTGAGCCGACTAGAGGGAGATTGTGATCTCCCAACCAGTCCTGCAAAGCGGGACAGAGGTAGGGCTAGGCTAGGGACAGCTGAGAGGCATGCTAGAGAGCTGTTTATACTGACATTGTATGTATTTGTACAATGTGCTCAGACTCCGCTCAGTTCCTGTTCGAGCAACGCAGAGGGAAATGGTGGCCTCAACCAGGAGGAATCTCAAGTTGTCCTGGCTGGGAAGACAAAAACTCTAGAATCCCCAGACAAATTACCGTATTCGCGCGATTATAAGACGACCCTGATTTAGACGCCCCCCCCCAAATTTGAATTAATTTAGGAAAAAAAGAAAAAGCCTGAATATTTTTTTCATATGTAATAAAAAACTATGATTGAAATGCATGTTTTGTTTTATTTCCTTTTATTTCCCACTCTGCCCCAGTTATGCACATCTGCCACCCAGATGCCTTATACATCTATATGCCACTCTGCCTCCCTGAAATGCATTTTAACCCCTTATTTGCCACTTTCCCCCCCCCACAGATATGCCTTATACACCCCTGTATGCCACTCTGCCTCCCTGATCTGCTTTTTAACCCCCTATATGCCACTCTGCCACCAGAAAACCATTGCCACCCCCACGACTTACCAGTGCATCCCTATACTCGTGACCCGTGCTTCAGACTTCAGCGGCAGCTGATGGAGGTCTGTGCTATGTTTGTGTGAATCATAGGTGCGTAATTTGATTTGTCAAAAAGGCAAAGATGGTATAAGCAGGGTGTTTAAGCATTGGGGACAAAGATGGCACAGGTAGCGTGTTTATGGGACAAAGATGGCATACGCTCGGCTGCTTGACTCATTCTGGGCTGTTTGGAGACAAAGATGGCACGTCCTATGTGTGTGTGTAATTTGGGTGCTGGCCAGGTTCTATGTGGGCAGTGTGGATGCCAGGGTTGGCTTTAGGGTGTGCAAGCTGTGATCTATGCCTGTAATTTAGGGGGTTTTATCTATACCTTTAACACTGAGTTTTTAATGTGAATTCTAGCTGCAAGGCTGTGTTTTTGTGTTATTCTGTTAATCTTTATATGCTATGCTATGTTTCCATACATTATTTATGTATACCTGAATATACAGGGTTTTTATGTCTTATTCAGTTGCACGTGCTGTTTCCATGTGTTGTTTATTTGATCTATACCTGAACTACAGGGAGTATGTAAAAGAGAGGTATGTTTAGTGAATGGGGATACAAAGCGACTCTGGGGATGATTACGGAGGAGAGGAGTGATTACATGCTAGGGAGCGTGAAGCGGGGCCCAAAGAAATGCTTGGGTAGTGTCCAATTTTTTCACTATAAAATATATTGGCAACAGGATATAATATTTATATATATACATTGGCAGCAAGGTCTAATATTAAACAATGAAAAATAACTGCCAGTTAAGCTGTTATTTTGAAATCATATTTCAAAGTCTTTACTTCCAAGAGATAAGCACATATTATGTAGTTAAAAATGGATGTTTAACACACATACACATATATATATAGTGTATATGTAGCTTTTATAATTGCCCCTTTCTAATTCTTTGGTCCCGGTCCCCCCCCCATGTGCCCCCCTAAATATAAAAGCTGGAGATGCCACTGGGTATAGATCAACTGAAAAATCATAAGAAAACTCAACACTAAAAGTACAGATCAAATAACCATAAACTGCAGGCATAAATCACAAATCAAACACCCCAGTCCAGTGTAACTCTTAACTATCGACTTATGATGTGGCCACTTGTTAACCCTTATCCCAAATACTATTCTCTCTTACATATATTTCATATATCTCCTTGTATATTCACGTAATTATAGTAAATCTCAGTTGTTTAGCAGTCAAGCTTTAGTGCTGGTAACTTACAGCTTCCAGTAAGGTTTAACTCAGAGTTCATTTTTCACTTAAAGGAAAATTAAAATACCAACCGTTTGTCTAACTGTTGTTAATACTGTAATTTTCTTTCAAGGAGAATACATTTTGGAGATTCTTTTTGTGTATCACATGCTGTAGGGTTTTTCCAGCACACCCTATTTCTAATGAAGAAACATTAATTAACATCTAATTACAGAGCAGAAAATTAACCTGCTGTCCCAGGAGTAATTAGAAAAGAATTCAGCCCGAGCTAACGGCGCCTTATTCTGTGTGTAATGAATGTAATTGTTGGAGTGTGTCCAAATGAAATATACACAGTATTTTCCTAGAAAGGGAAAAGTGTGGGTGGAACTGCAAAAAAGCAAATTATTTCATGGATAAAAGGGCTTTGAATTAGAGGCAACACCCATGTTGCCTACAGGATAATACATCTGGAGAAGAGGCATTTTTGAATAGGAAATACTTTTATGATATGGTTAAAGAACCCATTGGTTAAGTGCTGTGGACAGAGGCGTATCTACTGAAAATTGCGCCCCTGTCCAAATATCTAAAACCCATTTACTAGCCCCTGATGCCAATATATATATATATATACAATGCATCCACACATTAACTCATGCTCTCCCTCATTCAGACAATTCATCCACACATTAACTCATACTCTCCCTCATTCAGACAATTCATCCACATATTAACTCATGCTC
>VKOC01000004.1:9173550-9185584 GCA_009364415.1 Spea multiplicata
TTTTGGAGTTTCGTAGAACTTTTAAATTCAACTATTACAGTCCATAGAGTGAGCAACCCTGAACTTGGTTTTTATGTTTTAAATTCAGTATGTCATATTACATGACAGAAGTCACAAGGGCAATAAGGCTCAAGAAAGCATCTTACACACCAATCAATGAGAAAAATAGCACTTGTCTTATGGGGTAATGGGGTAATGTCATTCAGTAAAACAAACTGTGTTTCACTTCTTACCAGGTTGTCTTGCATATGTATAGGATAACCTACAGGAATTGTATATAAATGATTTAACTTATTAAATAGTACTTCCAACTTGTGAGTTTGTTAAACATATATGCAATTATTTCTGCCGGGTGAACTTTACACCTATGCTTGGTATAAAATGTACTATGACCCTGTAAGCATCTCTTCTGTTTTCATGCTGAAGTCATTGGCCAACCAGAAAACCTCATGGCTGAGAACTTTCATTTCATTTTAACTATAATAGAAATTTGCTAAGTAGAATTTCAGTTGAGCAGTGTATAATCATATGATGGTTATAGGTTTAGAAAAAATGCTCTTTTGACAGGATATTATATTTCAAATCAATAAACTATAGCTCATTTTGGATATAACTAAGTCATATTTTATGCAGGCAGTTAACTTTATGGGCTTGTAATGGATTTGGCAACGGACGCTTACAGCCATCAAATGAGGCCAAATTGAAATTCCACCAAATTTAGATGGACAGAAGAAAACGTGCAGCTATAATGTGTGGACATTACAAATCAACCCTTATTGAAATCTGTGAAAGTCTGTGTAGAGACAACGGTTAAATATCCATCTTTATATACATAGTAAGCCTTGATACCATTTCATATGATCTGATTTACATATTTCAGAGCGTTTGTGGACCTGTGATGAGTAGCCCCAGATGAAGGCAGGGTGCTATGCACACAATAATTGGGAGGTAGTCCTACAGTTAGTTTCTCGTAGGAAAAAAATACTAATCCTGCACATGAATCCAGAAATGTATCTAATTTGTAATAAGGAGATAAAACTGATTATATTTTCCATCCAAAATGGCTGCATATAGTTTTTGTTTTACTTTAGTTAAATTTAAAAAATCCTCTCTTGCATGACATGTACAGAAAGTAATTAACTCGAATTTCAGTTGCTTGAAAAGGACTGTCAGTAAAATGGCATCTTATTTTCTTGGAGTCTCCTGAAATTCATCTGATAAGTATTGATCTGCAATTATATCTCTCTGGTTAAAGATGACATAAGAGATTCGAGATTTCTTAAGAAATAAAGAAAACAATCAGTATAGTTGACAATATAATTCTATATACTCCACTGCACAGGGAATATTATTACAAAAGAAATCAGAGATTACAAATAACACATAAAACATTTGCTTTTGGTAACAAAATAATGAAGTAAATGTATCAAGTTTTAGTTTAGTAAAAATGTAGTCTTTTTTCATGTTGCACAATGAAATCGGTTCTCTTAGCAACTGCATTGTGTCAATTGTATATTGCTGCAAAAAAAAAATAAAAAACATCTTCATCTTAAAGACTTGTTTATTACTTTTAGCAATTTATGTAAGTAATCTGCTTTTGGAGAGGGGTTGAAAGCTATTTTTTTAATAACAGGTATAGTGAGCCGAGGGTGATATGCGTAGTCTTAAATGCCTTACCAGCAAATCCTGTGTTGTTTTTTGGTAAATAACTTTTTATTCTTTTGTTTTTCTTTTTCAGGTAAGACATACAGGTCCCATCAAGATTCTAATGCTCAAGCGTTCCGCTCCTATCCGTTGTTTCTGTGGTGGGTTGTGAGACGACTCAGAGAGACTCCGAACTCTGAGCAGGTGGCAGGCTCTCTTGGACTGGGAAGAGCAAGGTTGCATTTGGATTTGTGGAGGATTAAAGATTGGAAATGAATTCTGTGTTTCCATTTTCCCCAAATGAAATGTAGGAACATTGTATCGACAGAGGAGAAAAAATGGTGGCGTATGCACAAAGAGCGTCTGAAACAAATACACGTTATATGGACAAAAGTATTGGGCACATCTCTTAATTATTGAAGTGTTTTAATCAGACCCATTGCCATGGGTGTATACAATCAAGCACCTAGCCACACCGTCTACATTTACAAATCTTTTTGAAAAATAAATGGATTGTTCTGAAGAGCGCATTGATTGCAAGCATGGTATTGGGATAGGATGCAACCTTTGCAATAAGTCAGTGAAATGTCATCCCTACTAGATATTCCCTGGTAAACTATAAGTGGTATTATTGGAAAGTGGAAGCATTTAGGAAAAGCAGCAACTCAGCCATCAAGCAGAAGATCACATAAAATCACAGAGCGCGGGTCACCAAGTGCTGGGGCGCATGGTGCGTAAAATTCGCCAGCACTGATTCCATCGGTGAAGTGTCCCAAGTGGCATTTATATCAGCAAAAAAAACTGTGTGGTGGTTTGTCTGTTTCACAATCTGATGGGTGATTCTGGATTTGACTGCATTGTGCCGACTCTAAAGTTTGGTGGAGGAGGGATAATGGTAAGGGGCTGTGTTTCAAGGGTTGTGATGGGAAATCTTAATGCTTCTGCATACCAACTCATTTTGGACAATGCTATACCTCCAGTTTTGTGGGAACAGTTTGAGGAAGGCCCTTTTCTATTCCAGCACCACTGTGCCCCTAGTGCATAAATCAATGTCCATAAAGACATACAGTAGTTGGATGAGTTTCTTGTGAAAGAACTTGACTGGCCTGTCCAGGGTGCTGAGTTCAGCCCATCGAACACCTTTGGGATAACCTGGAACAGGGATTTTGAGCAAGGCCTTCTTGTCCAATATCAGTGTCTGACCTCACAAATGCTCTACTGGATGGGCAACAATTCCCACTCACCGTTTTTGTAGCTTTCCTCTGAGCCTTCTCTGTGTCAATGCCCTTTTGGAGATTTGGTCTCCAGAACTGTACACGATACTCTAGGTGAGCCCTGACCAGCGATCTGTAAAGCTGCATAATCTACCTCTAGCTATGCAACCCAGTACCCTGTTTGCTTTTTCGAGTTGTTCCATTTGTATCATATTCAAAAGAGACTCACATATTAGTAAGTATACACATTGCTTTCAGTTTGATATCTTTTTTTGTCTGTTTGCTCATATAACAGAATAAACGTCCACATGGAAGTTTATTGTATTATTGTTTCTGCACAAGACTTTGTTTTGGACCTTTTTTCTTGGATACATTTGCAATGTTGTTTTTGTCATTAATTATTTTGGATTGGATCAATCTCCAATCCAAACTGATTACTGGAATTAATTTGCCAACTCTTTGCACTTTACATGCGTATTGGCACTTTTGTGAATAGTTTAAACTAGTATAGGGTAGATCAGGGATCTGTGGAATATTCCTTTGTATCTTTTTATGAATGTGATTGTCCCTCCCTAGTTTTCCTATTAAAGTACCTGACAATCATGAATTACCTTATCCCGTATTTTTTGTAATTAGGGACTGGCTCAATTATTTATAATAAATGTAACTTCCATATTCTTATCTTTGTGATAGTGATTCAGCAAATAACCAGGTTTCAGCATGGTTCTTATGAAGTGAGCAGCTCAAAACCCCTTTATCTGTATTTATTATTATTAATCTTATATACCGCCATCAAATTCCATAGCGCTGTTCAATGGATAGACAGGACATTAAAAGTAGTATATAGAGTAACAATTTGACATACAGAGACAGATGGGGAGGGCCCTGCTCAAACTAGTTTACAATCTCGATGGAGTTAGGGTGTATTACACAAAAGGGAAAAGGGAAAAGTGCCATTGTTTGGGCTGGACAAGCCACACTAGTATAAATATTGCAGGAGAGGGACTATGAACGGTGAGCTAAAGAAATACGGGAGGAAAGGGGTTAATGTACAATGTTTTAAGCTTCCTTAAAGAACTGGGTCTTGAGCGATTTTTTTGAAGGACCAAAGGGAAGGGGAAAGATGGAAAGGGTGGTGAGGGCATTCCAGAGGATAGGTTTAGCCCTTGAGAAATCTTGTAAGTGTGCATGAGAGCTAGAAATCAGGGGAGAGGATAGAAGGAGATCGTTGGATGAGCGGAGAGACCGGTTAGGAGTGTATTTCGAGATGAGTGATGAGATGTAAGTAGGAGAACCGTTGTGAAGGGTTTAAAAGTAAGAGTAAGAGCAATGTTTTTAAGATGTATTTGTATTATATTACAGTTGAGGTTAACGTATGTTTGATCTTGCTCCTTATGTCCCCTTAGTACTAACATATATTTAAAGTAAGTGCTTACTTGTTTATACTTAATTTATAATAATGATGAGAATATTCAACATATATATATGATCTTTTTCAAGTTGGCAGGGGAACTAAGATTAACAAGAAATGATTAGAATTGGATAATTGGTTAAGTGTTTATCTGTAACGTTCAACGCTTAAATTCCCCCCTTATATTCCATTCGCCACTATTAAAAAAAAAAAAAAGAGAGAAAATAGTAGCAATCATTTTATCAAGTTCAATAAAAATTAATCTAAAATACCAAGAACAGGACTGTGATGATAGATATCTTGGATGAAGTTTGGTTGCAGGGGATTTCAATGATGTATTAGATGCAGATCTAGACAAAAGGTTGGCTTATTGAATGAGATAATACGGCCTTGCCAAACAAGATGTATAGTTCTGAAGAACAGACTTCTGAAATCTTATGGAATGTTTTAACTTTCCCTGTGTTGGCCCAATATAAGCAACCTTAACTAAAGACTCCATTTTATTTTGAGTTAATTTTCTTACCATAACCAAACAAGCAATAGTTCTCTTAGATGCTTAATTCCCATTATGGTTGAATACATTGCAGATCAGGGTGCTTACATGGCATCTTTCAATCTTTAGTAGGATCCACTGCGTAGTGGTCTGTCACAAGCTATCCTTCATTTAACCGTATTGACTCTTACTCATGGGCATCGGGGGGTGTCAAGAGGGAGCAGTTCAAAGAGGCCCACTGGAGCAGCGTTCCCTTTGCTGCAAAATCACAGTGCAAATCCACGTCTCGGACTATCAGGACCCCTTGTGCGCTGCTTCTCAATGAGGCAGTTACATGGGAGATGACTAGTGTCTGTCCACTTCCCGCGACATCCATCGTCCTTCGGAGGTCCCCCCCCTTGTGTCCTCGCGGGGAGCGAGGTTCGTGGGTGCCGCGGTAGCGGAAACGCTGAGGTGGGGGGCGGCATGGGGGAAGATAGCGTGGGCAGAACAGAGGCTTTTTATACAGGAGGGGCGTTGCTTCCAGCACCAGTTGTACAGTGGGCGGATCTGCAGGCCTGACTCACGCCTGCGATCCCTATAAAACACCTGAACACCATCATGTCTGTGCTCAGATATTCTGAGATGTTCTGTGCACTACAGAGTGTCTTCGGTTCTGTGCTCCTGTCCCTATTGTGACATAGCTACCTTATCTCCACCTTGCCTATTTGATTGTTCCCTGAACTTAACCTCCCTGAATTTGACCTCGGATTACCTACTAACTTTGCTTGTCAATTGCTGCCTGAACTTGACCTCGGATTACCTACTGACCTTGTTTGTTGATTGCTGCCTGAACTTGACCTAGGACTACCTACTGACCTTACTTGTTGATTGCTGCCTGAACTTTGACCTCGGATTACCTCCTGACCTTGCTTGTTGATTGCTGCCTGACTTTGACCTCGGTTTACCTACTGACTTTGATTTTTGGTTTGATTTCCAGTTACCCCTGCATATTGGGCTCCTCCTCCCTTCACACCACAAGTCCAAAACGGTGCTTGTCCACTAGTGTCCCCAACTGGCCCATTATACTGTGAAGTTGAGTCAACACAGTCTGCACAGAATGCCAGCACCTTTAAAACATTATATTCCAGTGCTCAGCAGCAGGGGCCGGCTGCCACAGAGGGGAAATTCAGGTTACACAGATAGTACACTATTGTTAAAGGTGAATTTCTATTTGTATCAAATGACAACCTTTCTGATTTTTGCTGTTTTATGCTAAGCAGCCAACAGTTGCAGTAAATGAACATATGCCTATACAGCTTGCTGCCAGAATTGTTATGGTAACTACTACTACAATTACACTCAGCTAAAGAAGAGCAACACACTTTCACTGCTCATTCACTGATACAGCTACACATTTAACTCACCTTGCCGCTAAGTAAGCAATGGGTACAGACACTACTGCTAGTAAGGTAAACAAGCCATGTTTCTAAGTGACATAGAAAAAGCATTAGTGAGGCAAACACAGTATTACTGTCCCTTCAATTTTTAATTATACAAAACAATAACAAATAGTATATCTCTGTTATTAATGACTAAATAAAAACAAATTGTTTACATTAGAAAAACAAACAGGTAAGATGGTCCAAATAGTATTTATCTATCATCAAAATCTGTTTCTATGTTTATTACTTTGCTTCCATGACAAATCACTTCAAATGAACTCTTTTTATTGGCAAGTTATAATTGATGAAACCATTTTACAATTAATAACGTATATGACAATTATTTTTTTATACTTACAATGCTAATTTGTACAACTTGTAAAGGTATTTTTTTCATTTTTTTATTTGAAGGCCATTTATTAATTTGGTAAAATGATCACTGGTAACCAATAGTAATGAGCTTGTTTCATTTGACCCTGATGCAGCTTGTGCAGCACCAGTATCATCTTCCCCTGACTACTAGTGATTACATTTGTTAAATTGTATGATTATCTCTCTTGCACCAGCATCATTAAAACAAATATTATTAATTATTATTAAAATAAAAGGATTTAAAAATAAAAATAAGACAGGAACATAATAAACACACTATATAAAACACAATTTGGGAAATTAACACTCAGTAAGTAAAAAAGACTTAATAGTGTCTGGATATAACAGTGACATCTTTATATCCAGTGACGGATATGAGCTGGTCACTAGTAAAGAGTGCTTGTAAATTCCTGCTTCCAGGTTTAAATGGTGTTATCTCACATTGAATCCTGAGTGTATGCCCAATCTTTATGGTTCCTAATCTGCAACAGAACAAAATAAAATGAATTTGGCATAGATCAAGTAGTATGCTGACTGTCAATCATACATGCAGTGAACTCAGATTCATCTACACTGGAAACCCCACACTGGGACCTTGAAAGCCACAAGTGGATATGTCCATAATCCATGGCACATGTTATGTGTCATGCTCTGACCTTTACAAAATGCACAGTGACCAATTCAGGTACTGTTTATATATATATTTTTTGGCAGTCCAAAGAATTGTTTACTGGAACATAAGCCCTGTCCTTAATGGAAGATACCCAGACAATTAAAAATAATTATGCTATTACTATAGCTTCTATGTGGAGATCTATGTTTAAAATTAATTTGTTATTTACCAAAAAGTTGAAAGCAAACATTATTTTGTTGCTACTGGAAATTATGCTTTGACTTACTGTATTGTAATTTGTCCATGTATTAGTCCACTGCCTTCTAATTTCAAAATGCCATTACGTATATCTTCAGGAAGTGTATTCTTGAATGTAGTTCTGACAATACACGGTTTATCCAGAATGATGGGACCATTCACCTGCAAATAGAACAATACTAAGCATTAAGGGAGGGCTGTTTAGAAAGAGTTGGGCACATTAAATACCAAATGAAAGCAACCAAATGGCAAATGTTTAAAAAAGTAAAGGAAAACCGTGTGCTTGACAAGCTAACTAAAGGCCAAGGAATGTCTTTTTCTAAAAACACATTTGAAAGATACAGAAAATGACAGCAAACTATACAGGGCTTGTCGAAGGTTCTCAGTATATTTGATTGTTGGTGCCAACTTTGTGAATATTTTCCAGATATACTGGCCCAGAGCACACTTCATGTAGAAAAATCAAAGACACAGCAATGTGTAATTTATCATTTGGAAAACCTGCTGTGTGTGTGTTTTGCATACAAGGACTAGCATTGGACATTGCTTAGGTATGATATTTAACCTTACAAAATGATTTAAAAATAATATAATGGTTAATATCAAACTTATTAAAACAAATAACACCTCTCATCATATACCTCAATATCAAGGCTGGGGTTCTCTAATGTGATTTTTCTTTCAGCCAATAATTTTTCATGTGTGTCATTGAGTTCTCCCACAACAGAGGCATTGAGAAGATTGCTATGAGTGATGTGCTTCTTGTAGGTCAGATAAGGAATCCAGTATTCCGTCTTGACGTCTGTTTAAAAAAAAAAATTGTATCTGTAAGCATCTAATATATATTTGTTTCTGTGCTACCATATAAACAATTTAAAAAGTTACATATTGAACCAGATACTGGGTGGCCCACTGTTCAATTACTGCAGTCTTAGCTGTCATTAACACATTTTTGTATGTGTATAAGTGCAGAGGCATGCAGCAGCAATTTCCTCACAGTGAACTCCTCCTAACAACTCCCAGAGACTATACATTTGTCATTGTTGAGTCTCTGTGTATTAAGGTAACACTCCCAGAGACATGCTTACTAGACTTATGCATTCAGATTCATACAAATATTTCAGCAATTCTTACAAATCCTCCAAAACAAGGAGGGACCCCCAACAAAACAGACAAAAACTAAGCAAAGATCTCAGAATTTTAGTTCTATCTTCGTTGGTACTCTCACTCACACACTCTCTCATTTACGCACTCTCTCATTCATGCTCTCTCGGAATGTCTCCCTAACTTCTTTGTCAATAGATGAGTGTTTGAGAGGGACATGAGGGTGAATGACAACTTATTTCTGAATGTAAAAAGCCTCCTAATTTTCATCCAAAACAAATGAGCAAGAAACAGAATTTGTGGTTTATTTGCACAAGCCTAATATTTATCCAGGATAAGGTCAAGGGCAGCATCCTTAGCCATCCCTTCCATGGCCTCTGTCCTTGCTGCAGAGTGCCAGAATATGATGTCATATTCTGGCACTCAATGTCTTAAAGGCATGCATAGTCTTGTAAAGCATCATGTGCAAATGGACCAGTTAAGGGGAGGCAAGAGAGTTACATTGTTACAAGCCCATTTAGCAGTAGAACAGCTGAGAGGTAGATGGCCCAAGAGAGTGATCTGTTTTGCAGCAAGAAGGCCACTACTCCCCTGGATCTGCTGCGCTAGAACTAGGCTCCAAAGTCCTCTGTGTAGAAGGAGCGTGGTCTTGACTTCCCGTCCATTTCCCCTTTCTCCTGCGATGTCAGCGGGAACGCCCACTGGCCTCAGTAAGAATGCCCACTGATGTCTCCAGAAACTCTCAGTGACATCAGTGGAACCACCCACCGATTTCAGTGTACAGTCCTGCAAGGGTAGGCTCTGGGTAGCAGGAGCCCACAAGTTCCCATGCATGCAGCATGGGCATTTGGGAATGAACAAGAGATCTATGTCTTGACTGGCATTGTAAAAAAAAGGTGTGTGTGCCTGTTAGGGGTAGCAGAAGGGCTTCTT
Source organism: Spea multiplicata (assembly GCA_009364415.1). Taxonomy (NCBI): domain Eukaryota; kingdom Metazoa; phylum Chordata; class Amphibia; order Anura; family Pelobatidae; genus Spea; species Spea multiplicata. The sequence continues at coordinate 9,183,017 of VKOC01000004.1, forward strand.
GGCAGGGGCTCTACTTGGTAAAGGACTGTCCCTGATTGTTAGGTTTTTCTTAATAAATGTTGTGTTAGGAAGATTGAATGATTGTGTAAGCTGCATTTATGAACCCTATTATTTAGATTTATTTAGTCTGTACAGTCTATTTTAATTGTAACACAATTACATGAGTTTACTTAGCCTAAATAACTAGAAAATGTAGGATATTAGAAAAGGGATCAATATAAAGTATATTTTCATTCCTTTTAGATTTCATATTTTAATTTAAACACATGGGTTTATAAATTGCATAGAATTGTAACATATTTGAGAAAAGTGATTATATGGAACTAAACTGTCACGCTACAATTCACTGGACAAGCGCTAATTGCAGAAAAGAAGAATCAAGATATGGGGAAGCAAGATTTTGATATGTATGCTTACCTGCGTTGGGACTTAGTTCAATGGAAGATGTTTTTTGCAACACAAGCCTCCCTGGCCTACCATTATTTTCCATAGCTTGGACAGTTAAACTAATGCTGAGCTTTTTTTTCTGGGAAGTTTGGTTTGAAGACAGTACAGCTATATGAATATCCTGACCAAAAACCGCTGACTCCAGCACTTTAAGTTTCATCCTAAATCCAAGAGGGGCAGGTGGAGAACTGTTGTCAGTACCATCAACTTCACTTAAAGTAAGCCGGGAATTGTTAACCATCCGGGAATCTGTAGATTTCATCATTTCCAAGGCTCTCTGAAAACTCTTTCTTTCCATTTCAGATCCTAATGAATCAAGGGAAAAATATGAATAGAACATTGAAACATATACATTTTTTATAATTTACTTGACCATCGATCTACGTATCCAAAATGTATTATAAACACATGGTCTTCTTTTCCTGATTAGTTAAGAATATGTTTAGAATTTATTTTCTCTACCTATAACCCAATAGAAATTATCCCAGTTTGGCCTTTAGGCAGGTTAATATAAACATTTAGATACATGAAAAAGGAGAAGGTTAGGTATGACGGTGTAGTATGGTGTATCAGTGGAAGACTTTTAAGACAAACTGTCTGATGTTTTAATTTGTTAATGTTTTAGTTTGAATTCCACACAAAAGGACAGATCTGTTATTTTCTTCCGTGTGCTGTACAGATAATTCACATACCTTCATCATATTTATAATTGCTGGTTATATCCACACGTGTGTCATTCCAAACACTCTTGGTGCTAATTCTTCTCCCTACGCGCTTACTATTCTGGAAAATCTTCTCTTTCTTTGGACTGGATATTTTTACAAGCCAAGAAATAACATCGGCATTGACTTCCGCAAACACAAAAGAACCATCATAATCCAGGTGAACAGCTCCTTCCTTAATAGCTTTTACTGACGTGGGTCCACAACAAAATATTCCTGCAGGGGGTTAAAGTATTACATATGTATTTGATATCTTTGTTATTCACTTTTTTAAAATCATTTTGAAACACTAAGGTAGCAATGTAATCTTAGTAATTTCCATATGAGGTTGTCACTTCCAGAGATGAAGACCTGCATTGTGTTAATACCAACGCCCAAAAAAAAATAAAAAATATATATATAAATGTATAAATCCTTAACAACATTATAACACAAAAAGGCTCAAAATAGGCTGCAAGTGGCAGATAATGCCTAGCAAAAATGTGATTCTTAAATAGCTTTGAGATCTGCAGTCAAAAATAAATAAATACAAGTTATAGTAATAAAAATGAAAAAATGCATAAATTGTTAAAAAACCAACAAACATAATAGATGCACAAACAACTTGTATCCCTTCTACTAGAAACGTATATGTAAGAGAAAATTATCCCTTATAAAATTACAAAAATCTATGCATGCAAGATATTATACCCTGGGGATCTTGTGAAACATACAAGGGTTTTTCCATTTGTGACACCTAACTCGTTAGAGTTCCTATGTAAAATTATGCTGAGTATAATTATGATGAAGGTTACCATTGCTCCTCTCCTGTGGTGTTGCATCTAGGACTTGCCATCCATTGTATCCATAAGGTAGATCTCTACGCTGCATCCAGCACTCATTCCAGACATGAAAGTTCCTAAATAAAAAGTAGGGGAAGTGATTTTATTTCTCAGTCTCATATTGTCTAAATCACAATGCAAGGGCATCTATTTACAAAGTATTTACCTAGCAAAACTTAGCATTATGTTCCATATTATAGGTATATGTATTTAGGAGAATGGGTCTAACGACACACTTTTGTCCAAGCGGAGAATGTTCCATTATCAGCATGTCTCTATTTTATCTTTTAACCAATCCTCCATCAGAGTACACATACTTCCTTTCAATCCAATTAGTTTTTAAATTATATATGGTCTAGTATCAAAAGCCTCTACAAAAATCCCAGTAAACCACATCCATTGTGTCTCCCTAGTGCACACATTCTCAAATCATAGAAAGACGTCTTACATTTCAGTACTCCAATAATTACCTATTAGGAATCTCAAATTTAGGTACCTGTTGAAATGTCAAATTTCTTACAGCTTTACCAGGAAATCTGAGTGCCTTGGCCTGCAGGTACCACAAACTCAATGCTTCC
>VKOC01000004.1:9222283-9236917 GCA_009364415.1 Spea multiplicata
TGTGTGCCCTCCTGAAGTTGTAGTGACTTCAGGGGAGCAAAACGTTCAAAACGACAAAACGTTCAAGGCCCTGAAATAATTTAGTGGAAAAGTTATTTATTCTGTTATTATATTTATTTCAAGGATTAGTCGCACTCAATTGTGGCTTCAGGCTTCCCGTGTTGAATGACCAAGTATTATTTTAGCCCAATAACAAAAGTATAATTCCATAGCACATTACTTTTGGAAATTATGAATGCCCCCCCAGTTTGACTGTGGTATCTTGTGTGCCCCCCTATATATTGTTTCTAGAGTCCTCACTGATCTGACATACAAATAACATTTTGTTGAGCCAGGCCCTGATAGGGGGGGACCCGGGTTGTCTCCACGAGAACCGGGGGATTACAGACTTAGCAGTGCTAATTATGTGGAAGGTAAGAGATCCCTTATATCTCCCATAAGGTATATTTTTATGATGCAGAAGGAAAGCTGCAGGAGAGAGTGGTAAATCTGGATCTTCCACAATGTGAATAACCGTCAAAATCTTACCCCAAAACACTTGGATAAGGGGCAGGGCCAGAAAAGAGGCAAGTAAGTCCCTGAAGCGGACCCACAGCGCCAACAGAGTGGTGATACCTGCGGGAGAAAGTGATGCAAGTCCGCAGGTAATCCGTACCACCTAACAAGCGGTTTAAAGGCTGATTCCTGTATTTTACTTGAGCCTTTGTGTGTTATCAAGATAATCTTGTAACACTCCTCTGACTCTAGGCTAACTCCCAAATCCCTTTCCCACAAGCTCATATAATACGGTTTTGTATCTAAAGAAGAAAGTATTAAGGTGGCATAGAGTTTCGATAGAAGATGGGTGGGATCATCTTTGGCAATACCCAACCTTTCCAGGGGAGAAAGTGGCCTGTTCGCATTGGGGTCTAAGAGTAAGGGGGGTAACAAAATGTTTAAATTGATGGAAAAGAAATTGGAAACGAAACGTAACAGGGGCAGAGTGTAGCAAGTCCTCAAGAGGCCTAATCGCACCAAGGTGAGCAATATGTTAGATCCGTTGAGTCTGTTGATTAGCCGGGGTCAGAGGGCGTAGGCAGTTGCTCTCCATACCCGGCGCAAAGTCGGAATTATCAGTCAGGGGTAAAAGCTGGCTAGGGAAAGTTACAATTTGGTGGCCTCTTATAAATCTCAGCAGCACTTTCAGAGTGGGGGCAATAAGAGGGTGGCTGGGCACTGAGGGACGTCGGTGTTGTGCATGTAGCCAGGGAATGTTTTAGATAGGGTGTGTAAAAAAATTATTTACAATATGTAACCATGGTTTGGGTGCGAAACAAGACTCCACTGCCCTCCTTAAATGAGATGCGACCCAGTATGTCCCACTGTCGCGGTCGAGTCAGGAGGATAAAAGCCAGTCTGGACTGCTTGCCTTCCCATATATAATGACAGAAAGCTTTGTGGCACGCTTTGAAGAAGGATTTCGGCAGATGGGTAAAGATTGTATTAAATATAGTTTAGTAAGAATGTTCATTTTAACTACACCCATTCTGCCGAACCACGATATATGTGGAAAGGCCCATCTGTGTAGGTCGGTTGTGAGGAGAGAAGGGGCCAGTAGTTCAAAGAAGCTAATTGGGAGATGTCCGAAGGGAGTTGTAACCCCAGGTAGCGTAAGGAGGTCATGGACTATCTAAAGGGGAATGTAGCGTTGATTTTTTGTTCCAAGGAGGTAGGTACGTTGAAACCCAAAATGTCTGACTTCTGAATGTTAATTTTGTAGTTAGAAAAGATACGAAAATGGTTTAATTCTGAAACTATGTGGGAAAGGGAATTAATTGGCTCTTGAATCATGAATAACATATCGTCCACATGTACTGAGAGTTTGTGGACTTGCTTATGCACCGTTATACCCAGAATCTCACGGTTTCCATGTAGAGCGTTTGTTAAAGGCTCCAGCGCTAAAATGAAAAGTAAAGGGGATAACGGGCAGCCCTGGCAGGTGCCATTTGATAAGGTGAATTGTTCGGATAAAGAGCCATTTACTCTGATCCAGGCGGACGGGGTAGTATACAAAGCGCTGACAAGTTGTAAGAAGGTAGAACACAGGCCAACTGCACGTAAGGCCAAGCCATCCTGTCAAAAGCTTTTTCCGCGTCCATTGACACTAGAGCGAAAGGGGCATCAGAATGCTTAGCCAAGTTCAAAAGGTTAATAACCCTCAGTGTTGTCCCTACCCTCCCTACCAGGTACAAAGCTCACCTAATCCGTGTGGATCAAGGTCGGGAGATAGGGCTGCAGCCTGGTGGCAAAGATCTTAAGGTCTCCATTAAGTAGGGATATTGTACAATAGCTGCGACAGAGCTCGCTATCTTTTTCGGGTTTATGTGTTATGTGTGCAAGGTTCGATTGGGGGTTCAAGGGGAGTCCAGTGGCAAGATCGTTGAAGAATGTAACCAATTGTGGACCTAGTATAGGCAAGAATTTTTTAGAGTTAGTGGAGGTTAACCCATCTGGGCCCGGGCTCTTGCCCCGCGGAATAGATTTTACTACAGATTCAACCTCTTCAAGGGTAATTGGGGCCTCCAAAGATAAACCATCTTCAGCTTTCAGTAGGAGTCAATCAGGGAGCTCTGAGGGCGACCATGATGGTCTGCCATAGGTTAGTTATATAGTTATATGCGGTAGTAGTCCCGGAAACAACCAGAAATCTCTTGTGTGGTATAGTGCAATTTACCCTGAAAATCGTGAATCTTCGGGATATAACAAGTAGCTCTTTTAGTTCTCAAAGCCCTAGCCAACAATTTCCCTGGGCTATCTCACAATTTGTAGAAAAGTTGTTTGGTGCATAGAAAGTTTCTTTGCACTTGGAGTCAAGGAGGTTTGTCAGTTGCGACCGCAGCACATCTAACTGTGCTTGCATGGGGGCGAAGGGACTGCTTTATGTCGTAATTCCAATTTGGAAAATTTGGCCCCCAGTTGAATAAGATGGCCCCTCATGACTGCCTTGCGTGCCTCCCACACATATAGGAAATGAAACATCAGGGGTGCAGTTTGTGTCAAAGTAGGAAGTCATGTGAGAAGCCAGGTTAACCATCTCAGTAGGGTTAGTTAAAAGGGTTTCGTTAAGACGCCAGTGCCATTCTTTCTTGGAAAGTGTAAGGAATTTGATGACCATGTGGACAGGAGCGTGGTCACCCAGTATTTGAATACCAGTGTTAGAGGAATGTAATAAGGGCAGGTGGTGATGTGAGATAAATAAAGCGTCAATCCTAGTGTATCTAAAATCTAGATCTGAGGAATGGAGAGCTCTCCATGAGTCCATTAATTGGTTGAGATGTAGGCGGCGTTTCACCTTTTTAATCTGTGTGAAGGGAATGTGAGATCTCCCAGTAGAGCAGTCTCTACTGGGGTCTAAGACCATATTAAGGTCTCCCCCAGAGACGATTAGGCCTTCCTGGAAATCCGCTAAGCGAGATAGTAGGTTCTGTAAGAAGGGGACTTGATTCTTATTAGGAGCATACACATTGGCCAAGGTGACTTTCTGTTGACCGATATATGCCTTGATAAACAGACCCCTGCCCTCCTGATCCCTCCAGATGTCTAGGAGTTGGAAAGGAACTGACTTATGTATCAGAATCGCCACTCCCCTACTTTCAGAATCACAAGCGCTTGCGAGGAATGCGGTGTGAAAATGTTTGTTAGTTAGTCTGAATTCTCTTGTGACAGAAAGTGAGTTTCTTGGAGGAAAGCAATATGTGTTTTCAGAGATTGAAGAACATATAGCAGTTTGGAACGTTGTTGGGGTTTATTTAGTCCTCTAACATTCAGAGATGTGAATTTAAGTAGTTCTAATGCCATGATAAATGAAATTCAGAGAGAGACCTAAATACATCATCAGCACACCATAGCACCATAACAAAGTGTAAATGAACACAACATAAAACATTGTCTGGAAACAAGAAACGTAAAACAGAACTAAAGAAAATGTAGTCAAGATGCGAATGCATCAGATATTGAGCCAATAGAACAGAAATTAGGACCCTAGCCCAGACCAATGACCTTGTGAAGGTAGGCTCAACTATATAGTACACTTTAGTAGTTAAGGGAAAGAGAGATGGACAAACGATCTCCCAGAACCCCTCAACATAAAGTATGTGCGGAGTATTCAGTACGGGTAGTGTGTGTATGCGTTGTGAAAATTATAGTAATAAGGAGGGCAAGTCAGTACATGGAAAAAAAAAGCCATAGAGCATGCCCCTATTGCAGCTGATCAATAACAGACATCATATCGGAATCCCATAATAAGGACCTAATAATAGGTAGACAAAGGAAAAGGTCTGTCTCTGATGTCAATAAAATAACCGCTCACCGCCATGCAGAGGATATATGAGGTTGGAAGTGAGAGGAGACAAGGAACAAGCGTGATGTTCAAAGTCGATTGAGGTCTCTTCGTGGGTGTGAGTCCCCTCAATCTTGGCATGAACGGCTAAGTTCAGCTCGAGATGTTGAGTGACCATGAGAAGCTGGCACTTTCGGCATGAAGAGCTGATGTTGGTTATTAAAATCGAAGTGATGTTGCGTTTCGGGATACTGTGGCACCAGAGGGAATTCCAGAGGAAACCGGTTATCCGATAGAAGGAGCAGTGTCTCGCACCGATGATGAAGGTCTGTAAGATGATGAACGGCCACAAAAAACAAACAAAAAACCCAAAACAACATAGAAATAGGTGTCAAGCATCGATTCCAAAACGTTTAGGAGGAAGAAGGTCCAGGTATTTTCTGGCACTTACGTCACTGTTGCTTAGGTGACCATGATGAGGTCTGATCATACAGACGTTCTGGGATGTCGATCAGTGGGAGCCCGATATTTTCTAAGAATTTAGGTATGTCCGAGGCTTGACGTACCACATAAGTGTCGGCATCCTTATGGCTCCGCCCTCAGAGCAATCTTTAAAGGCTTTAATAGTCGTCGCAAGTTCAGGGTGGAGGGAGACAAATCTGGAAATATAAGCACAGTGTGCGATTGCCAGATAATAGCGTCCCTGGATCTACAGCGTCGTAAAATGGCCTTGGATAATCATGTATTCTGCAGATTATATCCCTCGGAGGTTCATCATTGGAACGTCGAGATCTAAGGGCCCGATGAGCTCTATCAAATTTAATTACAGTTTCCAACGGGCGTTGTAGGATAGCATTGAAAATTTCCCGTAGAGTAGCAGGGATGTCTGCATGGTCCACCGTTTCAGGAACACCACGGACCCTAAGGTTATTTCTTCGACCTCTATTATCCAGGTCCTCCAGTCGTCTGGATAATTGTACTATCGTGTTCTTCTGGTTGGCTAGGTGGGAGTTCAGTAAATCTACCCTCTTGCAGATCGCCTCCTGTGTTCATGGGGTTGCAGCTGCCTTGTTTGACTTGCCCATGATGAGTGTTCACCTGTACTGTGAGCGAAATAGGTAGAGGGTCGAGAGAGCTCTAGTATCACACGTCCATCCTGGTCGCCAGTTGGCCATGCCCCGGCTCGGTGAAGTATTTGACACGATCCAAACTCAGTGGGGGGACGACTACCTGCCAGAGGGCGATGATTTGGTGGCCCGGGATTGATAATGGAAAGCCTACAGGAGGACCTAGAATTTGGGAGCCCATGGAAGTATCGGTGCAAGGAGATCCGGGAATTCAGGGAAGGGATTCTCGCAGATGTGCCCTGTTACCTGCCAGACCTGTGGGCTGTTTGGTTTATTTGTTTTTCCAAGAATGGATCTGGAGGAGTGTGCTCAGCAGTGTGCCCCAGAGGAGGTGGATCCTGTGAGTATTATGCCCCCATCAGAAGCACAAACAGCAGGGCAGAGTGCAGTAGGCCTTTCCCTTCCCTCATCCCAGACACTTTGCCCTATTGCCTGCATTATGGCACAGAAACTGACCGAGCCCCCCCTGCATTTCCCAGCCAGATCCCCCAGCTGAAATGCTGGCATCGAGGCAGAGTGCTGCTGGCCTCTGCCCACCCCTTCCCCTTGTTCCCAAGCCTGACCACAGAAACCAAGGAGTGCCTGGTCAGGCAGCCCTAGAGTTGGTGGTACCCCTGGATTTTACAAATACAGCTGAAGTGCTGCCCTTGGGACAGAGTGCTGCTGGCCTCTGCCCACTCCCCTCTCCATTGGCTTTACCCCAGGTCCATTGGCTTTACCCCAGCTCCACTGGCTTTACCCCCGCAATGTTGCCCAGAGGTGGTGATTTCTATGGATCCTGTAACTCCAGCAGACGTGTTTTCAATTGGAGAGAGGCAGGTCAACATCTCTCCCCAGCAGATGGAGTATACAGGAGGGGATGCATGTGGCTTCTGGGAGACACACTTGGTTCATCTTACATAAAGTGAAAAAAACGACATTAAAATAACATACTCCTCCAACATTTCAAGAGTCCAAATCGGGACAACTGTGTTTGGGAAGGTGTGGCTAGATGTAAGAGGGAACATGTCCCACGCGGGATCTATTGATCTTACAGCTCCCTGGGCTGATCAGGGAAGATTAGAAGATCTCCCCAAATCTCCCATGATCACTACTGCTTGGACTGCAGGACAGTGCCCTGAAAAAACTTTCATTTTGAGTTTTTGCGATGGAGTGACCTGATGACCAGGAGCAGTAAAGTTAGTAAAGTCATCATAACTGAAAGTAAATTGTGTGGAAAAGGATATTGGCGCTCATTCATCTGTCCAATTCAAACGTCTGCGACGACATAGAGCATTAAAATGCTTTATTTAAACGTAGCTAAATAGCCACAGGGCAATAACAGAAAACTGCATTACTCATTTACTACGGCTGGATCTTACTCTTTGCCTTCCACAGTCTGTAGAACCGGCTGCTTCTAGATGTTAAGTGTTACGGGTTGACTGGGGGTTTTCTGAGCATCTTTTCTTTGTAGCTGACTCCGATCCTGTATGTCCTTCCTGAGGTATTATTGGTAGGTTGCTTGGTGTGCACCCTTGAGAAGCTTTCACTGGTTTGGCCAGTGATAGCTGTGGGATCTCCGTCTTGCAGGTCTTTGCTGAAGCCTTCATATTGACTCTTGCAGGAGGCGGTTGTCAGTTTTGCACTCCTGCAGATAATGTTCCAGGTTTAGGTGGTTGTTCTGATGGAATTGAAGAACCTGGCTTTTCACAATGACCTGATTTAGCTCTGGTTTCGGTATCCTGTTTTTTCCTCGGAGCAGGTATAGGCTGATGTTCGAATAGCTCCCGGGTCTTTGCTGATGACTGCGTTTAGCCATCATATGGGAGTTTCTGCAGGAATCACATTCATTTTGATGTCCATACATTTTTTTAACAGGTGGGACTGTAATCTAGAATCAAGTTTCGGGTTCAGTTAAAAACCACCTAGATTAACATAACACTTTATCTCTTTGCCCCTCACATCCAGCATGTTAGGAGCTGACTGAGCAGAAATTAAGAGTGACGTGTATATCACTGTGTGTAAGATGTTTTTGTCTCCTAAAGGTGGGAACAAAGATATAAGTAATTATTTAAGGGCACTATTTACAACTGAGCATGGGTGTAGGAACCCCTACAAATCTGGGGGATAGCATTTTCCCCCATCAGATACCCCCTTCTTTCTCCCCATGGGATACATCTTTCCTCACTACCCCCTATTCCACTTTCTCCCCGTCTTATTTTTGCAAACAAGTGCAATAATATATAACTTGAAGCACTGGGGGAAAATAACGTACGTTTAACCCCTTCAGTCCCAGGGGCTTTTGGTACCTCAAAGCCCAGAGAAATTTTTGCCATTTTTTGAGGTATGTCGGTTTACCCATGTAAACTATATATTGTTTTTTTCAAGGAGAGATAGAGCTTTCTTTTGATACCATAGTGAGATTATTAGCAGAAAATTTAGGATTAGACATTTAGTAAAAACTATCGAAAATTAGAAAGAAAAAAATATTTTTTTTTATATATATTTTCCCATTGAACCCTCACAAAATTAGGTAAAGTGATGGAAAATCCCTCCAACTTTCCCAGCATAGGGAACATACTATAAGGTGTACATTATTCGTAGAATTTTTACATTAGGTAAACCAAACCAAAAATACCCACAAAAGTATATATTTCTGTAAAGCAGACAACCCAGACTACCGTATCAGGGGTATTTGCGCACGCTTCATGCAGCTATTTGGCCACCAATCACCTTCAAAGGTGGCCGCAGAAATTATTTCCTGCACTTTTTTTTAACCAACACTTCTGTGTTGCTTAGATATTTTTGCACAGGATATGTGTTACGGCAGAGAAACCAAAGAAAATTGTTTAGCTGCATCTCCTGATTACGGAGATATCCCACATCCTTATTTTGTTTTCTTTCTAGAGGGCCATATCCATCCCTTACATATAGTACCCTATAGGGTTGTATTTTTTATAGTTATGGCCATACCTGGGAACATCTCCGTTGCGCTACATGGCCAGGACTGCACACTGAGGTCAGCTGACGTCTGTGGGCGGTCCTACTGACGTCAGAAGGAACACCCCTATGTAAGGGAAAAAATGGACGGGGAGCGGGGCGTCAGCATCCCGCGACCCGGAGGATTCGGTTCTTGACCCGGAGAACCGGGGGAGCAGTGCTCTCCCGGCAATCTCCGGGTCAAACCTGCAGAGTTCCCATGTATGTTTATGGCTTAACGGGTTTGGGGGTTGTGAATGGGGGCAGGAGGGTTATACTTTTTAGATGTTGAGTTAGGGCAATGGGATGTAAGGGTTTTTTCTTTTTTTATTATTATCTTTTTATATAATTTAAAAAAATATTTTATGTTTTGTATTTTTTTAAATGCATTGTTATCAGTGCAGTATGGTTAGAGGTCCTTTTAGGGACCTCTTGAACATGTTATTAATGCCAGTGATGTCACAATTGTTTTGGATGCTATCCAATAAAGCCTTTCTTCAATTGTTGAACTGCTCCAAATTATATGAATATAAATGTACATGCACGGAGAGAGAAATAAGACACACGACACTCTGGGTCAGGTCCAAAATCAGTCTGCTTTATTTTGCTTATAATATGGGTTATATAGTGTCCAAAAAAGAAGGACGTCTTAATACGTAAATCACATTAATTGGTTAATCCTTAAAACTATGCGGATATAGGCAGAAAACCGTTACAAACAAACATTAGACAATATTAGGCAATTTCCTGTAGCTGGAACAAAATGCTAGCCGGATATCTTTGTGGTTGGTAAAACAAATATTGAATGCCCTAAAATACTGCTACTTGCGTCTCTCGCATATTTGCGTGAGGTTTGACCCTTTATACTAGTCAAAGCCAGCTTATATTCATTAAAACCATAAGCGTTTCTTGCTGATATATAGATATAATTTTGGTTCCATAACAGTCCCGCCTTGAATATATGATGGCTGACTGTCCCTAATCCTGACAGATCCTGCCGGACATGGTCCCGCATCCTCTTCACCTGCAGTGGCGACAAATTATCCCTACTGGATAAAATCCCGTTTTCAGGTCTTGGACATGTCCCTCAGATCTATATATCCCTAAATCGGGTGTGAAATACCGTTGGGGGTGACCACCGGGTCGAATGCTGTTTCATAAGACGGTGTAAGACTGCTTGGCTCACTATCATCGAATATGAGCATCAATGGGGTTGTTTCGCTTACAGCAAACATCTTATCACACAGACGTCGAAAACATGGAACCATGCACAAAAGTATGAAAGCAACAATAATCACAATGATTAACAAAATAATTCCCAGCTGGACCAGGCCTTGTTTCCATCCTAGAGCAGTTAACTTTTTAATAGCCACGGTTACTTTCCCATCGGGGCCGGTATTATCTGGAATAAAAGTACAACAAGTTTCTATGATTATTTTTTCTGCCAAGATCATGTCTAATGCCATACGATTCTGGAAAGTCATCTGGGTCGCGGCCTCCAATTGATCCGACAGTCCTTGGAGCGCGTCTCAAGTGTAGTTGACAAATCTCTGCTGGTTATAATAGATATAATTAATCCAGTCAACATTTTTATTCACTGTAACAATTGTAAAGAGAGATTCAAAACCGGCGGCTACTTGATCCCGGGCTTTATATTCGTCTGGGACCCCCCTAGGGACGCCTACTATATATATACGTGGGGGTTCCAAACTGCCCTCGGGGGCCTTTGGGGCACTGCGTCTTTTACGAAGCATGGTGGACTGGGCCTCAACTACTTCTGGTTTTTCCGACATTATAAGTAATGGCATTATAACTTTGGCCAGTGCACATTCACCAGTCCAACTACCTTCTAATCTGGTGCGCATTTTCATATCCCCACATAGCCAATAGATGTCTCCTAATGAATAGACTTGATTCTGCGTGGGGGAACCGGTCAAATTACTGTATTCAGCACAATTACCATTAGAGAATTTTCCAATAAATTTGCCAGTTCCTGTGGTATTTGAAATACAAGTGTAGGTACCAGAATATATAGTTATTCCTTCACTAAATTTGGGAGTCGTAAGAAATAGGGGATATTCTTTTTTCCATTTTTCACACTCGGTAAATTTGTTACTGGTATTGGTATAAAGACTTAATAGGCATAGCAGTGACTGATAGGGCAACTGTAAAGGTACTGTTGCCAGATGTGGGCGAGCTCGGCCGCACACATAGCAATTGGACTTATTGTGCTTGATGGCCGAATATTGCATCCACTCAAGCCATAGATTAATATCATTATATCCTGTTTCTATGGCTACAGTATCATCATAAGTGGGGTTTGCGATAGCTATCATTCGTTGAATGGCGAGCATGACATTAAGTGGAATTTCTGGTTGTTTTGAGACTGGTTGGTTTGGGGGTTTACTTTGTGGCTCTGTCCACTCTAAACTATTGTACATATCCTTAAGATAGAAGGGAGCCTTGCCGATCATCCTATCATTTTTGTAAACCCCGAAAATATATTTTCGAGCATCAGTTGGCCGTGGATTTTCTATAGTAAGAGTGTACCGTTGGTTATTACCAGTTCCGGTGGATAAAAGAGTCATTCGTGCGAGTAAGGGTTTACCATATTGATCTTTAAGGGCCAGGGCTTCAGGGGGCCTATATCCCCATTTGGTACCTGAGTTGGTTATGACAGAGCCCCAATATCCGTAGTCCCCCCCGTTGTCTTCCAACATAGCACACGTACCCAACGCATTCGCCCTCTATGCTACAATCTCCGGGATCAAAATTGTCGGTAATGTCCCCTTCTAGTGTTATTTGCACCCCGGTGTATACACTGACATAGCGTTTAGAAACACAATCTATAACATCGCAGTGTTGAAACGAGTATGTGGCCACTGTTGTGCTACTGGAGTTGTACCAAAAAGTGGGGGGACCTGTTTGTTGTGCATCTCTCGTAATAGCTACCCGACCCCCCTGGTGACTGATGGCTCGTACAGCAGACCCTGTGTGCCCATGGGATCTAACCAATTTTTCCCCACAAGAGCTGTTCCTGAAGATCTTCTTCTGTGGCAAGATCAATAAAATCCGTAGACGGAATATCGGTATACTCCCCCCTTGGATGTGGAAGGAGGGCAGCCGGATTGAGAACATTGCATTGTTGAATAGTAACATTGTCGGGCAACAACAGACTTCCTTGGAGACGGAGATGACGTTGAGCTGTAAGATGTCTGGGTTGAGTCTGTTGCAAAATAGCTGAAATATCATGCAGAGCTAGAATTGTCAGGGGGTGTCCAAGAACAATGTCTGAAGTGACGTCTAGAAGACAGCTGGCAGCATGAATAGCCCTTACACAGGAGGGTGCCGTGCGAGGAACTGGATCCAAACGTTTGGAGTAGAATCCGAGGGGACGATGTCGGCCACCATGCATCTGAGTGAGAACACCTGTGGCATGGCCTTGCCGTTCCATGACATAGAGACGGAACGGAAGAGAATAGTTCGGAATTCCCAAAGCCGGAGATGAGGCAATCATTTGTTGTAGAGCATCGAATGAGTCCAATGCCTCCTGTATTAGATAGAAAATTGCTGGTAGTTCTCGAGGAATAAAGTCATATAGTGGTTGCACCAGAACAGAAGCGTCGGGAATCCATGGACGACAGTATGAAATGAGGCCTAGAAAAGTCTGTAGCTGATGTGGAGTTTCTGGCGGTGTCAACTCCAGGATGGCCTTTTTTCGTGCCATTGTAAGATGTTTGCGACCTTTGGTGATACAATGTCCCAGAAAAATCACTTTTTGAAGACATAACTGTAGCTTCGATTTGGAGACCTTACAGCCAGCTGTGGCTAGAAAATAGAGTAGATCCAGGGTAGTTTCTTGGCACGTGAATGGGTCTGGAGTGCAGAGAAGCAAATCATCCACGTATTGCAGGAGTTCAACTTCCGAGTGAGCGTCCTGCCATGAAGAAAGCACAGAAGACATAGCTTTGCTGAAACTAGACGGACTGTTTTGGGCTCCTTGTGGCATCACCGTCCAGGTATATTGCCGACCAGCATGAGTGAATGCAAAAAGATATTGACACGAAGGATGCAGTGGAATAGAGAAAAAGGCATTAGCAAGATCAATTACAGTGAACCAGGATGCCGTAGGCGGGATACTGGACAGAAGAGTATGTGGATTTGGCACAATAGGGGCATCCAGAACCGTGGCTTCGTTGACAGCGCGAAGATCTTGTACCATCCTGTACACTGGAGGTTGTCCTTTGATCTGTTTCTTTTTGACTGGATACAGCGGAGTATTGCAAGGAGAAGAGGTAGGTATTATTCCTCCAGATTCGAGAAGTGCAGCTAGATATCGCATCTAGTTGGGCCACTGATAAAGGATATTGGGCATTATATGGAAGAATGTTAGGATCCTTAAGCACAACTTGCACCGGCGGGACTTTGAGACGTCCGATGTCCATGGGTCCAGAGGCCCATAGGATATCTGGAAGATGATCGAGCAGGCTATTCAAAGAATTGGATCATCCCAGGTTTCGGCATCATGATCATGTATTACTGCCATAAGCATGCAGGTTTCTTCAGGGGCAAGAGCAGTGTTAAGAGTGACCGTTCCTTTATCAGTAAAGGAAATATTGGCTTGGATTTTGCTGAGAAAATCTGCTCCCAAAAGATTGAAGGGGCAGGTGGCACTGACTATGAATTGTGCTAGAGTAGATGAAGGCAGATGTATAGAAGAACTCGTGACAGGCAAAGGGCGTGTGAGTGGATTGTGTTGCACCACACCTTCTAACCCGCTGCAAGGAAGCTATATATCAGATAGCCAGGATGGTAATGCATCCGTCTCACAGAGTACGCTGCGAGCAGCGCCCGTGTCTACGAGAAAAGAACAAGGTTTTCCGGCTACATCAAGTGTAATTTTTGGGGAAGGGCCGGAAGGAGGGGTGGAGACGGCCATGCAAATAGAGACCCCTTCCTCCATTTGCTCGCCTATTTCTTATTGCTGAGGAGGAGGGAGAGAGCTCTGGTTCTGGTTTTGGTGGTTCTGGTTTTGGGCCCGGTAGGCGGCCCACAGATGACGACTACGACACACCCTTTTTATGTGTCCGACTTTCCCACATCCGTAACATTTGCGAGGTTGTCGCTGTCCATCCGTAGTTTCATTTGTGGTATCTGCGGTGTCGGCTCCGGTCATTACTGCCACAATGGTGGACTTTTTCTTACTGTTGCCTGCTTCTAATCCTCTCACAACTTGTATCAGAACTTCGAGATCCATTGTCCTCCATTCCGGGCGACAGGCGATGAGCACTTTGTTGAGTTCAGGGCGGAGGCCGTCTACAAAGGCATGACCCAACATACGAAGATGTGCCAGTTCTTGGAATGAGAATCCTAGATCACGAAAATGCCATTTTATTCGGAAGGCGAATTTCTCCACTGACTCTCCTTTTTCTTGGGTTATATCCTGTAGAGATACAGTTTGTTCGGACAATCTGTCCTTCGCCCACATTTCCAATTGCTTGATAAACGGTTGACCTGATTCAGGGGATCTGGGATCGTCAGGTATGTAAGATGAGCCTCGTATGATTTGGTTGAGAATAAGATCGGCATAATCTCCTGCTTTGGCTTGGACAATACTAACAAGGTCAGACCAGGTACATCCATAGATAGTCCATGCCTGTGAGATTTTCCGATAAAATGGCATTGGGTGAGTATCAGGTTCGGGAAGATCTTTAATAATTGTATACAATTGTTGCGGGTTGAATGCTACATACTTGGAACGTGGCTCTGTAGAAGCGTGACTATCTCGTGGAGTAGCATTTTCTGTGGCAAATCGGGTGACTGAAGACTGTTCAGTATTAGATCGTCGAATGCGTCTTATGCGGCGATGGCCTACAGGGGAACGTGCACGAGGCAAGCCCGGGTAAATACCTCCTCTGAGTCCTCTTCTTTGGTTTGACCATCGGTAGTATAAGTAGGTTGGTAGGAAGGCCTAGCACCCATCTCCTCAACAAGGGGAACCGGCGGGTTGAAACCCACCAAGGGGGACTGCGTGTGTTTGGGCCTAGCTCCTCTTTGGGGTTTAATTGCTGGTTTCGGTCTCGGTAACCTTTTTCCCTTTTTACCGTATTTGCTCGATTATAAGACGACCCGCCCAAAATCAAAATATTAATTTAGGGGGAAAAAAGCCTGAATGTAAGACGACCCTATAGGAAAAAAGCTTTACTAGTAAATATTCATGTAAACTATTTT
>VKOC01000004.1:9237017-9248689 GCA_009364415.1 Spea multiplicata
GGGGCTCTGTTATAACGAATTCAGGAACCACATGGGGATATAAGCCCCCTGAAGCCCTAGCCCTCAAAGATCAATATGGTAAATCATTGCTCTCACGAATGACTCTTACATCCACCGGAACTGGTGATAACCAACGATACACCCTTACTATAGAGAATCCCCGGCCAACTGATGCTCGAAAATATATTTTCGGGATTTACAAATATGGTTTCATGAGCGGCAAGGCCCCCTTCTATCTTAAAGATATGTACAATAGTTTAGAATGGGAAGAGCCACAAGGTAAACCATCAAACCAACCAGTTTCGAAACCACCGGAAATTCCATATACTGTCCTGCGCGCCATTTATAGTATGATAGCTATAGCGAATCCCACTTATGATGATACTCTAGCCATAGAAACTGGATATAATGATATTAATCTATGGCTCGAGTGGATGCAATATTCTGCTATTAAGCACAATAAGTCCAATTGCTATGTGTGTGGTAAAGCCCGTCCACATCTGGGTACAGTACCCCTACAGTTGCCCTATCAGTCACTACTATGTCTGTTGAGTCTTTATACCAATACCAGTAACAAATTCACCGAATGTGAGAAATGGAAAAGAGAATATCCTCTACTAAATGAGGCTCCCAAGCTCAACGGAGGAATTACTATATATTCTGGCACTTATATTTGTATTTCAAACACCAAAGGAACAGGCAGTTTCTTGGTAAATTCTCTAATGGTAATTGTGCTGAATACAGCAATTTGACCGGTCCCCCCACACAGAATCAAGTATATTCTCTGGGAGACATCTATTGGCTATGTGGAGATATGAAATTGCGCACCAGATTAGAAGGTAGTTGGACTGGTGAATGCGCACTGGCCAAAGTTATAATGCCGTTATTTATAATGTCGGAAGAGCCAGAAGCTGTTGAGGCCCAGTCTACCCTGTTCCGTAAAAAACGCAGTGTCTCAAAAGCCCCCGAAGGAAGCTTCGACCCCCATGTGTATATAGATGCAATAGGAGTTCCTAGGGGGGTCCCAGATGAGTATAAAGCCCCAGATCAAGTAGCCGCTGGTTTCGAATCCATTTTTCCCATTGTTACAATAAATAAAAATGTTGACTGGATTAACTATATCTATTATAATCAGCAGAGATTTGTCAACTATACCCGAGATGCACTCCAAGGACTTTCGGATCAATTGGAGGCTGCAACCCAGATAACTTTTCAGAATCATATGGCATTAGATATGATCCTGGAAAAATTGGAGAAACTTGTTGTACTTTCATCCCAGATAATACAGGCCCCGACGGAAAAGTGACTATGGCTATTAAAAAGTTAAATTCTCTAGGAGACGAATTAAAGCGCAACTCCGGAATCGATCATCCATGGGCCGAATGGTTTGGCTGGCTCAAAGGATGGAAACAAGCTCTGGTCCAGCTGGGAATAATTTTACTGATTATTATAATTATTGTTGCTTTTATGCTATTCTGTGTAGTCCCTTGTCTTCAACGCCTATGCGATAAAATACTTGCAGTAGGCGAGACTATCCCGTTAATGCTTATGTACAATGACACGACGCCAAGCTTTGCATCTTCTTATGAAACACCATCTAGTTCGATAGTTCCCCCTGACAGTAATCCCCGCCCCGTGTAGGGACATATAGATCCGAGGGACATGTCCAAGACCTGAAACCGGGATTTTATCTAATAGGGATAATTTGTCGCCACTGCAGGTGAAGAGGATGCGGGATCATGTCCGGTAGGATCTGTCAGGATTAGGGACAGTCGGCCATCGTATATTCAAGGGGGGACTGTTATGGAACCATTATATATATCAGCAAGAAACGCTTATTGCTTTAATGAATATAAGCTGGCCTCGACCAATAAAGGGTTACACCTCACGCAGATACGTGAGAGACGCAAGTAGCAGTGTATTCAGTTATCTATATTTTACTAACCGCAAGCGCCATTCTGGCTATATCTAGTTGCAGGAAAGTATCTAATATTTGTTTCTAACGGTTTTCTGCCTTTCTGCCTATTTCCGCATAGTTTCAGGATTAACCAATTAATAAGCTTTACGTAACCTGACGTCCCTTTTTCTGGACACTATATAATCTATAATATAAACAAAATAAAGCAGAGTGATTTTGGACCTGACCCAGAGTGTGTCGTGTGTCTTATTTTCCTCTCCGTGCACGTACATTTATATTCATATAATTTGGAGCAGTTCAACAATTGAAGAAAGGCTTTATTGGAAAGCATCCAAAACACCACCAATGGCAGCAAGTTTCTGAACCTGCTTAATGACCAATTTATGTCGCAATTAGTAGAGACCCCCACCAGAATGGTTTCATTTAAGATTAATTAAGCAAACGGGTAACTGCTCTACCAAAACACTTAATTTCAGAAGGGCAAACTTTGACAGGCTAAGGTCAACCATGGAACATATAGACTGGGATTTTCTGTAAGTAAGGTTCTCTGGGTTAAACACAGAGGACAAATGGAATACCTTGACCCTTGCACTGCCCATACCCAGGAGGTTCCCCATTTCTCAAACCCGAAATAAGAGACAGACACCAGCAGGATTGGATTTAGAAAAGGCCGAGACATTTATTTAACAAATGTCTCGACATAACTTTATTTAACATCTTATAAATTATTGTAAAAACACTTTAATAATAACTTCTGTATAAATACTATACAGTCTTCTGTACACCTGTGTACAAACAGCTGAGGGTTCCCAACCTAAACACAAAACAATGGCTTCACACTACCCCTTCCGCCGGATACCACAATCGCCCAAGCGACCGCGGGTCGGATAGGGGAGCTCCACCTTAACGCTTTGGTTAATCCTGTACAGGGAGGGCATTAACTCTAACCTCTAACCAAACCATCAACTTGCCACTCCCATTATCATTCAAACTTCTCCAGGGAACTCCTCCGCCACAGCAAAGAAAACGGATCCTGCAAAAAGAAAGAGGGAAAGGGGGAAAGAAAAAACACACAAAGCCAACACAAAAACACAAAGCAAAAGACAAAAAGAGGAAGGGCGGGCGGGAAACTGCTCCTGTGGTGTTCAGTAATTGCCCCTTGCACGTGTGCTTAGAGGGGCTTTATAGCCCTGTCCCCTTCCCCCTACAGTCACGTTCCTTGTGACTTCCCCCTCGTTCCCTGTGCATTCTCACCTCGTGCTAACCCTTGCTGAGTTAACCCTTTCCTGCCCTAATACCATGTGCACCGTCCTGTAGTGCTGGCAGGGTCATGTTCCCCTTACGCCTATGACTCCAGGGTTTCTTTCTCACTATTTCTCCCCAGCCAATGTGCCCCGAGAAACGTAACTCATCAAACACACCCAGAAGCTGTAGGAAAATATATTAATAACCGTTAATAACAAAAATAACCTTCAGACAGTACACAATTTTATATTAATGACATAAACCAGTCCCAGACTGGCCGTCTGGCCCACTGGGCACATGCGCTGCGGGATAGTGGCTTGTAGGTCCGCATACTTGTAGACCACACACTGTGTGAGTGTAAAAAATGGCCGCCTCCTCCTCCCCGGTCTAGCCGTGGCAAAAACTAAACTCAACTAGTCCACCCTATAGACCCCGTTCCGATAATCTGATATTAGAGTGATTTTGCGGCCGGGCGCCACGCTGTGCCGCATGAAAGCCGGTGATTTGCTTGTCATGCGCGGGCCGTACTTGCCGAGCGTTAGCAGATTGCATTAAAGACAAAACGCACAAAGCACTTAGCGTTAATTAGTAAAATCGTGCATGCGCTTTTATTCCAGATGAGGATATTGATGAAAGAAGCAGCTGGAAAGCGTTTTAACGCGGGGCGCGAGACGTGCCGAGCGCACGGCAAACGATATCAGCGAGAGCGCCAATATTTACCATGGTGATTAAAAACACGATCGGCTTTTAAGCTGAAACAGGAAAATTTCAGATAATAATAAAAATATTAACTTGCATTGTTTTTATTTTTTCATCATTTTCTGTTTAGAAAAAAAATGAAATTAAAAAATTATTGAAACTTTGGCACAGCCTTCATGGCAATAAATGCGACGTTGTTCACAAAGCTTCTTCAGTTTCTATAGCGACAACCTACCAGTGCCTGCTTTTTGGCCATGTGACAATCAAGTGTTCCCGGCAGACCGGGACGTACCAGGTACGTCATCGATGATACGCGATCCAGCGTCGCTTTGAATGCTGGGATCGCGAGGAGCGGCTGCTACTGACCACTGGGTGTCCCCAGCGATCCGTAGCAGCCACTCCCCTTCAATTCCGTGCACGTGATCGCTTTGCAGCGAATCACAAGCACGGAATTTAAATATTTAAAAAAAAAACTGCGGTCTTCAAGGGAAGACCCAGTTTTCCAACGCCGGTCCGGAAGGGGTTAAAGGGTTATTTCTTGGAAGGGTTTGGGCATTCAGCAGTCCTAGGGATGATGGATTCAGTTATAAAAGTACTAATGTCGACAGCCCCACCCCTTATAAAGGCTGCCTGAACCAATCAGCAACAATCAGCATCTTAACAGACAAGAGATAAGTTAATGGGGAGGAATAATCCTGCAGATCATGGAAAACAGGAAGTCGGAAGTTAAGATAGCCGCTCCCATGGGATCCACGTATGGGGGGGGGGGGTGTTTATAACACCATTAAATGGGTTAATTGTCCTGAACTTTCAAATGTTTGATTTGGTAAAACTAACAGACTCGCATTAATGCGCCATTTGATAAACATTACATATAATTTAGGAAAACACCAAAAAAGAAGATTATGCATGCGCGTGAATATTTGCATCCAGTTTCTGTTCTATCTTGTCGTTTTTCGTGGATAACATTATGATTTTAGCAAATATTAAAAACCTGTCAAAGTTCACAGCATAAAATAGATGATTTTCAACCTTTTTTTCGGGCTAAAAGATGGAAGGAAGGTCTCTTTTTTTTGTTTGGAACGTGAAGCCAGTTCATTAACCCCTTAAGGACAATGGGCGGTCCCTAAACCCATTGAAAACAATGCATTTTGAGCCCGTGCGTGTACGGGCTTGGTCACTAAGGGGTTAAACGCCAGAATTCATTGCGTATTATATGCTTTATGGGTTTCACGTGAACCCATTCTGTTGCTTATGGAAGGTGATCTTCTAAATCGCATTAAACTAATGTTCCTGAAACCCAGGGTAATGTTATTGAATCAATCTAACTTAAAAGGTCAGCCGCCGATTGGCGCTGATAATGCTTTATTATGGTGCGCTTGACCTTGAGACATTGTTTGATTTTTTTCTTGTTAAGATTGATGAATCTCGTAGTTAATTAGGATATTTCTGCACTTTGCTGGCGGTGTTATGGCTTTTTTTTTTGTTTTAGTTTGGTGCAATTCTCTAAAACAAGTAGTTTGTCAACCGCGGGAACTGCATTAGAGCGGCGCAGAGAGAGAAAGGGCTCTGATGGGAATTTCTTTATAATAAAGGTCGGGTCTGAAGTTTGAGAAATAATCTTTATCAAAAGCTAATGAAAACTCGTAGGCGTATATTGCCTTATATATACTGTAAGGGGAACTGTTATTAAAACTGCCTAAAACATGTAATTATTTTGAAGAGATATGGGTTAACAAGGTATGTATGTGTGTGAGCATGAATGTATATGTATAATTGTATGTGGGCATGAATGTCTATGTATAGTGAATGTGGGCATGAATGTCTATTTATAAATGTATAGGAGCATGAATGTCTACGTATAAATGTATAGGAGCATGAATGTCTATGTATAAATGTATAGGAGCATGAATGTGTATGTATAAATGTGTGTTTTAACATTAATCTGTATGTGAAGGTGTTTGTATAATGTGTATAAAGGTGTAAGTGTTTGTGTGTCAGCATAGGTATGTATGAGCATAGATGTGTACGTGTAAATGGTGTGAGATGGAGTTTTAGCATGAGTGTGTTAGTGTTTCTGTTATCGTGGATGTGGGTGTGTAAGTGTTATGCTTGTGTGTGAGCATGAATGTGTATATATAAGTTATATACCAGAGTGTATGTTGCAATGATGGCAGAACAAGCTGTTTTGGGCAATGATTGCACAGATAAGCTGGTTGAGGGCAATGATGGCACAGGCAAGCTGTTTGGGGGCAAATACGGCACAGGAAGAGTGTTTGAGTGTTAGGATGGCACTTATAAGCTTATAAGGGGGAAAGGTGGCACTCGCAAGCTGTTTGGGGCACTGTGGAACAATAGTATAAGTAGTTTCACTGGCAGATGGAGATCAAGTGGGGCCTCGAGCCATCACTGTTGTAAGGCTCCGTGCTAATGTAATTTAATTGAATTAATATTATCCGTGTTTGGGAAAAAAATCTTTATATATAGTGAATATTCACCCGAAAAGAACATGAGAACGGGCAAATATTTGTGGAATATGAAGATACGTTCTTCGTGTTTGTTTTTCCTTACTTTTTTGCTAGTTTTTAGCATGGGTTAATACAGGGTTAACGCGGTAAAAATATGCAGTAGCTTTGGTGCCAGGGTTTTAAAAGTGCGGTTGATGCCAGACGAGCCCCTTGGTGGTGAACCAATAGAGTCTCTCTTATGGACCTTTAACTCATGACACCAAAGCCATTACTCTCCCCAGGCTAAGTTCCGAGCTGTACCTTGCACTGTGCTTTGCTAGGTACAGCTAGGAGCAACCTGGCCTTGGGAGACCATTGGTCTCCATGCTCCCGGAGTTAAAGGTCCATAAGAACCACCCTTTTGGTCGCTGGCAGGGCCTCCCCTGGCATCAATCAATGAAGGACAGCTGCCCTTCATTGGTTGATGCCAGGGGAGCTCAGTGCCGGTGACCAAGAGTCGCTCATACTGACCTTTAACTCCTGGAACCTCCCCAGGCTAAGTTTCAGCGTCAGGAGTTAAAGGTCCGTACAAGTGACTCTACTGGTTGTTGGGAAGGGCCTCCTCCAGCATCAACCAATGAAGGGCAGCTGCGCTCTTACAGACCTTTAACTCCTGGCGTGATCCTACGGATTCCCGTTCCCGTTAACCCCTGCGATGCTGCGTAGAGAAGGTAGGCTAGAGGCGGTAGTGGGAAGGGACCCGGGAAATTAGGTAGGAGATATTAACGAAGACAAACACGAAGACTCTTCGTGTTGTGCTTCTTTGTCTTCGAGTACGTTTACCTGCCGCCATATTAGTTTATTCGGTATTTGGTTTCAACAACGAAAATGCACTATTCGTGTTCATTTTCATGTTCTCCCGAATACGAATGCACAAGTCTAATATTAATATTATTATATTAATTATATATATAATATATATTAATATTATATATTAATTATTAGATAATTACACACCATCCACTGTGCCCATGTATTAGCAGGCTTTTGGTGGCATGCCCGTTATTCCCCGTCCCGTTATTCACAGTCACAGTACTGCCCCACTGTCTCAGGTGGGGATCGTGGGCCAGTTGGGGAGAGCCTTTGATCTGTAACATTCATGGAGGACTACAGCACAGTGTAGATGAGCGCTGTAGGGAGGCTAGTAAGTTAAGGTGGGAGAGTGGCCAAACATAGTAACACACAAACTCACTCCTGGTAACTATAACATCCTACAATTACACAGATACACACACACTACCTCCCTCCTCTCCCTCGCACCACCAACCATAGGCTCACCCCAGGCATTCTAACACAATACATTGACTCGCACACACTCACACTAACACCGTATGAAAACACACGTTAACACCAAATACACATACAGTAACACACACACACTCATACTAACTACCTCTTATACTCCTACCTCTTATTAGTGCAACTTGTCAGCTCTCCCCTCCCTCTAACCTCGCACAGAGCTTGCGTCTCCGTTCATGCTGCAGAGGTGCTGCCCTACCATGTTATGTGACCCCGCTCAATGCCTCGTTTGCTAGGGGCCATGCACCCATAGCACTTGCCCTAACGCGCCTCCTTGGGCCATATGCCTATCCAAACAGGGATCCTTTATATATATATATATATGCTAACATAACCATCTGCAGACCCGTAATAACCCGTAATAACCAGTACCGTTTTACCATCTTAAAGTATCATCTGACTTTATTCTTTCTTGGGGGTGTTTCTAAAGTATGCTTAAAGTTTAGAAGTTTCATAATAATAATAATAATAATAATTAGTTAACAAAATGCAGAATTAGAAATAACAAATTATAAATGTTCACGGCAACAAAAGCTAAATTCCTTATATATTCAACAATCGAATATATCATTAAAACACTATTTATATTATCGGGTCAATACGTTGGTATTTATCACTCAGTAGTAACCCTTCCGCTGCCGGAGAACATCTGTCAGCCCTTATTATGCCTGAACACAGGCCGATGTCTTCCGTTTATTTCTGATCTGGAGTGAGATTTTACCATTAGATGTCAGTAAAGTTAAAGGAATGACGGTAACATAAAAAAACCCACCAGAATCGCATAAAATGAGGAAAATATGCTATACTGACGGAAAAAAAATAGTTTATTCGGTCTGCCGTGCTGCGCGTTAAATAGTTATTTGAATATACAGGAATTAAAAAAAAATACTTAAAGAGGAAAAGAAAAAAAAAATTAGAATTTCGCAATGGTTGTAAGTAAATTATTTACGTGGATAGAAGGACAGAAGGTCCGCCACGTTTTGATTCCATACCCATCATTACGTGGGTTCCCTCATTTGCATACGGGTGGAATTGCGCAAGTCTAAGGGTTCCACCAAGACAGTGTCTTTCCATTTTGTCTTCTTCTCAAGACTGAATTTTTAGAGACAGTAGAATGGGTGTTGCTAGTGACAAGCCCCGCCCTTGCTCCACCCACATTACTGAAGCCCCACCCCTGGTATTCTAGTGACCTGAAAATGATGTCTAATTAATACCGTAGAGCATTGCTGGGAACATCTTAGGTTAGGCTACCTGGAGCGCTTCCTCTTCTGGGGGAACGGCTTCACTAGGGGGAGGGGTTAGTAAGTGGACCAGCCTCCCAGCAGAGGTGGTAGAGGCTAATACAGTGAGGGGATTTAAACATGCATACGGCTCCTGAATCTAAGACGAGATCAACAACTGATTAAGGTTTGAGTCTTTAGAGCAGGAGAAACGGACAGACCCGACAAGGGCCGAATGGGGGCCGATCTGACAGCAGGTTGTGGGTTTCCAGCCCAGTACGAGGCTTTTTTAATGGGCTACACATAAAGTAGATAGTTTGCCAATAAAAAAAAAAGTAATAACTAATAACCAAATAAATCATAATTTTATTCAAATCAAACAAAAAAAGGTATCTGCAGTGAAGAACTCAGCAAAGATTCTATTTATTTATGAAAAGAGCGATTATTTCTCCCACCATTATTATTTTGTGTAATTTATTTACACCGCACACTGCGTGACAATATGGTGCTTGGAGAAGGGCCGCGATTTTGAAACATTTAATGGAAATCCCTTAACGCAATTAGCCGCTGTTTGTTTTAATTATATTCCCCGAAGTTACGCAGGAGGCGCGTAGCCGCAGCAGGCCGGCCTCGGCGCGTGAGGGGAAACCACGCCGTGCACGGAAACCTGGAATTTTATTGCGAGAAAACAAGGACAGCGGGTGCCGGGAATCGCTGACAGCTTTTAAATTACTGAGTTTTATTGTTCGGTTGAATTGTATTGTAGGCTGATTGTGTTCTAAGAACAAAAAGGGAGTTAATACGGCAGCAAAAAATATTTGTGTTATGTTTTTTTCCCAATTTACGGAGATTTTTGTAGGTAGGTGGAAGAGCCTCCCAGCAGAGGTGGTAGAGGGTAATACAGTGAGGGTATTAAACATGCATGGGACAGACATACGGCTCCTGAATCTAAGACGAGACCAACGACTGATTAAGGTTTGAGTCTTTACAGCAGGAGAAACGGGGGACTAGACGGGGGCCGGATGGGGCCGATATGCCGGCAATAACTCATTTCTGCCTAATTAAGAAAGAAATGCATCCTATACCCAGGGTTCCGTCCCATCGTACAGCACTTCACCTCCCAACTATTCAAGCGGCCAGAAAGGGACATAAAAAGAAGAAAAATGACAATTTTATAAATTTATAAAGCCATTTCCTGAACAATCAGGTTTGTATATGTGGGCGTGGTCAGGGTGTGGTTGGGGGTGTGGCCTGGGTCATGGTTTTATAATTAAGAACAAAAATGTGTTGGTATTTAGTCCATTAGGGAGAAAGCAGACAGAAAGAGAAAAACACGTGAGAGAGGAGAGAGGGGGAGACAAGAGAAGAGAGATGAAAAGAGGATCAGGAGAGGAAAGAGCAAGGAGAGAAGAAAGAAAGAAAAGGCGAGGAATGAGAGAAAACAGGGAGATGTGAGAAAGGAGTAATGACAGGAGGTAGGTGAGAGACAAGAAGAAAGAAAACAACAAAAGGAGAGAAGAGAAAGAAGGGGTAGAAATGGTGGGTTGAGTGAAATAAGTACAGAGAGGAGGCAGAATAGAGAAAACTGAGAGGAGGCGAATAAGACTCACTCCACACACACACTCACTCTAACATGTAGACACTTACACTAAAACACACCAAGACACTCACACTAACATACCACGGACACTAACACTCCACAGACCCAAGCACTCCCTATCACACGGACAATAACACACACACGTTCACACTAACACTCACCCAGACACACCTCACTCTATGTGTAGCCTCAGTCTTCAATGCGACTCATGGGTTTGAGGACAGAAAGAGTTAAATCTGGGACTTTTAGGGGTATTATAAATGTGGATCCACACATGGGGTTCTCTGAGGAGAGCTTCTTGAACATGCGCGGCTCTCTTGCCTATAGCCCCCGGTTTTTCACGGGACTCATGTCCAATCCCACCTCTGCCTCCACCACTCCCGCGTCGGCACCGTCTACCGTGGAGGTCCTGATTTGGACCCCAAGGGGTATGAAACGGCCTTAAACCTGCCCGTAATGCAATACATTTGCTTCTGTCGCTACAAACTTGTCTTTCATTGAAATTTACAGAAATGTTGGGTAGCTAGAACCGCCTCCCAGCAGAAGTGGTAGAGGCTAATCCAGTGAGGGAATTTAAACATACCCCAGGGGTATGAAATGGCCAGAAATCGGCCCATAATGCAATACATTTGCGTCTGTGGGTACAAACTAATCTTTATTTGATATTTGGGCGCTTTCTATCTTTATTTAGCAGATCGGGGTCTGCGGTTCAGATCGATAGTTTTTTTTTAAGTGGAGATTAAATAAAACGTTTTTTATGTGATGGCCGCACAACCCGTTCCTAAACCAACAGAGGAAAGGTTAAAAGCCGAATGATCTCAGTACCGTCAGGGTACCCCCCCCTCTGCAGACCATTAACACTTTAATGTTTTCCGCGCAGGGTCGTAACCGTGAACTTCTGCCCCGGCGACGCTCTAAAACACGTCATTAATTACGGGCTCTGCGCTCTGGATTTCTGTAATACAGGAAAGCCACGAAACGCATTAAAGCAGCGATCGCCATAAAATAAAACGCTTTTACAGCTAATACTATAATAACGGCAGCGATTACGTGACCGGGGCCGCGACGCTCTGCAGTCATATAACGGCTGATGCACTGTGCTGGCGATAATAAGACAAAGGAATTCTTTTAAAGCTAGTTAGCTAAAGCCCTATCTATCTATCTATCTATCTATCCATCCATTT
>VKOC01000004.1:9248789-9263933 GCA_009364415.1 Spea multiplicata
AAAAGATACATTAAGCAATTATCTAAGTTGGAAAAACGATAAAGTACCCAGAGGAGGAACCTTATCAATTTGCACCTGGCAAAACCTCCTAAATGAAAAAGCAGGAAAATTAGACGACGAGGGATTGAAAGATACTGTTAAAATCTGGCTAGATTGTAGCAAAGAATTTAAATCGTTAGATGGCGAAGAAACGTATGATGAAAAGCACTCAAGATATCTGTGTAAAATTCCAATGTCTCATACGCCACCGCTCTATAATGGCGCCGAGTCGTCGGACAAGGGGTGGAGATGCCCAGCCTGTAATGCAATGACGTCAGGAAGCCGTCGCTCTTGTCTGTACTGTGAGGCCCCCCGGCCCCTGTCTACTCCGGCTACTGTGTCGTGTCTGACACATTCACCAGCGCCATCTTGTGACGCACTTCACCAACTGTCTTCAGTGGAAAATCCCCACCAATTGCCTGCCCCGCCTTCTATATTATATCCGGTACAGGCATCGGGGCCATCTTTGTTAACTGACAACGCCCAAAATTCTGGCCTACCTCCAGCTCCGTTATCTTCTATGTCTATTCCCACAGTGTCATTGTACCCAGTAGTTAATCCGGATGGCACATTTGTATTACCTACCCAGATTACAGCACCCAGACATATGGTCCCAATCATGATAATGGCAAGCGGTGAGGAAACAAAGAAGGAAAATATATCTACTAGTGCTGTTATGCTTCCGGCCCAACACCAGGCTGAGGAAGGCCTACTACTCCAGGAAGGCAAAACACTAGAAAAACCTCAAGCAGTACTATTTCCACCCACTCTTCCCGTAGTTACACCCCCGGTACCTACACCCAGCACTACTGTCCCGTTAATGATGATGAGCCCAAACAACAGTGCAGAAGGGGAGGAAATAGATACGACCGAGGGCGCAACAGTTGCCCCGACCCAATCCGATGCCGACAGCAGTATGGTACTTAAAAAGGGAAAAAGGTTACCTAGACCGAAACCAATAACTAAACCTCAAAGAAGAACTAAGCCCAAACACACACAGTCCCCCTTGGTGGGTTTTGACCCACCTGTTCTCCATGCGCCCAAACACACACAGTCCCCCTTGGTGGGTTTTGACCCACCTGTTTTCCATGCTGAGGAAATAGAAACTAGGCCTAAGCACCAACCTATTTTCACTGATGAAGAAATAGGCACTCATAACAGTCTATCAGAAGAAGAGGGCTCAGAGGAGGAATCCCAAAGTATTTACCAGAGCTTACCTTTTGTACGTTCCCCTATAGGCCATCGCCATATAAGATATACTCGACAATCTGATACCGAACAGCCCTCAAGTACGTCAGCCCCTCAGCCACCATCCATGGGGAATACAAATCCCAATAATCCGTTTTTTTCTCAATTCGCTGAAATTATGTCTGCAGCTATAGTACAAGCCACCCGACTCGCCACAGAAAATGCTACTCCACGAGATGGTCTCGCTTCCACGGAGCCGCGTTCCAAGTATGTAGCATTCAATCTGCAACAACTGTATACAATCGTCAAAGATCTCCCTGAACCTGATACTCATCCAATGCCATTTTATCGAAAAGTTTCACAGGCCTGGACTACCTATGGATGTACCTGGTCTGACCTTGTTAGTATTGTCCAAGCCAAAGCAGGAGACTACACAGATCTTATTCTCAACCAAATTATATGAGACCCATCTTATCTACCTTGCGATCCCAGATCCACTGAATCAGGTCAACAGTTTATCAAGCAATTGGAAATCTGGGCGAAGGACAGATTGTCCGAACAAACAGTATCTCTACAGGATATAACTCAAGAAAAAGGAGAGTCAGTGGAGAAATATGCCTACAGAACCAAACGACATTTTCGTGATCTAGGATTCTCACTCCAAGAAATGGCACATATTCGTATGTTGGGTCGTGCCTTTGTAGACGGCCTCCATTCTGATCTCAACAAAGTACTCACTACCTGCCGCCCGGAATGGAGGTCAATGGATCTTGAAGTCCTTATACAGGTTGCTAAAGGATTGGAGGCAGGAAACAGCAAGAAAAAGTCCGCCATCATGGCGGTAATGACCGGAGCCGACGCCACTAATGAAGCCACGGACAGACAGCGACAACCTCGTAAATGTTTTGGATGCGGAAAAGTCGGTCATCTTAAAAGAGTATGCTGTAATCGCCATCTGTGGGCCGCTTATCAAGCCCAGAACCAGAACACTCTTCCTCCACCTTCTCCTCCTCAGCCATAGGAAATAGGCGAGCAAATGGAGGAGGGGGAAATGGAGGAGGGGACTCTATTTGCATGGCCGTCTCCGCCCCTCCTTCCGGCCCTTCAGCTAAGATCACTCTTGATGTAGCCGGAAAACCTTGCTCATTTCTTGTTAACACTGGCGCTGCTCGTAGCGTGCTTTGTGAGACGGATGCATTACCATCCTGGCTATCTGATATACAACTCCCCTGTAGTGGGTTAGAAGGCGTGGTTCAACACAACCCACTCACACGCCCCTTACCCGTCACAAGCTCTTCAATACATCTGCCTTCATCTACTCTAGCTCAATTTGTGGTCAGTGCCACTTGCCCTTTCAATCTTCTAGGAGCGGATTTTCTCAGCAAAATCCAAGCCAATATTACCTTCACTGACAAAGGAACTGTCACTCTCAACACTGCTCTTGCCCCTGAAGAAACCTGCATGCTTATGGCAGTAGTACATGATCCTGGTGCCGAAACCTGGGATGATCTATTTAATTCTTTGAATACCATGCTAGACCATCTTCCAGCTACCCTATGGGCCTCTGGACCTATGGACATTGGACATCTCAACGTCCCACCGGTACAAGTTGTGCTTAAGGATCCTAATGTTCTTCCATACAAGGCCCAATATCCTTTATCAGTGGCCCAACTAGATGCAATATCTATTCAAGTAGCTGCACTCCTAGAATCCGGTGCAATAATACCTACTACTTCTCCTTGCAATACTCCCCTGTATCCAGTCAAAAAGAAGCAGATCAAAGGCCAACCTCCAGTGTACAGGATGGTACAAGATTTACGCGCTGTCAACGAAGCCACGGTTCTGGATACCCCTATTGTGCCAAATCCACATACTCTTCTATCCAGTATTCCACCTACGGCATCCTGGTTCACTGTAATTGATCTTGCTAATGCCTTTTTCTCCATTCCATTACACCCTTCGTGTCAATATCTTTTTGCATTCACACATGCTGGTCGGCAATACACCTGGACGGTGATGCCACAAGGAGCTCAAAAACAGCCCATCCAGTTTCAGCAAAGCTATGTCTTCTGTGCTTTCTTCATGACAAGACGCTCACCCGGAAGTTGAACTCCTGCAATACGTGGATGACCTACTTCTTTGTGCTCCAGACCCATCCACGTGTCAAGAAACTACCCTGGACCTACTCTATTTTCTAGCTACAGCTGGCTGTAAGGTCTCCAAATCGAAACTACAGTTATGCCTTCAAAAAGTGATTTTTCTGGGACATTGTATTACCAAAGGCCGTAAACACCTTACAATGGCACGAAAAAAGGCCATGCTGGAGTTGGCTCCGCCAGAAACTCCACATCAGCTACAGACCTTTCTGGGTCTCATTTCATACTGTCGTCCCTGGATTCCCGACGCTTCTGTGCTAATGCAACCACTCTATGACTGTATACCTCGAGAACTACCATCAATTTTTTATTTAACACCAGAGGCACTGGACTCATTGCCTCATCTCCAGCTTTAGGAATTCCGAACTATTCTCTTCCGTTCCGTCTCTATGTTATGGAACGGCAAGGCCATGCCACAGGTGTTCTCACTCAGATGCACGGTGGTCGACATCGTCCCCTCGGATTCTACTCCAAACGATTGGACCCAGTTGCTCGCGCGACACCTTCCTGTGTAAGGGCTATTCATGCTGCCAGCTGTCTTCTGGACGTCACTTCAGATATTGTCCTCGGACATCCCTTGACAATTCTAGCTCCACATGACATCTCAGCTATTTTACAACAGACTCAACCCAGACATCTCACTGCTCAGCGTCATCTTCGTCTCCAAGGGAGTCTGTTGTTGCCCGACAATGTTACTATTCAACGATGCAATGTTCTCAATCCGGCTGCCCTCCTTCCACTTCCAAGGGGGGAGTATACTGATATTCCGTCTACGGATTTTATTGATCTAGCCACAGAAGAAGATCTTCAGGAACAGCTATTGTGGCATACACAGTCATCAAATGTCGATTTTCCAGATGTACCACCCGAGGACGATCCACATGATTGTCTGACCATGATGCAAGCGGAAGTCGGTTCGCCTCCGAATATCCAGGATACCCCACTCTCAAACCCAGAATAGACCCTATTTGTGGACGGCTCCAGATATGCCGATGACAAGGGTTGTTTCCATACGGGAATGGCGGTTACGACTGACACGACTGTACTCTGTGCAAAAGCTCTACGACCGGATCAGTCGGCTCAGGAGGCTGAACTAGCTGCCCTCACCGAGGCCTGCATTATGGCTAAAGATTCTACCGCAAATATCTATACGGATTCCAGGTACGCCTTTGGAGTTGTACATGATTTTGGAGTCATCTGGAAGGCAAGAGATTATATCACCGCAGCAGGGACTCCAATCAAGAACGGGAAAGCAGTTGAAGCTTTGATGACTGCGGCCCTACTCCCGAAACAAGTTGCAGTGATCAAAGTCAAGGCACACTCACGGGCTGACACTATGGAAGCAAAAGGAAATGCCTTAGCAGATAGTGCAGCCAAGCAAGCAGCCCTCAATGAAGACTCAGCGGTCCCTTTAATGACGGTGACCAAGAAAGCACCAATGGAATTAGACTGGGATATTTTAATTCAATTACAACAACAAGCTTCAACCAAGGAACAAAATCAATGGATACAAGAAGGAGCATCCGAGGATGAGCGGGGAGCCTGGGCCAGAGGCCAATATCTTTGTTTACCCCGGACTTTATATCCTTTAGTCGCATCACTAGCTCATGGACCGACGCATCAGTCTAAAACCATTATGAAGGAGATTATCGACAAAATCTGGATCGAAACCAGGAATAACCCCAATGCTAGCACGAACCACCGAATCATGTTTAATCTGTGCTCAGTGCAATACCGGAAGGACAGAAACTACACCATCCAAATGTTTACCGAATGCTCAATACCCTTTCCAACGGATTCAAATTGACCATATTCAAATGCCGATGTGTCAGACATTTCAGTATGTACTGGCAGTGGTAGATGTGTTTTCCGGATGGCCAGAAGCCTATCCAGTACGAAACCAAACCGCACCCACTACCGCAAAGAAGCTTATTCAGGAACTCATTTGCCGGTTCGGTGTCCCAGAAGTCATAGAAAGTGATCAGGGACCTGCATTTACGGCAAACGTCACTCAAGAAGTGTGGAAAATTATAGGTTCACATCTTGCTTTCCATACTCCCTACAGACCGCAGAGTAGCGGGAAAGTGGAAAGATTAAATGGCATAATCAAATCAAAGATATTAAAAATGACACAAGAGACTGGTCTAAATTGGGTACAGTGCCTACCCATCGTACTATTTGCTATCAGACATACGCCAAAGGCGTCACACAAACTGACCCCACACGAAATACTTTTTGGAAGTAGCCCTAGGTTAGGACAATACTTCCCACAACAGTTGCAAATGAATTATGAAACAATGGCAAAATATGTTATTGCTTTGACTACTCAATTATCTAATATATATACCCAAGTTTTCTCTTCTATTCCAGATCCCAATATCCTCGAAGGTACTCACTCTCTATTGCCTGGAGAGTGGGTGGTCGTGAAGAAACACGTCCGATCTACTTTGGAACTGAGATTGAAGGGAAACCCACCTGGATACACGCATCGCATTGCAAGAGAGTCAAAGGATACGATCCTCCAATCAATGACTCCTAGAATGCATATCCTTTGCAAAAGAGTGGGCATCCCACTATTATTATCATTCATTTTCCAACATACATGGGGAAAACCAGCCCAAGCTATCAGTCACCAGGGGGGTCAGGTAGCCATTACAAGAGATGCAAAACAAGCAGGTCCTCCTATTTTTTGGTACAACTCCAGTAGCACAACAGTAGCCACATACTCATTCCAATTTTGTCACATTATAGATTGTGTTTCTAAACGCTACACCAATGTATATACCGGGGTGATGACACAAGAAGGGGATACCACCGACAATTTTGACCCCGGGTATTGTGATGTTCAAATAGGAGAATGTGTTGGGTACATATGCTATGTTGGAGGGCAATGGGGGGACGACTGCAGGTATTGGGGCTCTGTTATAACTAATTCAGGAACCACATGGGGATATAAGCCCCCTGAAGCCCTAGCCCTCAAAGATCAATATGGTAAATTATTGCTCTCACGAATGACTTTTAAATCCACCGGAACTGGTGATAACCAACGATACACCCTTACTATAGAGAATCCCCGGCAACTGATGCTCGAAAATATATTTTCGGGATTTACAAATATGGTTTCATGAGCGGCAAGGCCCCCTTCTATCTTAAAGATATGTACAATAGTTTAGAATGGGAAGAGCCACAAGGTAAACCATCAAACCAACCAGTTTCGAAACCACCGGAAATTCCATATGCTGTTCTGCGCGCCATTCAAAGTATGATAGCTATAGCGAATCCCACTTATGATGATACTTTAGCCATAGAAACTGGATATAATGATATTAATCTATGGCTCGAGTGGATGCAATATTCTGCTATTAAGCACAATAAGTCCAATTGCTATGTGTGTGGTAAAGCCCGTCCACATCTGGGTACAGTACCCCTACAGTTGCCCTATCAGTCACTACTATGTCTGTTGAGTCTTTATACCAATACCAGTAACAAATTCACCGAATGTGAGAAATGGAAAAGAGAATATCCTCTACTAATCGAGGCTCCCAAGCTCAACGGAGGAATTACTATATATTCTGGCACTTATATTTGTATCTCAAACACCAAAGGAACAGGCAAATTTCTTGGTAAATTCTCTAATGGTAATTGTGCTGAATACAGCAATTTGACCGGTCCCCCCACACAGAATCAAGTATATTCTCTGGGAGACATCTATTGGCTATGTGGAGATATGAAATTGCGCACCAGATTAGAAGGTAGTTGGACTGGTGAATGTGCACTGGCCAAAGTTATAATGCCGTTATTTATAATGTCGGAAGAGCCAGAAGCTGTTAAAGCCCAGTCTACCCTGTTCCGTAAAAAACGCAGTGTCTCAAAAGCCCCCGAAGGAAGCTTCGACCCCCATGTGTATATAGATGCAATAGGAGTTCCTAGGGGGGTCCCAGATGAGTATAAAGCCCGAGATCAAGTAGCCGCTGGTTTCGAATCCATTTTTCCCATTGTTACAATAAATAAAAATGTTGACTGGATTAACTATATCTATTATAATCAACAGAGATTTGTCAACTATACCCGAGAGGCACTCCAAGGACTTTCGGATCAATTGAAGGCTGCAACCCAGATGACTTTTCAGAATCGTATAGCATTAGATATAATCCTGGCAGAAAACGGCTTGCAGTAGGCGAGACTATCCCGTTAATGCTTATGTACGATGACACGATGCCAAGCTTTGCATCTTCTTATGAAACACCATCTAGTTCGATAGTTCCCCCTGACAGTAATCCCCGCCCTGTGTAGGGACATATAGATCCGAGGGACATGTCCAAGACCTGAAACCGGGATTTTATCCAATAGGGATAATTTGTCGCCACTGCAGGTGAAGAGGATGCGGGATCATGTCCGGTAGGATCTGTCAGGATTAGGGACAGTCGGCCATCGTATATTCAAGGGGGGACTGTTATGGAACCACTATATATCAGCAAGAAAACGCTTATTGCTTTAATGAATATAAGCTGGCCTCGACCAATAAAGGGTTACACCTCACGCAGATACGTGAGAGACGCAAGTAGCAGTGTATTCAGTTATCTATATTTTACTAACCGCAAGCGCCATTCTGGCTATATCTTGTTGCAGGAAAGTATCTAATATTTGTTTCTAACGGTTTTCTGCCTTTCTGCCTCTTTCCGCATAGTTTCAGGATTAACCAATTAATAAGCTTTACATAACCTGACGTCCCTTTTTCTGAGCACTATATAATCTATAATATAAACAAAATAAAGCAGAGTGATTTTGGACCTGACCCAGTGTGTCGTGTGTCTTATTTTTCTCTCCGTGCACGTACATTTATATTCATATAATTTGGAGCAGTTCAACAATTGAAGAAAGGCTTTATTGGAAAGCATCCAAAACATAATAGGCATATGGGAGGGGTAGATAAGACTGACCAGACGCTTGAACCATACTCTGCTTCTCGCAAAGCATATGCATGGTACAAGAAACTGGCAGTCCACCTGATACAGTTGTCAATGCTTAATGCATTTGTCCTGTATCAGGCTGCCCAAGGAGGAAGGCTACGTTTCCTGAAATTTCAGGAAGCGATTATTAATAGCCTTCTATCAGTAGGTCATATTCCAGTAGCTGAGCAAAGTGAGGACAGTGCAAGATTGCATGGCCGTCACTTTGCTGCACATGTACCAGCTACAGAGAAAAAAACGTTCCCCAGTAGGAGGTGCAGAGTGTGCAGTCACCATGGACATCGTAAAGACACCCGGTACTATTGTCCAGACTGCCCCTCTAAACCAGGGCTATGCATGCCAGATTGTTTCCGTATTTATCACACTATGGAACAATACTAGCTACATACCCCATCAACCCCAGGAGGCCCTGGATGAGGTTTTCACCTGACCAGCGTACTACAACCACCATGAACATTTTAGTGAACTAAAGTCATCATGGTGGTAGCAGTCAGTATGTTCAGTGTTCTGCATGGAACACAGCACATGATGAGAAATCTGTGGAGCCTGGCGTTGGATTCCAGGTAAGTAAAGGGTGTGAATGGAGATATGAAAGGTGTGTGTATTGAGATATGAAAGGTGTGTGCGTGTGTGTATGGAAATATGAAAGGTGTGTGAATGGACATATGAAAGGTGTGTGAATGAGATATGAAAGGTGTGTGAATGGTCAGTAATAAGGGTTGAAGCCTTGACGTGGCATTACTGCCCACATGGGTATCCATGTGCTAATTCAACCAGTGTGAGTGTCTGTAATATAGAATTAAGTTAATGAGGTATATAAAACTGGTTAATTGGAGACATAACCCCCATCAGATTCAAGGTAGTAAAAGTACACCCCTTAACGCATCCTATGAGGGGTTACACATATTTGTACCTTAAAACTGGAGTGCGCAAGACACAAATGTAAATGTTGATGTGTTTCATTTTTTTTTTTTTTGTAGTGCAATGTTTACTTCTTTGTTGTACACGTCAGCTTTATGAAAATAATACAAATAGTACTTCATTGGATGCAGCTGGTTTTTAACAATATATAGTTTTATTGCCATATCCTAACTTTCCAGGCCGCTAGAGCTGTTTAATTGTCGGCAACCATACATTAAATTTGAAGATGAATTTTGTGAAAGTCTATCAAATTGACTTTTCAGCAGTATGAAAACACAGTGAAATTTTATAAATTTCTGCTTATTGTAGACCCGTTAACTTGTACAAACATTTAGCAACACAGGTTTTGATGATAGAGTTTAGAAAAATAAAATTAATGAACACATTTGTTTGCGTCAAAAGTAAAAAAATACAGTTTTTTCACATATTTTGCTTTACTTTGCAAACCTAATGAGACATACACATATAAAAATGGTATATTTGGAATCTGCTGGGTGTGCTGAAAAAAATAATATATGGTTTGTATAATTTGTTCTCAAGAAATTTACTTGAAACGCGTTTAAACGTGAGATGCACCAAAATGCCTAAAACCAGCTAGCCCAGGTGGAAATGGGCTTAGCAAAGCCAAGGGGTTAGATGTTCTGGATGTCCTTATTCAGTCCGATTCTCTTGATCCTTTCATCTTTTACTGCGACAAACATCTTCTTTTTGTCCCGCGAGATTCCTCCTCTACACTCCTTCTACTTGTCCGCACGTCGAATTTCTTCCGTTGTCGTCTTGAACCCATTATGGCTTTTCATTTATGCTATGCCTGTCTCTAGTGTCTGGATCCTATTCAAGTATTTCCTCCTCAATCTGAAGATCTTCCACTTGGACTACACTTCTTGTCTTCAATTCATTCCTTGTACTA
Organism: Spea multiplicata; assembly: GCA_009364415.1. Classification (NCBI taxonomy): domain Eukaryota; kingdom Metazoa; phylum Chordata; class Amphibia; order Anura; family Pelobatidae; genus Spea; species Spea multiplicata. The sequence goes on from VKOC01000004.1 coordinate 9,258,974, forward strand.
GATTGGTAGTCTCTAAACTCCGCGATTCTTTTACGTCCCGCGTAGAACTCCTCCTTTACCCTCTTTCTTGTCCCACGTCGAGTTCTCCCTTCCCAGGCATGAACCAATTGGGCTTTTTATTTATGCCTCTATCCTCCTCAAATGTCTGAATGTCCTGTTCAGTCTTCAGTCTTTTTCCTCCTCAATCTGAAGATCTTCATTGGAACACGACTTCTTGTCTTCATTTCATTCTTGTTCTACATTGTAGTCTCTAACCTCTGCGATTCTTTATGTCCCGCGTAGCCCTCCCTCCTCTACCCTCTTTTCTCTGTCCCACGTCGAAGTTCTTCTCTTCCCAGGCTTGAACCCATTATGGTTTTTCGTTTATGCTCTGTCCTCCTTTAGTGTCTGGATGTCCTGTTCAGTCTTTCTCCTGAACACGATGATGTTTACAGTGATTTGTCTTCCTGTCTTCATTTCTTTCTTTTACCACATCGTAGTTTTTAAACTCGATGATTCTTTTTGTCCCACGTAGACCTCCCTCCTCTACCCTCTTCTCTCTGTCCCACTTCGAATTTATTCCTTTGTCAGTCGTGAACCCATTATGGCTTTTCATTTATGCTCCATCCTCCTCAAATGTCTGGATATCCTATTCAGTAATTCCTCCTCAATCTGAAGATCTTCATTGGAACACGACTTCTTGTCTTCATTTCATTCTTGTTCTACATTGTAGTCTCTAACCTCCGCAATTCTTTATGTCCCGCGTAGACCTCCCTCCTCAACCCTCTTTTCTCTGTCCCACGTCGAAGTTCTTCTCTTCCCAGGCTTGAACCCATTATGGTTTTTCGTTTATGCTCTGTCCTCCTTTAGTGTCTGGATGTCCTGTTCAGTCTTTCTCTTGAACACGATGATGTTTACTGTGATTTGTCTTCCTGTCTTCATTTCTTTCTTTTACCACATCGTAGTTTTTAAACTCAATGATTCTTTTTGTCCCACGTAGACCTCCCTCCTCTACCCTCTTTTCTCTGTCCCACGTCGAAGTACTTCTCTTCCCAGGCTTGCACCCATTATGGTTTTTCGTTTATGCTCTGTCCTCCTTTAGTGTCTGGATGTCCTGTTAAGTCTTTCTCCTGAACCCGGTGATCTTTACTGTGATTTGTCTTCCTGTCTTCATTGCTTTCTTTTACTACATTGTAGTTTTTAAACGCGATGATTCTTTTTGTCCCACGTAGACCTCCCTCCTCTACCCTCTTCTCTCTGTCCCACTTCGAATTTCTTCCTTTGTCAGTCTTGAACCCATTATGGCTTTTCATTTATGCTTTGTCCTGCTCTAGTGTCTGGATATCCTATTCAGTAATTCCTCCTCAATCTGAAGATCTTCATTGGAACACGACTTCTTCTCTTCATTTCATTCTTGTTCTACATTGTAGTCTCTAACCTCCGCGATTCTTTATGTCCCGCGTAGACCTCCCTCCTCTACCCTCTTTTCTCTGTCCCACGTGGAAGTTCTTCTCTTCCCAGGCTTGAACCCATTATGGTTTTTCGTTTATGCTCTGCCCTCCTTTAGTGTCTGGATGTCCTGTTCAGTCTTTCTCCTGAACACAATGATGTTTACTGTGATTTGTCTTCCTGTCTTCATTTCTTTCTTTTACCACATCGTAGTTTTTAAATTCGATGATTCTTTTTGTCCCACGTAGACCTCCCTCCTCTACCCTCTTCTCTCTGTCCCACTTCGAATTTATTCCTTTGTCAGTCTTGAACCCATTATGGCTTTTCATTTATGCTCTATCCAACTCAAATGTCTGGATACCCTATTCAGTAATTCCTCCTCAATCTGAAGATCTTCATTGGAACACGACTTCTTGTCTTCATTTCATTCTTGTTCTACATTGTACTCTCTAACCTCCCGATTCTTTATGTCCCGCGTAGACCTCCCTCCTCTACCCTCTTTTCTCTGTCCCACGTCTTCCTCATTCCGACTATCTTTACTGCAACACTTCTTCCTCTCCTTCATGCACTACAGAGTAGTTTGTAAATTCCGTAGTTTTTTTTTTGTCCCACGTAGGCCTCCCTCCTCTACCCTCTTCTCTCCGTCCCTTGTCAAACTTTTTTCCTTTTCCAGGCTTTGAACCCATTATGGCTTTTCATTTATGATCTGTCCTCCTCTAATGTCTGGATGTCCTACTGAGTCTTTCCTCCTGATCCTGACTATTTTTACTGTGACTTTTCTTCCTGTCTTCTTCCCCTCCTTTTACTATATTCTAGTTTCTAAATTCTATATTATTTTGTCCCATGTAGGCCTCCCTCCTCTACCTCCTTCTCTCTGTCCCTCACAGGGGCATACCTAGTGTATTTGGCACCTGGGGCGAATCCTGTATGTGCCCCCCACCCACCCACACACTTTAAAACTGCATAGTTTATATCATTAGGCAAACATTGAAGGGGGTACAACATAACTGTTATCATTATATACGGAAGCAGACACTGACGGGGGTACAGCATAACACCTATCACTATATACTGAGGCAGACATTAACGGTGGTACAGCATTACTGCTATCATTATATACTGAGGCAAACATTAACGGTGGAACAGCATAACTGTTATCATTATAAACTGGGGCAAACATTGACGGTGGTACATTATAACTGTTATCATTATAAACTGATGCAAACATTGACGGTGGTACTGCATAACTGCTATTATTATATATTGAGGCAAATATTGACGGTGGTACAGCATAAGACCTATCATTATATACTGAGGCACACATTGACGGTGGTACTGCGTAATCCCTCTCACTATACATTGAGTCAGACATTGACAATGCAGATCTCCCCAACCCAGCCTGCTCGTCTAGAGACAGACATTACTGTCTGTCTCTGGAGGGGTACAGGCATGGTGGCACCCCTCTGATGAGCAGCAACCGGTGCGGACTGCTGCCAACCGCCCCCCCGCTAGGTACGCTACTGGTCCCTCATCAAACTTTTTTCCTTTTCCATGCTTGAACCCATTATAGTTTTCTATTTATGCTCTGTCTTCCTTTAATGTCTGGATGTCCTTTTCAGTCTTTCCTCATGATCTTTTCTATCTTTACTGCGACACTTCTTCCTGTCTTCATTTTATTCTTCAACTGCATTGTGATTTCTAAACTCCATGTTTCTTTTTGTCCCGCGTAGACCTCCCTCCTCTACCCTCTTTTCTCTGTCCCACGTCGAAGTTCTTCCCTTCCCAGGCTTGAACCCATTATGATTTTTCCTTTATGCTCTGTCCTCCTTTAGTGTCTGGATGTCCTGTTCAGTCTTTCTCCTGAACCCGATGATCTTTACTGTGATTTGTCTTCCTGTCTTCATTTCTTTCTTTTACTACATTGTAGTTTTTAAACTCGATGATTCTTTTTGTCCCACGTAGACCTCCCTCCGCTACCCTCTTTTCTCTGTCCCACGTCGAAGTTCTTCCCTTCCCAGGCTTGAACCCATTATGGTTTTTCCTCTATGCACTGTCCTCCCTCCTCTACACTCATCTCTCTGTCCGTCGTTAAACTGTTTTCCTTTTCCACGTTTGAACCCATTATGGTTTTTCGTTTATGCTCTGTCCTCCTTTAGTGTCTGGATGTGCTGTTCAGTCGTTCTCCTGAACCTGATGATCTTTACTGTGATATGTCTTCCTGTCTTCATTTCATTCTTGTACTACATTGTAGTCGCTTAACTCCGTGATACTTTACGTCCCACGTAGACCTCCCTCCTCTACCCTCATTTCTCTGTCCCACGTCGAAGTTCTTCCCAGGCTCCAACCCATGATGGTTTTTCATCTATGCAAAGTCCTTCCTCCTCTACACTCATCTCTCTGTCACACTTTAAACTGTATTCCTTTTCCACGTTTGAAACCTTTTAGGTTTTTCATTTATGCTTTGTCCTCCTCAAATGTCTGAATGTCCTGTTCAGTCTTTCCTCCTTAACCCGAAGATCTTTACTACGACACGTCTTCTTGCCTTTATTTCATTCTTCTAGTGCATTGTGGTTTTCAAACTCCATGTTTCATTTTGTCCCGCGTATACCTCCCTCCTCTACCCTCTTTTCTCTGTCCCACGTCGAAGTTCTTCCCTTCCCAGGATTGAACCCATTATGTTTTTTCGTTTATGCTCTGTCCTCCTTTAGTGTCTGGATGTCCTGTTCAGTCTTTCTCCTGAACACGATGATGTTTACTGTGATTTGTCTTCCTGTCTTCATTTCTTTCTTTTACCACATCGTAGTTTTTAAACTCAATGATTCTTTTTGTCCCACGTAGACCTCCCTCCTCTACCCTCTTTTCTCTGTCCCACGTCGAAGTACTTCTCTTCCCAGGCTTGCACCCATTATGGTTTTTCGTTTATGCTCTGTCCTCCTTTAGTGTCTGGATGTCCTGTTAAGTCTTTCTCCTGAACCCGGTGATCTTTACTGTGATTTGTCTTCCTGTCTTCATTGCTTTCTTTTACTACATTGTAGTTTTTAAACGCGATGATTCTTTTTGTCCCACGTAGACCTCCCTCCTCTACCCTCTTCTCTCTGTCCCACTTCAAATTTCTTCCTTTGTCAGTCTTGAACCATTATGGCTTTTCATTTATGCTATGGCCTGCTCTAGTGTCTGGATATCCTATTCAGTAATTCCTCCTCAATCTGAAGATCTTCATTGGAACACGACTTCTTGTCTTCATTTCATTCTTGTTCTACATTGTAGTCTCTAACCTCCGCGATTCTTTATGTCCCGCGTAGACCTCCCTCCTCTACCCTCTTTTCTCTGTCCCACGTCGAAGTTCTTCTCTTCTCAGGCTTGAACCCATTATGGTTTTTCGTTTATGCTCTGTCCTCCTTTAGTGTCTGGATGTCCTGTTCAGTCTTTCTCCTGAACACGATGATGTTTACAGTGATTTGTCTTCCTGTCTTCATTTCTTTCTTTTACCACATCGTAGTTTTTAAACTCGATGATTCTTTTTGTCCCACGT
>VKOC01000004.1:9264033-9291071 GCA_009364415.1 Spea multiplicata
GGCTAGGTTTCCACTTGGTTTTTTTTTGCTAAAAACGCCAATAGGTTTCCACTTGTTTTTTTTTGCTAAAAACGCCAATAAAACGCTGCAGCCAGATGTTAGCTGTTCTTCAATAGGAAATCGCAAAATGCCATTTCCACTTGGCGTTTTTCTGTTTGGCGTTTTTTCAGTCCTCTTGGCGTTTTTCTGCTTTTTTGGGCTCTGTGGCAGTTTTTCAAAATCGCAGCATGTTGACACTCTGGCGTTTTTTGCAAGGAAATCTTGGCGTTTTTCTCCAATAGAAGTCTATGGGAGAGAAAAACGCCATGAAAAAGCCATGTGGGTTTATTGCCTTGGCGTTTTTTATGGCGTTTTTTCCACAGTTACAATGCAGAGGATGGACCCAGTATCTGTGTGTCCTACGAGAAATAGGCTGAAAACAAACAGTTTCACACAAAACAAAGTTCATATTGAATTTTACACCATTTGGAACAAACATGCCATTACAAACAAACATACCCGACGCATCAACTGGATCCTGCGTGCCAAAAGCAACAGCAAACAATTTGCACCATCATTTGGGGCCAATCTTCCCAGAGGAGCAGACATTCGGAATAAAGCATGCCTTACAAACCACAGAAAAGAGACAAAAGGGTCTACCAAGTAAATGACATCAGGAGAGGGCAGATACTTGCCATTTATCCTAATCCCTTTTAGCTGGGTGAAACTTCTAACTTGTAAAGGCTGGAAAAACTGCCTAAGGTCAAAAAAAGCAATTTCCACAGAAAGGCTAAAACGCCAGAAAAAACGCCAAAACGCAGGAAAATGCAGTGGCAGTTTTCTTGGCAGTTTTCCTGGCGTTTTTCATCAAGAAAAAAACGCCGGACAAAAACCCAAGTGGAAACCTAGCCTTAAGCTGTTGCAAGAGTTAGTGCAGGTGGTGTATAAGGTTTGTTGGGATGATTGCAAATCTTTGGTCTTTAGGACAGCTGTTATTGTTGCCTTCTTTGGAGCATTTTGTTAAGTGAATAGGTGGAGGTAAATAAATCAGGAAAGTCAGGGCTTCAATATAATAATGTGGTTTGTAGTGATACGCTTTTCCTGTATTTGAGGTCTTCTAAGACAGATAAGGATGGTAGGGGTTGTTGGGTGAAACTAAACAGGGTAGAAAGGTGTCAGATTTGACCAGTGAAGTTATTTAATTCTAAAAGGCCGGAGTGTAGAGGCAATTGGCTGATTCATAGATTGGGTTTGCCAGTGACACAATGTCAATACAAAAGGGTATCACAGAAATGTCTTGTAGGTTTGGCTCTTGGCCATAAGCAATTCTCATCACATTCCTTTAGGATTGGGGCAAAAACAGAGGCTGCTATGTTAGGTTTCAATTATTTTGGTTATAAGAGGGTTGGGGCGTTCAGATTCTGATCATTTGAAATTATGCATCACGCCAAAACTGTTATAAATTGTTTCAATGTTTTAGATATGCTAACTTTATTTTCTTTCATGGTCACATCCTATAGTGGTTTGGATTATTGAACATTTGTTTATTTTCTGGGGCCAGAGAAGAGTGGCAGAAATAAATTACGGAAATAATCTTTAATCCAAATAAGGTTTTGCTATACTGGGTAGGAATGTGGGGTATGAGTATTTTTCAGTTGAGAGACAGTTTGCTGGGTTTTGTTAATGTTCTCCCATGGCCTGATGCTCTTATCATACATTGTGGGCGCAATGATAAAGGTAGGGTTAAATCCATTCATCCTTTGCATTGCTGTAAATAAGTCATTTGTAGTTAAAAGAATTCTTCAGCAATGTTTTATTAGTTTGGTCTGAAATTGTTCCACGATTGATTTGATTAAAAAAGACTTTAAAGAGTTAGAAAGAGTTTGCTGTAAAATGAACAGGGAGTTAGAAGGTGGGTGTGAAGGTTTATGCAGAAAGGATGGTATTGGCTTGTCTGAAATTGGTTGTGACAATTTTAATTTGAATATACAGAGTATGGTTTAAAGGGCCATAGTTTTGATGGAAGGGGCTACAAATGGCTGTTAGTGTATCCATTTAACACCTGAACGACAAAGCCCGTACATGTACAGGGTCTGAAGAGCAACCACAAGTGCCATCCTGTAAATGATGTTGCCGTCATTCACAGGATGGCATTAGCAAGAGAAAATGAGTTCACAGAGGGTCTATCCAGACCCTCTTGAGGACTCTCAAGCTCCTCCTGCAGGTTGAATGCAGGTACTGCATCCAACCATGCAAGGTCAATGGAGCCCAGCTCACCAATCAGAGTGATTAGTAAAAAAAAAATAAAAAAATTGTTCAAAAAATTTTTACAAAAAATATGGTAACATGTAAAAATCCTCACTGTCACAAAAAAACAGTTTTTAATAAGCAAGTCCTACAATTCTTTATCTTCACAATAATTCCCGCATGGAAAGAGTTAAAATATTGACATTACAAATGCCCATAGGGTGTCTAGTATTAAAAAATGTATGAGTTGATGAGGTAAATTGAATTTGGCCGGGTTCAAAGATGTCCCAAATATTGGACATGGGGCAGTAGAATCAGATGTCTAAATGGCAAAAAAATATACACCTCACAAAGGTGGCCTTTTACCTCCCAAATAACCCTAAAAACCCATGTATGTGGGGTATCACTGCACTCAGGAGATGTTACTGAACACATATTGGGGTGTTGTTTGACATGGACATATACTAGGAGCGATAAATTTATACCTGAAGTCCAGCGTGTGTGAAAAAAATACAAAAAAAAATTACTATCATAAAGGCTGGTGGTAAAATTAGTGCAAAGGGTTGAAATACCAGCATTTCAAATACCTTAGGTCTAGTTTTGAGAAATATATGATTTGATGGGGTAAATTGCATTGGCCGGCTTCAAAGATACCCGAAACGGCACATGGGGGGAAGAATTACCAGATTTGGAAAAAATGGTTTTGAAATAGCAAAACGCTACCTGTATTTATTGCCCCATAACGTGCAGAAAAAAGCAAAAAAACATAAAAACATTCGGTATTTCTAAACTCAGGACAAATAGTAGAATCTATTTAGCAGGTTTTTAACAAAAAAACCCATATTTTATCATTTTTTTTATAGTAAATTAGATGATATGATAAAATTAATGGTATCTAAAGTGTGTCCTGAAAAAAAACAATATATAATATGTGTGGGAGAAAATCACAGCTAAACAGCAACACTGAAAAATGTTAAAAGAGCCATAGTTCCACAATATACGAGTAAGAACCCCTATTGTCCTTAAGTGGTTAAGGACGTTGGGGAAATGTTAAATATATGGTGGCCTTCTGGCTTATCGAACGATTGGCCTCCGTTCATTTAAACGTTTTTTTTGTTAGGATTCCTTTTGTAATTGGTTATTAAGGTTATTGTTTTCAATTTTATGTAAACCAAAAAAGACCATGGCCTGTTTCATCCAGATCAGTTTCATTTTTATTTATTTATTGGTGTGTTTGAGTTTCTTTGTTCTGATCTGCAGCCATTCCATGTTTAATAAAATGTAGTTTTTATATAATCTGGTGTTATTGTATACTTCTAAGCACTGCCTATCTTTTCTTTATACATGGGAAATACCACACAAATATCCCCATTATAAACTATTGGATTCAGCAGTCTTTGTAGTCCTTTTTTACAATATGTCATAGATACCCTTGCTGCAAATATTTGTATCCACCTAAAGGCAATGTATTTTCTATACAGAGTATTGTTACAGTATTCCATATAATGGTTTAGATGGCTTACCTTTTTTAACCAAAGAGATTATGGTCACATTTGTATTAAACATTTTTGGTGAACACTGGTAACAATGGGCCATCAGCAGAAACATTCAATGAGTTTCCACAGTGACTGTGCTATAAAATGTAAACCAGACTACCCATTTGATCCATGACTTTAATGCTTGTGCATTTAATAAAAACATGATCTATTTTTCTTTACTACTTATCCTGATATTCCCTGATGTTTATCATTTAGTTTGTGCAATTTACAATTCAAAGTGAATTTAGTTAATTTTGTGTTTGAAAATCAAATTATCAACCTAAATTGCAGCAATATGTGATAAATGCAGGGAACTACTATTGTCTTTACCTTGCCACCACTGATTAAAAATATGGTTTTATGTAGGTAATTAAGAGAAAAAAATGTTAATGCTAATAAAATGCAAGTTACATGCAGATACATTCTTACTGTGCTTTTCATTAAATGTTTTTTTCTTTATATCATGTCTTTCTGTCCTCAACTGAGAAATGTACTTTTGAATTCAGCCGTGGGATGCATTTTTCTTTACACTTTAAGTATTACAATGGAAAATAATTTGAAAATGTAACAGATAGTCACATGAAAACATGTGCACACAAAGTGTTGTGTGACCGTAGGGTCACTGTAAGAAATGCTTCCCCCTGTGTGAAATCGTGAAATCTTTACTTTTTGAAGTATATAAAAATTCTGTATTGTATTGTGTATACAAGACAATTGAAAATGTACCCTGGGCTACTTTACAGCTATATATATATATATATATATATATATATTTATTTATTTTTCTTTTCAGCACATAATTATTTTGGTAGCAGCCAGGACATTTTTTCAAACATAATTTCCTTATACTCTACATTAGGAAGTGGCACATGTCTGTGCCAGGAAAAGTATAGACATCCTCCTTAAATGGAGTAATGACCTGCTTCCTCCTTATTCTGATATTTTCCGAGTTTTAAATTTAGCACAGGAAATAAAAATCAATTCAGACACATTTTTCATTTCATTTTCAGGCAATTTTATTTTCTGAAATTTGGAGAGTTTTTAGTTTCAAAATAAAATTCAGCGCAATATTTTCAGTGGACGAGGTCCCAAACACCTCTTAGACTCACATTTTACTTACAACAACAGCACCTTAAGGCTTAGTAAGATTTAAGATGTAGATTTTACATTGCAGAACCAATACCAGCAACAGTGGCCCTACACCAATGAAAAGACACATCCAGCAGCATACATGGGATGGTCCCAAAAATTGGACCATTAATACGAATTGATCCCACAGAGTAATGAAGATAATAGAGAGGCTGTAGTAGAAGGACAGTGGGCAGGCACTGGCAGACAGGGTTCATCTGACTGCTTTTTCCTACCCGCATGCCAATACCACAAAAGATGTAATTGCCCCATCTAACAGGACGTTTACAAATTAAAGGTTTTGGTTGGTCAGTAGTGGATGAAATAGTACAAAACTATCTTTTTTTGGCAATCACAGAGAGCATGTAATGGTGGAGCTAGCTCAGATGTTGCCAGGGTCCAAAACAGGGACACAGTCCAATCATGGAGCCCAGTTGCAGGGAATGCACATACTTGCAAAGCAAAGTATTGCAGGCCACAAATCATACAAACAGTGTGAGTAGACACAAAGCCAGGTCCAGCAACAAAGTACAGAAGAATAACCAGAAGTGTAGCCAGACAGTCCAGATTTAGTGACAGACGGGCAGGACAGACGAGTATTTGGCACCTGGGCACACACAGAGACACTATAAAACTGCATAGCTTCTATTGTTAGGCAAACATTGACAGGGGTACAGCATAACACCTCTCACTATATACTGAGGCACGCATTGATGGTGGTACAGCGTAATCCCTATCACTATACATTGAACCAGACATTGACAATAATAGAGCATAACCCCTATCACTATATACTAAGCACTATATACTACACTAACAGCAATCACACTCCTATCATGCACAGGTTCTAGCATGTTCTTGTTGCCTGGGCATGATAGCAGTGTGATTGCTGTTAGAAATCATATATATTAATATTGTTATTTAATTTGTCTGTCCAATTTTGGTGTGTTACTTACTTTTAATAAAAGTGTGGTTAACACACCAAAATTTGACAAAAAAAATCAACAGTATTATATATATGTATATGTATATATATATATATATACAGCAATCACACTCCTATTATGCCCAGGCAGCCAGTACACGCTGGAATCTGGGCATGATAGGCGTGTGATTATAGCCTCCCTATGCCATACTACCCCCCAAACACTTACACATCCATGCTATCACACACACACTCATTTACAAACATTCATTCACTCATTCATATACTCATATTCATATTCATGTCTGGCATAGTATATAGTGATGGGAGTTATGATGTACTTTAGAGCATAAGTCCCATAATTATATAATGACATTGGCAATGGTATAGGCTACAGCATAACACCCATCACTCTCACACACTTACTAATCCACTCTCACTGAATGTTTTCCTACCTTTCCTCTGTCATGGTCACTTTTTCGCTACAGCTCATTTTCCTCCTCCTCTTTGTTGTTCCTCTTGGCTATTCTTTTTCTGTATCCTTCAGGTACAGTGAGCGCGGAAGGTGGTGGGTGCGGCTTCAGTGTTGTGCGCTGGGATATGACATCAAATCCCGAGGGAGCAGGGTCGGAGGTCTGCATTAACAGACCTCCCGCTCCCTTGATTGCCTTTAGGCCGGATAGAGGAAGATTCTTGATCTCTCCAACTGAGCCTGCTCCTCTAGCGGTGGACATTACTGTCCATCTCTGGAGGGGTGCCGGTGTGGTGGCACCCCCTTGATGAGCGACACCCGTGGCGGACCAACCAACCCCCCCTCCGCTAGGTACACTACTGGGCACAAGAGCAGAGCTGAAGGACCACTTTGGTACACTGTCCATGCACTGCCTCTTGCTTTGGCTTGCCTAATTAATGGCACCACTACACAAGCTTACTTTATGATTCTTAAAGGGTAGTGTAAGTGTATTACTAAAATACAAGCAATGAACAGTATTTCAAGAAATGACACACTGCATGCACAGTCCCCTGCCTGCCTAATTTGTATAAAATATTTATTTTGTGCTCTACTAAAATATGAAGCTTTCCTAGAAGCTACAGAAACACTAATCAGGAGCAATACAAAACTGGCTTTGATGGTACTACTACTACTGAAACACAACTCAGGAACAGTTTTTGAAGAAATTGCTTTTAATATTAAAATGAAAAATGGAATGAAAATAATACATTAAATTCTAAATAAAAAACCTTCCGGAACTGCTGCAGTGCCAGTAGGTCAAGAAAATGGACTATAAGTTTCTAGCCTATACAGCTGCATAACTTTGCAGTTTCTACACTTACACTACTTGAGCTGAGAGCACTACAGCCAGGCTGATACAGAGGCCCCGTTTAACACTAACTGATTGTATATCTATGTCTATCTAGTACTGACTGAGTGCAACTAATTTTGACTTGCGTGTTTGGATTCATATGAATTGCAAAATTACCATATTTTTGCAGTGACATCCCCCCGATAGGAGGATCAGGAAAGGAGATCACCCTAATCGTGGCCATATTGCCTTTAATTGGCTTTCAGTGATGTCCACTTCTCCAAATGGCGCCGCCATTTTGGCAGAGGTTATGTCCGTGGAGATGGGGACAAAGAAAGAAGTTACCAAATTAAGGGTTGAAGATAAGAGAGAAGATGAAGATGGTGCAGAAAAAGATGCGGAAGAAGATGCAGAATCAAAAGTGGTCATCAGAATAGGAAATGGTCGGCACGGAAACATTTCGAAAGGGTGAGTGAGTGAATGAGACTGAGAGTGTGGGAGAGAGTGAATGAGAGTAAGTGTGGAAACCAGGCAACAATTTTTTTTCCTGAATTATAAAATGTCCCCAAATTACACCCTCTTTGAATTATGTGGTTTTGCATCTCAGGACATTATAACAATCATCGTCAGGTTCCATTCAGGCTGCGGAGCTGCTTCTCTCTTGTTCCCCCCCATCTCGCTACAGTTCCCATGCTTTGCTATAATCCATTCCTGGATTTCCGTATGCTCTGTTCTGTGCTCCTGATTCCTTGATTCCAATTCTGCACTTTGCTTCAGCTCTGTTTTCTTTATAAGTTGTGCCCCACCCATTTGTTATGTTTGTCTCAGTCTGCAGTCTAAAGGTATGTCTTTGGTTTTGTGTTTAGATTCAATGTTTGGTTTCAGCTAATTAGTGATTCAGTAGGCAGGGTTTAGCATTAAGACCCACCGAATATTGGAGTACTTTGGCATAGTGGTGGGCTAAGCATACTATGGCCATATGATGTGACAGAATCTCCAATTGTTATCACATAGTCCTAGGCTAGTTCTTGTATTCATGTTTGTCTCTTATGTACTTTTGCCCTCCTTTCCATGAATCATCTGAGGATTTTGGTTCCTCTCTCCTCTCCCCATGTTCCAGTTAAGATGTCCTATCCTTGTTTAAAGGAGAAGCGTGCAAGGATTTCGGCTCCTGTGTTCCTTGCCTTGTTCCTTGTCCTTAGTGTTCTGTACCAGGTATGTCCTGTCTTCTAGAGCCCTGCGCGGAACTGCTTTTTTAATCCCGCTGCCGCTGATTTTTTGCCCAATCGCGCCCGCTCCCGTAATGTGGGTGTTCCACTCCCGCCTGCTCCTGCCACATTTGTGGCCGATCAAGTCCACCTCCTTACCTGAACTGCAGATTTCCCACAGTCCCGCAAGGCTGCCCTCGAGTTGCTCCCTCACAGCGTCTCTTCTCTTGCTCCGCCTGGAAACAAGGCAGAAGTGACGTCACATCACGTGACTCTGTTTTGTTCCTGGGCGGAGCAAGACAGGAGACACTGTAAGGGAGCAGCAAGAAGCCAACCTTGCGGGACTGCGCGGGATTACCGGGACCCGCAGGAACAGTGCCTGACCGCCGTTTGTTCTGGACTACATCAGCTGCTATGTTAGGGCCCTGGTATGTGGCCACACAACCCTAGATGCCCACCCAGGAGAGTGCAGTCGCCCTGTACCATGCCCTGTCCAACTCCGCTACTGCACACTAACTCCTGAACACAATCTTTGGGCACTCTGGGTCATTACAGTCGTCTGTATGTTCCCAGTCCCTGACAATAATCAATTCTTTACGCTGTGAAGTGTTTGTAGGGGAGAAAATAAACTGATACAGTGTGGCTTGGGAGGTAGGGAAGGCACATTTTCATGGTGTCCGGGTTTATAACTAAGGTCATAGCATAATCTCGTGTAAGGCAGACACTGATATGCAAGAAAGATAAGCAATACATTCAACTTTTTCTTTGTGTTTGTTGTTCAATATAGTCACTCAAGAATGTGTACATGACTGATGATTTATACTTGTACATTATATTTGTGGAAATTATTATTTTTTTTTGTTTTATATAGCACCATTATATTACTCAGTGCTGTACAATGGGTAAACAGCATGTAACAAGTAGTATGTAGCATAACAATCTGATTTATAGTAAAACAACAGGTGAGCGGAGCCGGCCCTGCTTAAATGCAGCCATAACAATCTTAAAATCAGAATAAAAGAATATTCTGCATACTTAAAAAAATATATATTTTTACTAATACTACTTATTAGTATATATATATATATATATATGGGTCCCAGTCTTATCTTGCAGAATGTCTCAATATGAAGTCATATCCTTGCTCTCATAATTAGTTTGCGTAAAGATGCTACAATGCATTATCCTGAAGAGCTGCTGCACACTATGGATGGCAATTTCCCAGTATAACAATAAACCTATAGTAAAGATGCCCAGGGGCTGATACCCACCATGGGTATAAGACAATTTTGTTTTATTTTTTTTGCATTAGACACATCTAGGACACACACTTGAGCTCTGTGCACCATTTGTCTTTCAACTTTTACACACAAAACATTCATGCATATAATGCAACTTGGTTTATTAAGGTATGAAAGAGACAATTACACACTGTTAAAGAAAGAACATGATTCCCAGAATTCAGTTATCAAATACATAGCTGCAAATAACTATCAATAAACTATTGGCTATTAGTCTGTATTTTCTCGGAATCCACATATTATGCCTGATGTTTCTATTTGATTTATTTTAATAGCATCTGAGTTTTTAAGAAAAGAAATGGATTAAGTAACTATATATACCATATAATCCCAAAGGCATCAGCAGGGATATTTGTCCTTAAATGGCTTTTGTGCAGTGACATTTGTTCTTAAAGGATATTCTTATGATACTGTTTTTCTTCTTTACTTTTTTGACTTAGATGTGTTGTATTTGCTTTGTATGGATTTCTTTGCTTCCCGCAGTAAAATAAATGAGCTACTGGAAATACTATGTACATAACAATGGTTATACTGGTAATTAAAGATCTCTTTGCTCATAGACCCCAGTTCTAAGGTGTGGCTCTCACTGACTGATGCAGCTCAACAGTTTGCTAGTTATTACACAAAGTTGTAAGGATAAGATACTATCTAATTAAAGGGGAGATGAAGTATTAAATACTTTTCTAGATCATCTACAACACCTGCAGCAGCAATCCAGTGATTTCAGAGACAGAGCTCTTTGAAGTAGTTAAAAGTAATTAAAAATGCTAAAGCACAAGGTCAAGCAACTACAGGGATGCCCTCTTTCCCCACTCTTTTTTGCATTATGTCTGGAACCCTTGGCAGCTGCAGTTTACAATGAAATATGTAAATACTCAGTTAATTCAAGTGGGGGATACTGGCTACAATTTAGAGCTATTCACAGATGATATTCTACCAATGTTATTTTCACCATTAACTACCCTGCCAATCTATATTAAGTACTGTATTTGCTCGATTATAAGACGACCCCCCCAAAATCTGAATATTAATTTAGGGAAAAAGAAAAAGCTTGAATATAGGAAAAAAGTTTTACCAGTAAATGTTAATTCATGTAAACTATCTTTTTTTAAATAAAAGCTATGATTGAGAAAAATATTTTGTTTTTATTTCCTTTTATTTTCCAACCTGCCTCCCCCGTTATGCACATCTGCCCCCAGGCTTGCCACTCTGCCCCAGAAATGCCTTTTTAACCCTCTAAATGCCATTGTGCCCCATGATATGCCTTTTGACCCCCTATATGCCACTGTGCCCCATGATATGCCCTATACCCCTATATGCTACTCTGGCATATTTATGGGATTAAAAGGCATATTATGGTGCAGAGTGGCGTAAAGAGGGTTAAAAGGCATTTCTGGAGGCAGAGTGGCATTAAGGGTGGTAAAAAGGCATTTCATAGAGCACTCTGCCTCCAAAAATGCCTTATGCCCCCCATTTAACACTCCCCCCCCCCCCCCAAACTTACGGGTGCTTCTGACTCCTGGTGTCCGGGCAGCAGGTAGACGGAAGGAGGTGCGGTTAACAGCGGTGTGGCAGAGCCTGTCCTGGTGTATGTGTTTGGTTGTCAGTGTGGCAGAGCCTGTCCTGGTGTGTTTGTTTCGCTGCTGGTGTAGCAGAGCCTATCCTGGTTTGTGTGTCTGGGTGTCGGTGTGGCAGAGCCTATCCTGTTGTGTGTGGGTGTTTGGCTATCGATATGGCAGAGCCTGTCCTGGTGTTTGTGTGTGTGGGTGTTGATTTGGCAGATCCTGTCCTGGTGTGTGTGTGTTTTGTGCCGGTGTGGCAGAGCCTATCCTGGTGTGTGTGTCTGGGTGTCGGTTTGGCAGAGCCTATCCTGGTGTGTGTATCTGGTTGCTGGTGCGGCAGAGCCTGTCCTGGTGTGTGTGGTCTGGGTGTCAGTGTGTGCAGATCCCATCCTGGTGTGTGTGTGTGTGTGTGTGTGTGGGGTGTCGGGTGTGGCAGACCCCATCCTGGTGTGTGGGTGTCAGTGTGGCAGAGCATGTCTTGGAGTGTGTGTGTCTGGGTGTTGGTGTGGCAGGGCCTATCCAGAGGACAAAACTGTCTTGGCCCAGAAATCACTGAGGGGAAAAGTAAAGGGTTTTTTGTTATTTACTCTGTTTCAATCTGCCTATTTTATTAAAAAGGATTAGTGGCACTAAATTGTGGCTTCAGGCATCCCCTGTACGATGACTTTTTTAGTGTACTAATTACTCCCATTTCCATCACATAAAGATTCTATCTTGTATTAACTGCAGAGCACTGATGTCATCTTTATCCAGTACACATCAATGCTGAGGAGTTAAGATTCTGTCTATTTTATTTATTTCTATAAAATGCGTCAGCCAGCTTAAATTCAGCTTGTATGCACAGTGAGCTCCAGCCTTGTGCGGTTTTATTTGGCTAAACTTGTTTTAAATGGTTTGTGGACTGACTTTGTTTTACTGTTTAAGTAATTTAGTATTGATAGAATGACATATTAAGGTTGATCAAAAAACCACCCCCTGCTTTTTTCATTATCGCCAAATTAACCCTGTATTAATATGCATTTTAAAGCTAAAAGGCCATATTTTCTCTCAGTGAAAAATGACTGCGGCACACGCACACATACATTTCTGAAGTAGTGGCCCACTGCAGAAAAAACTTGGACATCCCAGATATATGTAGTTAAAATGAATATAGTTTTCAGGACCTATCTACCTACTCAGGACCCATCCCATCTGATTAACCTGAGCAGTATAAAAAAAGCTTCAGGCAGCAATATTTCAGTTTATCTCCCAAAACACAGAGGTAGTCTATCTGTATCCAAATTACAAGCTAGAATAGCATCCAGAATATCTCAGTTGTATGTTTTGTCTGAGAGGAGTGATGCCCTGAGTCAATAATTATAGAATTTTTTTGAAGTTATGCCCTTTACAGCTTCTTATTTAGATGCCAACGTTATCCATGCATGCGATATGTGGGCTATTCACGATATGCACATCATATGGTCAATGGAAGAGACACAAAGCCCCCCTAGCCTTTACTCAACTGAGTTCACTGTATAATAACTTAAAAGTCACGCATTATTGAGAGGCAAGTCTCAGGGGAGCCCAGATTTTAGCAGAACTAGTATGATGACCTACATACTGAGCTTTTGGGTGAAGATTGGAATTCCATATTTACAAATGTTAACTTATTAATGACATGCATTACGGTTAAGGAATGTGCTTTCATCCATCAAGATTTAAAAAATTACTAACACAGGCGGGTTGTGCCTGTGGAGCACTCATGGAATGGCTCATTTTATGCATGTCTGGTGGGGAGGTATATTCCTCAAAATAATCATTTGAGTGGAGCCTTCAGTCTTATTGTTATTAAATTTGCCAAAAAGGCAGAGCTTCGATTGACATCCTCTCTCCCCGATCCTCCAATCAGGGGAGACGTCAGTGGAAGCTCCATGATATTGTTTATGTCCGCCGAGATGCGGATGAAGAAAGAAGAGAAGAAAAGAGAGAGTAAAGAAGAACAAGAAGACACGGAAATGGTCATGCAGGCTCCAAAGAACTTAATGAACTCACAACTCTGTTACTGGGAGGCAGGGATATAAAGCCTGTTCATTAGGCAAGTGTGAATGCTCTAGGCTTCAGGGGGGAGGCAGGGTAATAGCATAACAAAACACAGCTGAACATAAATACACAGAACATGGATTATATACATAGCCAGATAATACAAACATGGTACAGGATGCCACAAAGGACAGGGAACTAGGCAAGGAACACAGGGGAAGGAGTGAGGAGCCGAGATCCTCAGATGTATAAGGGAAAGAGGGCAAAGGTACATAAAACACAGACACAAATAAACAAGACAGCAAGCAGTGGAGAGGAGTTCAACTCTTTAAAGGGGAGGTCACACCTGGCAGTTTAAAGGGCTGGGGCTGAATCCTGACATTTTAATGCACACAAGTTTCTTTAACCATGGATTGAATGGTCAATGGCAGATAGAGGACATAAACGGTAGTAAAAGTTGTAGAGGCTAATACAGTGAGGGAATTTGCAAGAGATAAGCATAAGGCTACCCTGAATCTCAGATGATACTGAGGGAATTCAGGAAAAATGTGCACACTAGAAGGGCTGAATGGTTCTTACCTGCATTACAATTCTATGTTTCTAAAGAAGTGACAGAATGTCAGCTTATCAGAAAATATATATAGGCCTAAGGCTGAGCTAGATGCAAGATAAGGCCAAGGACTAAGGAATGTATTCAGAAGTTGGGCAGACTAGATAGACAGGATGGTTCTTATTTAGGTAAGAACCATCTAGGTTTCTATGTAATCCAAGGACTCTACTTTATCCCGAGATAGACCGCTGTTTCAGTGCTGGAATAAATTACCATTTTCATTGAAGAGGTGTACTGTGTCCTGTTTCTGGTGGATCGTTTATTAACAAAGGCTTTCATTACCAAAATAATTTAAAACCTACATCATTCTCGGTTAAGCTTCTTAAGTAGTTCTTGAGAGATTACCAATTACAAAGGCACTTTTTTGCAGCAATGTGCATAGCTATACAAATACATCTTGATAAGTCAGTTGAGCACAGAAGTATGATATTGGGTTGAATTAGTAACATTATTTAGTAAATATGTACTTAGTCTATTTAGTCTAATATAAAACCATTAAAATGTTTACGTCAAAGAACAGAAGGAAAAACATAAAAATTAAAAAACAATTGGCATACGTGGGCTGTAATATGCTTGTATAGTCTTAAAGACACCGGATATTTACATTATGGTATCAGTGATCTATATTGGATATTGTGTCACATCATAAAAAATAATGTAGTACTCAGCTGGCTTTGGTTGAACACTCTACGTAGTGTGGTTGCATAATGGGTTTTGTCTTACACAAAATAAGTCACAAAGGGGGTGTTGGTTAAATTAATGACCACTAATCTAGTATTGCTATCTCTACCATTGCAAATAATAATTTATATGATTGCGTAGGGAACTTCATCTAATATTAACCATTGGTTACCTATGGAGATTTTGTGGGTTTTATTGCAACACATTCCAATATTTTTATAACGTATCCAATATTAACTCTTGTAATGCATTTTTATTGATTTTGGATGATGGTAAGTAAAATAGTGGAAATTAGTGCAGGACATTGTAAAAATGTACAATATAAAAACGTACTCCTTTCCTGCTAATATATTTCAAGTCATATAATTCTACAATCACACACTTGAATGCATACAATGACAGAAAGAAGGTGAAGGCAAATTGGTAATATTGTTTTTATAAATCCACAGCTTTTCTAGCTGTATTTGCTTAGTGTTCTTGCTATGCTTGGATCCAATTTCAGAATGTACTTTTTTCCAGATCTTTTTTAATCTTAAAATGATCTCTTCCTTGTTGTCTTGTGTTCAACATCATCATTCAATATTGACCTGCTGAAATCTTAAAGTTTGAAAAGGAAAATAAAAACACTAGTTAGAATGCTTGCTTTTATTTTTAGGTTATGCTGAAAATTCTAATTGAGAAAAAATAAAAAGGCAGATTACAATCACAATCACAATCGCTAGAAAATAAGTGAGTGCTGTAAACCATTCTACATTAATATATTCAGTGGTGCTTTCTGTCATTGTATGATTCAGTCAATAGAATAAACATAGGTTTATTGTTTGGTGATCATGTATTAAGTAAGTTTGAAAGTCTGTAATAATAGGGTATCTTTGTTCATTCATGTCTTGCGAGAACACTAAATATGGTTTCCTTTTCTGCAATTTATTTTATCACATTGGAAAAAAAGATGCAGCAATCGACCCTCCAAGTGCACTGCTCATATTTCTGTATCTATTATGTTTCATATTTATGCATCCTAAGAGTAGTTAGCAAGGCAGCAACTTGAGTCCGCAGTAACTGGGGACACAACTGCAACTGGGCCCACCACACTAGGGGGCCTGGGTGACCCCCACGATTACTTCCGTATGGGCCAGCCATTTACCTCTCTTGTACCACCCAGGAGAAGCAGAGATGCAGCATGTTCACGTAACATCACGTGACTCTGCTGTATTCCTGCTTTCTCTTGGAAGCAATCAATGTAGAGGTAAGTTGCTGGCCCGTGTGGAAGTATGAGAGCACCACAGACAAATCTGCAGTTGAGGTAATGGGAGGGGGAAGGTGTATGAATTATTATGTGTAAATGAGTGAATGAATGAGTATGTGTGATTGGGTGAACGAATAAGTGATTCTGAGTGAGTATCTGTGAATGAGTCTGCTGTCTGCTACCTGGTGTTCACTCTATCCTCCATAATACTCCTTCTCTCCTTGCTGCCACTTTTTCACTCATGACTCCACTTTGCTCACTCCTATATCTACCCAACTATAATGCTCACTACATCCGCATATTCTGATGCTGTTATGGATAAAATGCCTATTTCGATTTTTTTATTGCTTTAAATATATCAAAATGGCTGCTATGCTTTTCCTTGCTTGAAAAGAACAAAAGATATATCTTATATGGCGCCTCCGTTCGGGACTACGCCCTAGATGAAACCACCCAGGTCCTGGAGGAAGACCACCCCTATATGAGAATAACAAATCCTCAGCTTTTTAGTACATTTTGCACATGACACTACACTCACTGCCTATATAAGCCTATGCAAGCCACAACAATAAGGATACGTTTTTACTACTGAGCGGCTGTTCAGTGTGGTTCTTCTCGCGAGTGCATGCACTGGTCTTAAACTATTAGGACAGGGTAGATATCAGTTAGGTACTCCTTTGGTACCAATCCAAAACAGTTGGTGCCCAACGTGGGGCTTCGGGTTGTGAGTCGCAGAACCAGCCGAACCGGAGAGATACCAAGACCGACCAAGGTGGACGGGGACGGAGACTGATCACCTCCACTGTACGGTAAGATGATTTTGCTATCATACCTGTACAAGTCCTTTCTCCGCCGTTGGTCTATCTCTGTGTCTCATGCGGCTGTTTTGTGACCACCAAAGATAGGTAATTTCTTGCCCGAAGTCCTAATTTAGAACCTGTCAAAAGATATCTGCCGCCCGGGTTTGTATCTGTAATATCGTATTTGTGTATTGACCTTCAGTGGACAATAGGGGGTTAACGGAACGGAGGGGAGTGTCTTGGCACATAGTCCCGGAGTTACAGCGCGGTGTGCGCATGACATATAGGGAAGTGGTTAGGGCGTCGTCCTCTCCTGGGGAATCCCCAAATCCTCGTTTTCTGCCTTAACATACATTTTCAGAAGACTGTGAGGAAACAGAAAAGCAAAGAGTGTTAACACTTGGCATCCCACTAGGCAAACGAGAAGAAACTGGATGAGTGCCAAACAGTCCAAACTAGAAAAAGGATTAACCGCATATAGTCTGGTGGCGGAGCGAGAAGGTTCAGAAAGTGTTAAGAAAATGGGGAAGTTGATGAAAATATGCAGAATAACAGAAAGTGGCCGATTACAACGGGAACAATGGTGAAACATAATCAAAGAAAAGAAGGGGGTTCTGACTGACAAAGGGTTAAAAGCCTGACAGAAGCCTGGTACAGTACAGCAAAAGCAATACATAAAGAAGGATGGCTAGAAGAAGAAACACAAGCAAGGGGGACAAGCCCAACCCCAGTACTACAAAATTAATGCTCGCCCAGAGTCAAATCTCCATCCCCACTTTTCCAGTAGTACCCCATGATGCGCCGTCCGGTCCAAATCCAGCCCCTTTAACGGCGCTTTCCGGTGACCACCATCTTGGTGCACCAACCTCTACCCCGGAAGGCCCAGCCCACACCCCACTCTATCCTGTGATGCAAGCAGACGGGTCCTACTATAGGCTTCCAGATCCTGCGCCAATTATGCCTGTAATTGCGGGTCCCCCTACTCTGATACCACAAGCTCCAGTAGGCGGAGTAGCCGTAATTCCCCCCGCCACAGCCTTGCCAAACACAACCTCAGTTAGGCCTCTGGGCAGCCAGACATCTGCATTTACAGTGTTCCTTACTTATCCCAGAGAATGTCACTCTTCTCAGGTGTCAAATTCTGAACCGTTTTGGATGCTTTCCAATAAAGCCTTTCTTCAATTGTTGAACTGCTCCAAATTATGTGAATATAAATGTACGTGCACGGAGAGAAAAATAAGACACACGACACACTCTGGGTCAGGTCCAAAATCACTCTGCTTTATTTTGTTTATATTATAGATTATATAGTGTCCGGAAAAAAGGGACGTCAGATTACGTAAAGCTTATTAATTGGTTAATCCTGAAACTATGCGGAAATAGGCAGAAAGGCAGAAAACCGTTAGAAGCAAATATTAGATACTTTCCTGCAACTAGATATAGCCAGAATGGCGCTTGCGGTTAGTAAAATATAGATAACTGAATACACTGCTACTTGCGTCTCTCACGTATCTGCGTGAGGTGTAACCCTTTATTGGTCGAGGCCAGCTTATATTCATTAAAGCAATAAACGTTTCTTGCTGATATATAGTGGTTCCATAACACTTCTACCCTTCTTCTACTTCCTGAGGGGGGAAGACAAGGACGATATTGACAACCAGTCTAACCATGACTGTTTTGAACTTATGGAAGATGGAAACCTCACATCTTCCAACGGTAATCGATACCCCTGTAGATGATGCGGATCTAACACTTTTTGTGGACGGTTCCAGATATGCAGACCATGAGGGGAAATACTGGGTATGCGGTGACCATCACAGACACTATCCTGGTAGTGTCCTGGAAGCACAAGAACTGCCACCCACCAAATCTGCTCAAGAAGCTGAGCTAGAAGCTCTCACGGCAGCCTGCAGGCTGGCTAAGGAAAAGACTGCTAAAATTTATACAGACTCCAGATACGCCTTTGGGGTGGCCCACGATTTTGGGCCCATATGGAAAGCCCGTGGATTTCTGACGGCCGCGGGCACCCCAGTCAAACACAATGAAGCTCTTAAGAAATTAATGGACGCTTTAATTCTTCCCGTGAAAGTGGCAGTTCTTAAAGTAAAAGCTCATGGAAAACTAACTTCACTTCAAGCATGAGCCAACCATTTAGCAGACCAAGCAGCCAAACAAGCTGCTAGTGGACAGCAGGAAGTGAAAGAAGGGGTAGGAACCACAGATGTTACCATGGCCTTCCAAACTACCCCTCTAGACTATAAAGAACTACAAAATATGCACAATCTAGCGGAGGAAGAGGAGAAAAATTTGTGGAAAAAGAAAGGGGCCACAGTCAACCAAGATGGTAAACTGTGTCTCCCCAGAGCACTTTACCCGGCTGTGGTGCAATGGGCTCATGGAGCCCCTCACTTGTCAAAAACTCTTATGAATCAACTGATAAGTACTACGTAGCACCAGGCATTACCACACTGACCAATAATTTTTGCAGAGCCTGTATAATATGTGCCAGATGCAACCCAGGACGAACGGCCAAGGTACCCAGAAAACATCTGGCTAAACCGTTATACCCTTTCCAATGAATACAGATTGATCATATTCAAATGCCAAGGAGCAGGAGATTCGAATATGCTCTGGTGGTGATTGACATGTTCTCAGGTTGGCCTGAAGCTTATCCTGTTACTAATATGACCGCCAAGACTACAGCAAAGAAATTAGAAGTGAAGTGGTATGCAGATTTGGAGTGCCGGAAGTGACTGAGAGAGACCAAGGACCCGTCTTCACCGCTACTCTGACCAAAGAAATATGGAATGCCCTGGGAGTGACGCTTAATTTCCACACCCCCTACCATCCCCAAAGCAGTGGGAAAGTGGAAAGACTGAATGAAAGCCCGTATGCTGAAAATGGCCCAAGATACACGTATGGCCTGGCCTGACAGTTTACCCATCGCCTTGTTCAGTGTCAGATACACCCCCCCGGGGAAATCACTCCCTCTCCCCTTTTGAAGTTCTGTTTGAGTCAGCCATGAAATTAGGGTGTTATTTTCCCCAGCAACTGCAAATGCATACTGACATATTAACGAACTATAAAGAAGTTTGTGCGAAAGAACCCCCTTGAACCGCATTACGAGGGCCCGTTCCAAGTCCTGCTGACCACTTCCACATCTGTAAAGTTATCCGGCAGGAACAGTTGGGTCCACGCCTCCCACTGCAAGAAAGCTCCAGCCCCTGATGAGAGAGAGCCAGTGGTCCAATGATGACAATATTTTTTATCCTTTTCATGTTGCATTGGGCAGTGAGACCGTCGTTAGAGGCCCAAAAAGTAGCCATCACCCAAAAAGGGACTCTTCCCACTACCTACTGACCACCTTCTGGTATAATTAATCCGGTACAGAGGTAGCCACGTTTGACTACTGTAATATAGTATGCTGCCCCACTGTAACCTGGAAATGTAACTTGCACGCACCAAGCCACCACAAATCTACCTATATCTGTGTTACGGATAGTTACTGGGGATCTAATTGTGGTTATTTGGGTTATGTAGGGTGAGCCACAGGAGTAGACTGGGGATATAGACTCAAAAGTGCTTTAAACCGAAAGGATAAGAATGGCAAGTCCCTAATAAGCCGTATGACCCTGTCCAAAACCAGTATCTGTTTGAACAGTGGGAAATCAGGCAGCAGCATGCCCCTCACTCTAACCATAGAAAATAGAAAACCTGAGCCCAAACGATACGGGAATGTATATTCTGGGAACCTATAGAAAAGGGCTGACAAGAGGGGAGTGGGGGTAGTTTCTGCTAAAGGACATGTTTAACAATTCTGAATGGGAAAATCTTGCACCAGCTCCTAATTCCCGTCAGCCCCATATGCAAACCCTCAGTGGCATGGTAGCCATAGCCAACCCTACTTTCAAAGATACCATGGCCGTTGAAACAGGTTATTCAGACATAAATATATGGCTAGAATGGATGAAATATACTGCCCAGAAACTAAACTGATCAAACTGCTATGTGTGTGCCAGTGCCCGACCCCACCTAGGTACCATACCCCTACCCATCCCCAATGCCAGTCAAGAATGTTTTCTCAGCCTGTCTACCAATACTTCTACCAACCATAGTAATTGTGAAGATTGGAAACAAGAATATCCCCTGACCACCGAAACTCCCGGTCCGGGAGAAGGGATTACTAGTTATAAAGGGAACTACACTTGCTACGCAAGCAGGGAGGGAAACCAAAGATTTAAGCAAAGTTTAGATGATATTTACTTAATGACATTAATGATGGGGGATGGGCTATTCCTGCTAATGCTAACAAAGTTTTCCTGTTCTTAATTCATCCACATGTAGTAGTAGTTAAGAGTTCCCATTTTTATGGGCCTTTGACATTCTTGTTTGGTCATCAAGAACACTTATAAAAGAACAATGTGATTTTTCTGTCTCACAAGGTTTGATGACTCTCAAACACAAAACACTGCTTTTGTTATCTATGGTTTTGAGAACAGAAATATTTTTCTCATTGTTGAATTGAAAGAGCATTTAAGTATTTGTACCTTTCTTTTCTGCTTCCCCATAATAACAAAAATCTCACAGAAGATGTAGGCATTTGTAGGGATTATGGCACTTCTGCGGTGACTAAAATTACTTTGCTTTCCGTACAAGAAATAAAAAAAAAAAATCTTTACAAATATGGTATTTTCTAAAAATGGTTCCTTGTAACAATTTACGCAATGGTAGTTATAAAAATAGCATGTTCCTCTGATTCTAGAAATTAGGGGCTATAAAATGAAAAAACATACTGTCTACCAGAATGTTGTGTCTATATTTTATGCCTTTTTGTTCATTAAGTTATTATATTGCCTCTTAATATAGGATGTATTGATTGTTTAAAATACTTTTTTGCAGTTTATTCTTATTTTTCTGTACTTTGTTCCTTTGATGTAATTGATTTTATTTGTATATATATCTTATTATCTCCCCCTTCTCTCTCCCCTTTGTCTCTCATTATCTCTCCACTATTTCTTTCTGTTTATCTCTTTCTTACTATACCCCTTTATCACTTAATTCCTGTCTGTTCCTTAAAGACCTCTGTTTCAGTGCTCCATCATGGCGTGCTCATAATCAATACCCAGCACACTTCACAACTTTTATTTTGGACTTAAAATATTAACCAATAAAATATGTGTAATATACACTGGGCCCAGTAAAATGACAAAACTGCAGCACCACACCCTCTTGTCTCTCACTACTAGAAAAAGGTAAAAAAAAATTTTTTACAGCGCAGTCTACTGCTTTGTATAATGTGCCTTCACCAAATATACGGGTATCAAGTAGTTTATCATATGTGAAATTCCTGGTTAATTTCTTACAGAGATTAGGGGCACTAAAAGATATTTTTTTGTTTGTCCGCAATAAAATCCTTCAAACTTTCATCCTGCAGTTTTTTTAATTATTTTTTTAAAATTTTAGATTTTTATTATTATAGTCCAAGCTAATTCATTATCATTTTTTTCCTTCTTGTTATAACTTAACAGTGTCTCCCTGTTTAATTTTCTAACTTCATTTATCGCTGTATCAGTTTGTTCCACCTCATATCCTTTTTCACACAGTCTGTTTTTTAGTTAATACATCTGATCTTCGCATATTGATGTTTTTGTGCTTTTTGTGCCCCATTACTTGGCTTTTAGGAATGCTTCTCCGGCTCAACACTAGAATCCACCGGGTCGTGGGAGCGGGTTCTTGACATGCCCCGCTCCCCTCCCATTTGTCGTTTAAATGGGGGTGTTTCCCGCCAACATCAGTGTGAACTTCCACAGAAGTCAGGGGGCAGTCCAGGCCGCGTCCCGCAAGGGAAGGCTCCGGGTAGCCGGAGTGAATAAGTTCCCAGGTATGGTAATGTCCACTGTCTATCCTGATAACTTTTTTGAAAAATGTTTTGCTCTGGACATGGTTATTATTGATATAGATCTCTAAGTCTAGGAAGTGTACTTTAGTAGTACTGTATTCGGTGTTAAGTTTATTGTTGTTGTTATTGTTGTTAAGATGTTTTAAAAACTCAGGAACAAGGCAGAGTCACGGAAAGTGACATCACATCACGTGACTCCGCTGTGTTCCTGGACGGAGCAAGAAAAGGCACGCTGTGAGGGAGCAGCGCAAAGGCAGCCTTGCGGGACTACACAGGATTACCGGGACCCACAGGTACAGTGTCTGACTGCCCGCTCCCGCCCGCAACGCCAGCAAGTTTTTTGGCGGGTCCACTACCTCCAGCCTCTTCTAGGATATATGTGTTCCGTCCCTGATCATGATTGATGATAGCTCATGTTACCTCACTTGTCACTAGTATCATATCGTCTTCCCATTTTAGTTGTTTTAGAATATTGAGCATTCTTATGGTATCCTGTAGATAGGATGGAGGGTTTTTTTACAAAAGATTGCAAGGGGATATCTATATACTATACTATAGTAGTATATATACTGTCTATGGGGTTCTAATTAATTCTTATGAATTTTGTGAGGAAGTAAAAAAACTGGTAGTATGGGATATAAGATATTTAAGTAATTAAACTCTTGTATGCTTAGGATATTTGTAGCCATCCCCTTATCTAGAAATCGACATAATTTATATTTTTTGCTTATTATCGGGGTCACCCCCTATTTTTTATAAGTTTCTAAGTCTCATAGCTGTCTCAGTCAGTGGCGTCGGCAGGGGGGCCTGAGGGGGCCAAGGCCCCCCTACATCATGCTGTGCCCCCGCCGTGTGCCCCCGCCGTGTGCCCCCCCAATTGAAATGCCATCTTTTTTTTGTAACAGACACAGAGGAGAGAGAGAGGTGCCAAGTGGTCGCTGAGGAATACGTTTTCAGCAACCGTTCAGCGCCTCTCACTCTTCTCCGCGAGGCCTCTTCCCTGGTCGCGGTGACGTCATATTCTGACGCTCAGCAGTGAAGCCGCGCGCACCGCGACAGAACAGGGAGACAGAGGCCTCGTGATCCCACCGCTGGACTTTTACAAGGTAAGTGATCTTCAAAGGGGGGGACAGGGTAGAAAGTTAGGAGGGGAGATAGGGAGGAAAGGGGGTAAGATAGGAAGGAGAGGGGGTAGATAGGGAAGGAGAGGGGGTAGATAGAGAGGGAGAGGGGGTAGATAGGGAAGGAGAGGGGGTAGATCCCCTGATTTGGTGTGGTAGCGGAGGGAGTGATTGCAGGCAAGGGAGCGTTGAGCGAGGCCCAAGGAAATGCATGGGTAGGGTCCAATTTTTTCACTATAAAATCTATTGGCAACAGGGTCTAATATAACATATAATATATATATATATATATTATAACTATTATATATTTTGCACACAGGCAAATATTTATCTATGATTGCAAGCAGGGTCTAATATTATTTGATATATTGACAGCAGGGTTAATTATTATATATATATTGGCTGCAGGGACTAATGATTTATATCGGTCTGCGAGGGACCTAATGATATAATATCGCAGCAGGGAGATATTAATATGATCGGTCAGCAGGGGTCTAATATTAATACTATTATCAGCAGCAGTGGCTAATATTAAATACTATGCAGCAGGGCTAATATTAATATTTATTGGCGCAGGGTCTAAGTTGTTATATTTATATTGGCAGTCAGGGGCTAATATTTGATATATTATTTAGGCTGCAGGGACTAATAATATATATTGGCAGTATAATATCGGCAGCAGGGTATAATTTTTATGTATATCAGCAGGGTATAATATAAGTATATATCCGCAGCAGGGGCTAATATCAATATATATCCACAGCAGGGGTTAATATTGATATATATCGGAAGCAGGGTGTAATATTTCTATACATTGTCAGCAGGGGCTAATATTAAAGAATGAAAAATAAAAAGTTTAGCTGTTATTTTGAAATTATATTTCAATCACGGTCTTTACTTCAAAGAGATAAATACATATTATGTCATTAAAAAAAAGTAGGGACCCCCTACTTTGGTCCCTGGCCCCCCATGTGCCCCCCCTAAATATGAAAGCTGGAGACGCCACTGGTCTCAGTGCCTCTTCATATAAAAGTCTTGTGACATAATCACAATACCTACTCCTTTATCAACAGGTTTAATTTTAACTGTTAATTAAATAGGGAGAGCCTACCTTGGTTTGGGATGATGGAACCATTAACAAGGAGAAGCTGATACGAACGCCGAGAGTACTGGAAAGGAAAATCAGTACTCAATATAGCGTAATCAGGAAGCAAGCGTAGTCAGAAGGCAGGCCGGGTCAGCAACGGATAATCGAACCAAGCAGGATACCAAGGGTTAATACACAAAGTCAAAATACGAGCCAAGGTCAGAACTGATAAGAAATAGAATGGGGAAGGAAATAGAGAAATGAACTGGTGCAGGACTCAAGGACAGGCAGGGATCAAGAGCCCAGGAACAAACTTGAAAACTCAGCAAGGAATGTGAACAGGACAGGGCCTTAAATAGAGTCCCAGAACCCCTAAAAAATTTCCCGCCAAAAAGGGAGAGTCCCTGCCGTCTGGGCTGCTCAGAGGAAGGAGACTCACTGCTTTCCTCTGGCAGCTGCGGTTTGACAGGGGACCCCTGCTGACTTGATGCCCCGGGTGAGGGGGACCTCGTGGGATACCGCAGCCCAGTGGGTCCCTGCCGCTGAGGTAAGTGAAGATCTTAATCCTGTCGTCTTTCCTTAGTTCTTGTAAGGCGTTTATTTGTTTCACATTTTAATGACATGGATCATGTTTGGTGATGTTAAGGTCAAGATTTGTATGTGTGTAAAAAGTAGATGTTTAATGTTGGTTCTGGTTTAAATACTAGTACATATATTGTGTTATTGTTAATGTATTTATGGATTCCTAAAAAGTATCTCTTAGGTGTTGCTTTTCTTATAAACCTATGTATATTAGCTGGCCGGTCGCAAACTGACTGCATGCCTTGGTGTTCTCATTGATGCATGCTTGCCATTAGTTTACTATCGCTGTTATATGGTGTTATACTCAAACTGAGTATCCCTGTAACTAGGTTTATGTCATTACAGGGTTAAAACCTAGGTGTAAATAATGAGCTGCAGTGGCTGTTCCTTAATTAGCAGGAGACTTGGGTGTGTAAGGGTTAGGGGGTGTGTACCTTTCAAGCAGGTAAACTATAAGTTCCTTGGATAACTTAAAAATACTGCTTGTTTTTTGCTTAAAATTATTCAGTAGTTTAAATATATTGTATGTACCACAACTGAACAATGACCCAACTTATGTTCAGTAACACCTCCTGACACAGCTATACCCCAAATACATACTACATATATTACATCATTTTTAATACGATTTGCTTAAGGGGTTTGGGGGGAAGCCTCACTAAGCAAGTTCTTCAGACCTTCCCATCGCCGTGACTGATACAAATCACTGGTCTGTCAATCACACCCCGAGCCTGATGCAAATCGGGTGTGGGGCATTCCAGGCTGCCTTTTCATTGAAGCAAGCCGCAATACCCCAGACGGGGCTTCACAACCTCCCGATCACCGTGATTCACATTGAATCACAGCAATCGGTGGATTAAACGACAGACCAGGGACTGAAATCACTGTTCTGTCAATCACGCCCCCCAGGCCAAAGCAAATCGGGTGAGGTGCATTTCAGACTGCCTCTTCCCCACTGTCACCAAAAAAAGTGCAAGTTGTGTGTATGTATGTATGTATATATATATATAATATTATATATATATTATGAGCAAGTCCTACAATTAGCCCTATATCTTCCCAAAAAATTCCCGCATGGAAAGAGTTAAAATATTGGCATTATAAATGCCCATAGGGTGCCTAGTTTAAAAACCATCATGATTTGTCTAAATGGCAAAAAAATACACAACTCACAAAGGTGGTCTTTAACCTCCCAGATAACCCAACAAACCCATGCATGACTGCGCTCAGGAGATGTTGCTGAACACATATTGGGGTGGTGTTTGAAAGTGTCGTATACCAGGAGCTTTAAATCCATACCTGAAGTACAACTTGTGTGAAAAATACAAAACATTTTCACTACCATAAAGTTTGACAAAGGCTAGTGGTAGAATTAGTGCATGGAAAGGGTTAAAAAACCAGCATTTGAAATACTGTGGGCTGTCTAGTTTTCAAAAATATGATTTGATGGTGTAAATTGCATTGGCCAGCCTCAAAGATACCTGAAATAGCACATGGGGCAAAACGACCAGATTTGGGGAAAAATCGTTTTGAAATAGCAAAACGCTACTGGGTGACTTTATTCGCCCCATAATGTGCAGAAAAAAGCAAAAAAAACCATAAAAACATTTCTAAACTCAAATAGTAGAATCTATTCAGCAGGTTTTTTCATTAGTTTTTGCAGTTGAGTAAAAGATTTTTTTTACAAAAAGTGAGAAAAAGTAATTTGTTAACTAAAAATCATCATATTTTATCATTTTTGTTATAGTAAAGTAGATTATATGATAAAAATAATGGTATCTAAAGAAAGCCCTGTTTGTCC
>VKOC01000004.1:9295667-9320446 GCA_009364415.1 Spea multiplicata
GCACGGAGTGCCGTGCACGCGCCGCACTCTTGGAGAGGCGGGGGCGGGGCTTAGCCCCGTTGATGCAACCTCCCTCTCCACAGCCACCAGAGGGAGGGGGAAGGAGATAGACACTGCTCTGTCTCCCTCCACTCAGGTGTAGCAGCAGGGAGGGGAACAAGCAATTAGTGTGGGAGGGGATCAGGTGCTAGGGGTGGATAACTTGTTACCTGCCCCTATAAAAGCCCCACCAGCCTCTACCCCAATGCTTCTTTGTTAAGCTTCATCATAGCGTATAACCTATCTGTATTCCTTGAATCCCTGGTATCCTATTTGGCTTTCGTTCCCCGTTTATGCTGTCTGCTTCCTGCCTTGACCTTTGGACCGTGACCCTGACTATTCTCTTGGATTTGCCCCTCTTTGTACTGCGTACTGGACTTTGTGTAGTGGTGCCTGCGCCACGCTCCGCACCCCCCCCCCCACCTGACATTAATGCCTGTCAATTGATGTTCACTTTACAGCCGAGAACCTACACTATTGATCATATAAGAGTGCATATTGTGATCACTCTCCTTACAAAGGAACCACAACAATGGGCCCACCATCTCTTGCGGATCAACAGTCCTCATGGGCCTCTTTCAACAAGCCATGGCCACATTATATGATAATCCCCAAAGAGCCTCCACATCACAGAGCACCTTACGTAGTCTCCGACAAGGTAGAAGACCCGTCGAGTAATATCTGACGGGATTCCACCAGGCGGCTGTGGAGACAGCATGGGAGGAAGCTGCTCTCCTTGATTAATTTCATCTGGATCTTTCCAAAGCCTTGAAGGATGAATTAACTTGCATTGGGTGCCCTCTACTCTGGAGGCCATGGTAGATCTGGAAATACAGATAGACAGACATTTACGGGAGCGCAGACAGGAACATGCCACCGGATACAGTCCACCAAGATGCCGCCCATTACCAGTGGTTAATCAACCGGTTGTTCTACCTACACCTGTTCCTACTCAGGACACTGAAGAACCCATGCAAATTGGTCTCGTCAGAGGACCGTTAACTGCTGTTGAACGCACTCTACACCCATGTCTGTATTGCGGTAAAGCCAATCACTCCGTGACTGCCCTGAACGACCCTCTAGACCTAGAGGTAAGCTATCAACACAACCTAAAGATCTACCCATATCTCTGTACACCGCACCTCACCTTTCTGTCTCTCTCCTGTTACAGTGGAATGAAAATGCTGTAACAACCACCGTTATGATAGACTCTGGGGCCAGCGGAAATTTCATGGATATGACCCTTGCTACTTTTCATTACATACCTTATTGTTCTAAGAAGATAATTGTCCATATACATCTTGTGGATGGCAATCCCTTGGCATCCGGACCCATTATTCACGAGACAGATGCCTTGGAAACATGTCTTGGAAGTGGGCATCTAGAACAATTAACGTTTGACTTGGTCCAGTCTCCCTTGGCTCAGACACCACAATCC
This sequence comes from Spea multiplicata, assembly GCA_009364415.1. Classification (NCBI taxonomy): domain Eukaryota; kingdom Metazoa; phylum Chordata; class Amphibia; order Anura; family Pelobatidae; genus Spea; species Spea multiplicata. The sequence continues at coordinate 9,297,145 of VKOC01000004.1, forward strand.
CAACACAAACTTGGGTACTTTGTCCTTTTCTTCCTCCTATTGTATGGGACATTGTTCACAAAAAGTTGCACAGCTATCTACTAGGGATACTACAAGTAAAAAGGAGACAGCATCCGGTCTTCCTGTGGTTTACAGTCCGTTTGCTGATGTATTAGAGAAAAAGGGGGCTGACCAACTACTGCCACATCGTAAGTATGACTGCCCTATAGACCTCGATCCTTCCTGGCGCTCCTATCCTTTATGGCTGCATATCCCCACTGTTATGTCCTAAATAACTACAACACCTAAAATAATACATCAATGATGCCCTAAAGAAAGCCTTTATACGCCCTCTGCCTCTCCTGCATGTGGGGTCTACCAAGCTCTTAATGCCATAACCGTCAAGAACGGATACCCTCTACCTTTAATAACCAAACTGAGGATCACCTCAGTTCTGCTCATATATTATTATTTATTATTTATTGTTTTAGATAGCGGCATCAAATTCCATAGCGCTGTACAATTGTTAGAGAGGACATAAGTAGTATGTAACATAACAAATTGACATACAGAGACAACAGGTGAGGAGGGCCCTGCTCAAACGAGCTTACAATTTAGAGTATTGCATTAGATGGAGTAGGAGAGGGGAGCTGAGGGAATATGGGGTGTTAATGTGCAAAATTATAAGTGTCCTTAAAGACAGCGTGCATGAGTAGACGGGGAGATGATGACACCATTAACAATGAGGGAAACTGATGGGGGAATCTTAGCATTGGAGGGAAGGAAGATGAGACATCCAGGTTTACCTGGATTACTTCTTGCCTGTTGCCTGCCTCTGACCCCTGGACCGTGACTTGGATTACTTCTTGTCTGCTGCCTGCCTCTGACCCCTGGACCATGACCTGGATTATTTCTTACAGCTGTTAACCCATTACCATTTGGACTGGTTCCTGTTATCGATTTCACCACATAGTGGTGCTTCCTTCATTGTCTCCAGCTTTCTCCTGCATAACAGGTTCCTACTCCTGATACCTACACAGTTAGGAGAAAATGACCTCAGACAAATGAAAATGAAAAAACATCCCACAAATAATGTGAATCTAAGGGAAAGGAAAGCCATCCAAGAACTTCAAACTGCCAATGCGATTACCATACGGCCCGCCGAAAAAGGCGGGGCCATTGTTATATTGAATCGTTGTGACTACAAAAAGGAATGTCTTAGACAACTTCAGGATACAACTACTTATAAAAAACTGACTGGTAATCCAACTGGGGAATATAGCTTGCAGCTAGAGAACCTTTGCAAACAGGCATTAGAGGGAGATATTATTAATGAACACGAGTTAAAATTCATTATGGGTACGAAGGAGAGATTGCCCGTTTTCTACTGTCTGCCAAAAACACAAAAGTTTAGAAAGTCCTCCTGCCCGTCCGATTGTATCTGGAATAGGATCTTTAACATCAAATTTGTCACAATATGTTAACAAATTTTTGCAGCCATTTGTACAAAAGACAATTTATCATTTAAAAGACACTACTCAAGCAATTAAACTAATAGAGAGTTTTTCTTGGACCACAGAACATGTGTTAGCTACTTTAGATGTTTGTGCATTATACACTAGAATCCAACATGATTTAGGGATAGCAATAGTGGAAAGGTTTTTATTGAAAGAAGACATCGCACAAGAACATGTTAAATTCATCACAGAGGCCATTAGATTTATTCTAACACATAATTACTTTTATTTTGATGGTGATTATTATTTACAGCAAATTGGGACCGCCATGGGCACCAGGTTTGCGCCAAGTTACGCAAATTTATTTATGTCAGCGTGGGAGGAAGATACCATCGCCCCCACTCTTGACGCAAGCTTGGTGCTCTGGCGACGTTATATAGACGATATTATTTTAATTTGGAAAGGGTCTATATCACAGTTAGAATTATTTGTTGAAAATTTAAATATGAATTTGCACAATTTGGTATTCACGTCCACAATAAGCAAGGAAGCCACAGAAAAAAAGATTGCATATCCATGCGCCTCTTTTATTACACAGCTACAGAATCATTCTGTTCATCTTCAATTTTTTTCATCCCTAATTCACCAACTACTGTCTTTGAGATTCGCTTCTATCATGATTTTTGTCCCATTGTCTGTATATTATAGGCACACCTGGGAACTTTCCGGAGATCTCCGGGTGAAGCACCGCTTCTCCGGGTCAACATCCTTATCCTCCAGGTCACGGGAGCGGGGTATTGAAACACCCTGCTCCCCACCCAGCCCCCCAACCTCAGTGGGAAGTCCTTGCCACGTCCCACAAGGGAAGGCTTCGGGTAACTGGAGCTAAGAAGTTCCCAGGTATCATTATAGGAACATATTGTTTTTAAGGGTTTTTTAGCAAAACAAAACAAGAAAAACCACCAATTTAGACCATTGCTGGACTTGTTGGAAAATACTTAACCAATTCATCAATATACTAACTACTCAAAGGTCATTAATGCTGAACTGTCGTAGTGTCAAATAATATTCACATGCACAAAAATAAAAATGAAATTTCAAATCATTTTACTAACATATTCAGCCTTCCATAACACTGCATATATTTCTGCCCTCAAAAAAATACTCCCCTACATTCTCCAGATGGGCTAAGGCTTTCCTCCTACCTTATCACCTTCCTTTTCCTGTATACAAGACTTCACTCGAGCTGCCCCATACCTCTGGAACCTACTTCAAATGAACCTTCAGCTTTCAACCTTTCAAGAAAAATCTCAAAACCAACTTATTTAGAGAAGCATACCTTCTTAGTTGCTAGAACTTCCCTGTTCACTTCACTGATACAACTCCCACACTACCTCTCACCTTTCTCTGTTCCTTGTGTTTGTCCTCACCCCATTGTAAGCTTATAAGCAGGGCCCTCTCTACCTAATGTATCGGTTTGTCTTAGTCTTGTCACACCCCTTTAATATGTGTATTTTAAGAAGCGCTGCATAAATTGTTGGAGCTATATAAATAAAAGATTATTAAAAAAATATCCTTTACAATAAAAAACACGGTGAAATAATTAATGCAGATGAATTTGTAGTTGCATACACATACAGGCATATCCCAGCTGTATACTTTATAATACAGGTATGATCCAATTTTTCATAGAGCTGAATAGTATCTATAGTAGCAGGTTCAGGTAAATCAATGCAGATTAATCCATAAAATGTAGAACCAAAGGCACATCCCAGCTGTACATGAAAGTCCATCCCCAGAAGGCATCAATCATTGAAATAGATGCTCATACATGAATACATTTGTAAAATAGAGCCATAGCAGGTGGTATAGAACAGGATGATAAATTAATGTAAAAAAAGTACAGGTCTTAGTTAATTTTAATCAACCATTGGCATATTATACCATCAGCACATGGCCAATAAAGTTTAAAATACAACCACAAGGTTAAAGGCAATATACACAGGAGTGGAGTTCTTACCCCTTTAAAGTGAAATATAGCGCAATGAAAACCATTAAAGAGATGGTAATTTAAAAATGGCGAATAGGAGTCCCTATCCTCATTGAGTTCCATGGGTGACAATGTCGCTAGCATAAATATCCAGGACAACTGGATTTAAGTTGTTATACAGAACGCCCAGCCTCAATAGGGAACACTTTTATGTACAGTGAGGAGCCTAGTTGTCTCCCTCAAATACTACATATACATGGGCACTTAAAGAGATAAATCCATTATTGGACTGAATTTGCCTGAATGTAGGCAACAACACTATTACAATTCACACAACCAAACATACCATTTAAATAGCTTAGCCAACTGCCCACCAGTGTTGTATTTTTTCTAGCTGGCTTTATGGAAGATGTTTTTTAATGCGGGGATAACATGAATTAACCTCAAAGTACAAACTCTCATCTCCAATCCACACCAGAGTATCCAAAAAATAATTTTCTCTGTGTATAGTTAAACATTCTTAAATAATATGAATGTATCAATCTCCCCATCCCATAATAAATAAAAATGTCAACAATATATCGAAGCCAAATTTTAACATGTTGTTGAAACTCATGTTTCTTCAATGAAAGTTAGTGAATACAAATGTCTCCTCAAAGGCAGCCATAAAAAAAATGTAAACTGCTAAATTTTTGGTTTCTGTCCAGAATTTTCATTTCGGTGCATCCCTATTATACTAAGCCAGACACTGAAGTGGTAGGCCTACACCACATCAATGTTTGGCTTAGTACGGTATATAGTCTTAGGGGTTATACTGCATTATTGTCAATGTCTGGCTCGATGTATAGTGATGGGGATTATGCTGAACCACCGTCACTGCATGCCACAGTATATAATGATAGCAGTTATCCTGTACCCCGTCAATGTTTGCCTCAGTATATAATGATAACAGTTATGTTTTACCACTGTCAATGTCTGCCTCAGTATACAGTGATAGGTGTTATGCTGTACCACCGTCAATGTCTGCCTCAGTATATAGTGATAGGTGTTATGCTGTACCACCATCAGTGCGTGCCTCAGTATATAATGACAGCAGTTATCCCGTACCACCGGCAATGTCTGCCACAGTATATAATAATGTCACAACACACAGACAGCACTCACCGCGGAAGTTCTTCAGCCCAGTCTACCGCTACCAAGAGAGGAGCCCTTAGTAGTGGACAACATAATATGTACTTTTTTCTTTGAAGTAAAGGCTATGATTGAAATATGATTTCAAAATAACAGCTGAACTGGCAGTTTCTTTAATATTAGTCCCTGCTGCCCATATATATATATATATAAATATTAGCCCCTGCTGTCAATATATATAAATATTAGACGCTGCATTTCCTTAGGCCCCGCTCCAGTCTCCCTAGCATGCAATCACTTCCTCCGCTCCTGTACCACAAAATAGGTATAGATCAAATAACAACACATAAAACAGCACTTGCATGTATAGATCAACTGAATCAGACATACAAACCTACATAACTACATACATAAATAATGTATGGAAACATCGCATAGCAGGGATAAATATTAGCCCCTGCTGTCAATATATATAAATATTAGACGCTGCATTTCCTTAGGCCCCGCTCCACTCTCCCTAGCATGCAATCACTTCCTCCGCTCCTGTACCACAAAAAAGGTATAGATCAAATAACAACACATAAAACAGCACTTGCATGTATAGATCAACGGAATCAGACATACAAAGCTACATAACTACATACATACATAATGTATGGAAACATCGCATAGCAGGGATAGATCAACACATTAACACACAAACCCAGCTTTGTATGTATAGATAAATTGAAATTCACATGCAAACTCAGCACTGAAGGTATAGAATCAGACAAACAAGTACTGTATTTACAGGTATACAATAAAAATGTATGGAAACATAGCATTGCAGGTATAGAGCAACAGAACACACAAATCCAGCATTGCAGGTATAGATCGATTCAATGGATCTTGCCAAGGACATATAGATTGTATATGTCCGATTGTTCTACTGTCTGCGTTTAAATGTATAACTCCTTAAGCTCTCCCACCAATTAGTTTCTATATTTGTTTTATTGTGGGCATACAGAAGCCACATCTTTAGTGTTTTGAGGCAGCAGCAACATAATCCTACCCAAGAAAAGACCCTCTCTCTCCCATCACCTACTCTCAAGACACATTTGCCCATTGCTCTTTACAACTACAGGTTTGGCATCTGTGGCAAAGGCAAATGCCAATTTTAACTCTGCTTTGACTTAGGGCTATTGGTAATTTTGAAATGTGGCCACAAAGTCTGTATGTGCCGTGATCATATGGAGATTACAAGGTTCTGTGTCTCCACAGTTTCAGGCATAAAATATGATTTAAAAACATATTCAAATTGCAATTCTGACAATTTCACCTATGTCATCACATGTAGTGTCCCAATCAATATGTGGGTTGTACAAGCCGCTCTCTTAAGTGTAGCTTATAGTAACATCTGGGTTAGGGTAGACAAACCAACCTTTCGTATTGGTAAACATCTCAAGAAGGCACTAGGGCTGTTGTTTAATGAATGAAAATCTAAGATTGTCACCAAGGGGGGGTCATAGACATTATGTAATATGTCAACAAGAGTTTTTTTGGATTTTCCGATTGGTCACCCACAGACCAGGTAGACTCAATCCGGAATGGGGTGTGGGACATTGTTTTAAATCTCACAGTAAAACATATACTGATTTCTGTATTTATTGAAATTAATTTTATCGACATATTACTTCCTTAGACTATTGGGAGTTAATATGCCGTTATTTGTATTTATTGGTATATGCTCCCTACTCATTTAGGGGAAAGCAAAGCGTTACATTTCCCATATATGTTACCACTTGACCTCTTCATGACAATTGAAATACCAGGAACGTCATCGAAAAAGATCCCTATGGCGACAACTGACGTGCCTGGCACATCATGACTTGTTACATTACATTGTTGCTGTAATACCTCAATGACGAGGCATTCAGATGCTGATCTCGGCGACATCAAGGCATCCAAGTGCTCTCCTGGGATTCAACTTTTTCTCTGCCCACTACTTGCTTCTCTCTCATTTTGTTCTCCCCACCATTGCAACCTCCAAGCCACTGACTTGTCCACATGTCCTTTGCTTCCACCAAATAACCTTTGCCCAAGCAAGCAGTCACTCAACTGCAACCTCTCGGTAGATTGCTCTAAAGAGCTGAGTTCTCTCTTCTTTTTGAATATCTACCGTCTTAAGTCGTAACTTGAGTTGCCGTTATGATGAATTTTGGATCTTCCCCTTTTAATATTTACGCTTTCTCATTAATAATGCTAGAGAATCTGCTTTTAACGTAATATGCAAGTTTTTAAACTGCTGTGGTATATGCTGTAGAACTGCAGGTCCCCTGAAATGTTATCTTTTACTTGAAAGTGGAGTAGCAACTTGAAATGCCATGTTTGTAAGACAGCAGCTCTGAGAAGAAATGTTATTTTAAAAAAAAAAAAGTGAAAAAAAATAAAACATGCCAATTAAAATGTTAAGATATGCGTTGCTACTGCCAAAGCAGAGGAAGCGGTGCCGAGATTTAGATGGTGGGCTCGGAAAACCTATCCGGGTAGTTCAGAGGTAGACACTGTCCCCGTAATAATAACGGTTTCGCTTAAACGTTTCTTTTTAGGCGGTCATTTACATATGTTTGTGGCTTTACTATTAACCGGCCACTTGAAAGGACGCTTGGCTCATAGGAACGATAATAGCAATTACAAAAGGCGGACCATCTGCGAAAACAAACGGACACGAACTGTATTGTGCGACTTTCACTTCGCATCTAAACGGATGAAGAGGCGTTTACTGTGTCATCCACAAAGCTTGGAACGCACGGAAGAGGAAGTGAATCCAACGTGCGACCGTCGCTGAACGCGGGCGGAAACACTTCTAATCTTGCTTTGGAGCGTAGGGAGGAAGTAGTGTCCGTATTGTGTAGCAGGTAGGTGATAAATTAACGGTAGAAACAAAGGTCTAGGTCCCTGCATGCATTTCGGTGGAATTGCTATGGACATATATATATATATATATATATATATATATATATATATATATAATATATATATCTTAGAATGTTGTTAAACATTTGCATAACGTTTCATCATGGTTATTTATTCGACATTTAAATTGAAAATATATTCCAATAATGTGGGTATTCCCAGAATGGCTTAGCCTGTTGGTTACTTTATTGGCTAATAACGGGAATCTTTTTATTTATTTATTATTTAAAAAGAGACAGTAACGTAAATTGGCAAGAAAAAAAACAAGGAGTTGTGTTATTCTCAGTTAAAATGAGAGTATAGTTAGGGCTGCATTTTATACTTGTGTATGCAATGTGTTTTTTAATATTATGTTTAACGTGTATCTTCTCACTTTTACTTCTTTCTTCGTTTGCTCCATTTTTGTCATTTCCCCCGCTTCTGCCACACTTCTCCTTGTATGTCAAATCTTTTGCACTAGCTTGCACATCACACCATGGGCCTTCTACCAGCCCAGAAGGCCTTCTTTCCCTTGCGCTCCTTGGATTCGCTTATATGTCTTTTCCGGTGGGAGTTATCACGCCCTGAGCCTGACTTGACTCTACTGTCCCTGATACTTGGATATGTTGAACACTTCCTGGCAGTAAATCGTGTGGTTCCTACTAATATAACAAGTGTACAGGATGGAGTTGCCGCTGTGGTCACCAAGACGGTTGCAGAAGGGGAAAAGCCAAAAAGCGTGGAGAATAAAACCCGAGATGGTGCTAAGGCTGATCAAGGAAAGAGAGGAACAAGAGGTGACCAAACTAGGAAAACAAGCTCTGGAGGGCTCTCTAGAAAAGAAAAGGATAGCGGGGCATTAGATGCCTCTAGAACAGTGCAATCCAAGGAGATAATAAATGCAGGAAGAGATGGTTCAGAGGGCAGAAAGGAAAAAGACTATGAAATTGGACTGAACAACAATGCAAGCCAGACTTCAAAGATGGGGCCTGGGAAGGAGAGTATAACAGAAAATATAGAGAATCCTAAAACAGATCAAAGCCACAAGGTTATCCCATACTTTCCAACACTGGATCTGTCTGTTGTGCAGGCCCTGCATGCTCGTTTCACAGCTCAGACTCGGGGTGCAGTGGATCTATCTTGCTACCCTCGGGAAGATGGTGCATCAAGTCGTGAGCTCATTCGAAGAGTTTCAGATGTTATCTGGAACGGCCTGAGTCGCTCCTATTTTAAAGACAGGGCCCACATACAATCACTTTTCAGTTTTGTGACAGGTGAGAGCTTTGGTTTAGGCAACCTACACTGTATTTAAATGTTTGTTTGTGTGCGTAGTGCGAGAGGGCACTTCGCTGATTAATACAGTTTTTTTTAAGGGAATACGCCAGCCCTCATTAGTGCTATAATGCATGTGATGATATAGATGCATGGTCCTTTTTAATCTTTGTCCCTTTTGCAAATACATAATTCTGTATAATCCTCGCATATGCATTTGCCCCTTTCCCCATTCCCTCTGCTAGTAGTCTTGTATTACTGCCACCGGGAACACCGTAGGTCAGGGTCAATTGGACTGTCCCTTTTGTAAAGCTTCAAACCCCTCCCTAGATGCATGGACGTTACATGCAGTACAATACATTAATTTAGAGCATGTTTTTGTTTAGTTGCTGGAGTTAGAAAACAAAACTTTAGTCTCATTTCTCTGGCTGCTTTTACTAAAACCAGGAAATATTAGTATGTAAACTTCTTGAATATGCACAGTAGACCCCTATTGAAGTTGAAGCGGGAGCCAATCACATAATTGCTAGCAATGCAACAGTGTGATTGCCTGCTGTGTCTCCCATTGATTACAGTGGGCATGAATATGCACCAAAGGGACAGTTATCCGAGGTTTGAAACTGCTCTGACAGTTGGCGCTGTGTACACAAACTCCGGATAGACCCCCAGGTTGCAACGTATCTTGAGATGGTTGGCAGAACATAAAAGATGAAGGGGTTATTGATTGTGTTTTATTTGTAAGAAATGTAACGGGCAAGCATTTTTCCAGACCCTTTCGCCAGAGATTTCCACTGAAAGTGTGGTTTCTCTTTTAAAACAGCTGACCTCTTTCGTTTCTACCTTAATCTTATAGGCACAAAGCTGGACTCACCTGGTGTGGCCTTTGCTGTGGTGGCAGCATGCCAGGTACTAGGACTTTCTGATGTTCACCTGGCTCTTTCAGAGGACCATGCATGGGTGGTGTTTGGTAAGGATGGTGAGCAGACAGCTGAAGTAACTTGGCATGGGAAGGGCAATGAGGACAGAAGGGGACAATCTGTGAACTCTGGTGTCTCTGAGAAGGTGAGGTTGCAGGTTTTTGTAAGACTGCAGTCTGTCCACAACATGCTTAAATCATTTAAAGGGAAGTCCTGTGGTAACAAAATGACTGAGCATACAATGCAGTAATGTACACAATAGTATGGGTTACCATGGACAAACGCCTCATGTTTATCTCATTTTGTTTTAATAAACATTATCTGCTGATCTGGATGCTGCCATTGTCAGTCATGTAATATTTTAGAGACTTAAACCCCACACGAAACTAATTCTTTGTGGCAACTTTAATAAAGTAAGTTCCTCCCTAGACTCTTATTAGTCAGAGGGGTTAACTTATAAGGGAGAGTTGTGTTTCCATGTTTGGAAAGCAAAAGAACTTCTCACACACAAGGGTCCAATGCAGGTAGGTATATTTATTAATATGCCAGTGCTAGAGGCCACGCTAAGCTAATATGTGGCATTTTTTATAAAGCCAGCAGTTTGCAGATGAGCAATATATATGTATAAGAAACCCACTTTGTGATAATTATAAGAACCACTTTCTTAATTTCCAGCTCTTATTGTATTATAGATCTAGATCAGTTCCTACATCACTCCAATTTTCACATTATTTCTGAATGTGCTTAAATATTCATCCCTGATAAGGTATTTACCCCCAGTTGCATTTACCCCCAGGCAGCCTTTGTAACTGTGGAGTGGGAAGGAGAGAGAGAACTGACAATTTAGTCATATTAACGATTGTTAAAGTGACCGTTTGACTTACAGATAATTAATTTGATGTGTTGTTATACTTTTTCTCCATTTACAAGTGCAACTTCTCTTTTTCAGAGTTGGTTATATTTAAATGGAAGATACCTGCGCTGTGACCGCCACATGGAAGTGGCTTTCATGGTTTGTGCCATTAACCCTTCAATTGATGCTCATACGGATAGTTTGGAGTTACTGCAGTTACAACAGGTAATAATTCAACCTGGTGATATTGTCATATTTACATTATCCTTCGGATGTTTAAAGGAACACTCCAACAACGAAGAAGGCATATTAAACTACTTACAAAATACTTAAATACACATTCCTTAGTTATAGAAGAATAATATACTTAGTAGGGCTGCAACTAACGATTATTTTCATAATCGATTAGTTGGCCGATTATTTTTTCGATTAATCGGAAAAAAAAAACAACTTTTTTGTTTATTTAAAGTAAAAACGTATAATTTATATTAAGATGTGTCATTAACACTGACATAATAATAATAAAGCTATATTTTAAAGGAACCCAAACACACTATTTTAATACCAAAAAAAGTTTTACTAGTAAATATTAATTCATGTAAACTATTTTTTCATATTTATTAAAAACTATGAGAAAAATGCCTCTTGTTTATATTTTCTAGTTATGCACATCTCACTCCCAGCTTGCAACTCTGCCCTATATATGCCTTATACTTCCTATGTACCAGAGATGCCACTGTGCCCCCCAATATGCTTTATACCTCCTATATGCCACTAACATGCCATTCTGCCCCCTGATATGCCACTCTGCCCAGATATGCCTTATAGCCCCCTATATGCCAGTGTGCCCCCTGATATGCCTTATAGCCCCCTGATACGCCACTGTGCCCCAATATGCCTTATACCCCCCAATATGCCACCATGGCCCCTGATATGCCTTACACCCCCAATATTCCACTGTCCCCTGATATGCCACTGTGCCCCGATATGCCTTATAGCCCCCTATATGCCTTATACCTAATATGTCACTGATATGCCCTTTACCTCAATATGCCACTGTGCCCCAATATGCCTTACACCCCCTATACGCCACCATGCCCCCTGATATGCCTCATAGCCCCTTTATGCCACTGTGCCCCCCTGATATAAGAAAAACTGACAGTGCTAAAATAGGCATAAAATATATGCTTTAATAAATATTGACAAAAAAGAATAGATAATACACAATACAATATATTATATTGTATTGTGTATTATATAAATATATATAATATGTTGACAATACAAACAATAAATCATATATTACAGCAATCAATTCAACCTTCCCGACCAGGGGTTAAAAACAAAAGAAACACAGGGCAAATAAGCATAAAAATAAAGATAATAATCCATGCTTACCTTACCTAGTGGTGCTTACTTGCTCCGTTTTTTTCTGTTGCTATATTAACCCCTGGTGGGGCAGGTGGAAGTGAAGGGAAGTAGCGGAGTTTGCGCACATCGCACACTTAAATCCAAATCCCCTGCACCGCTGCACTGGACCTGGATCCTCTCCGGCAGCCGGTGGGGGTCTGTGCGATGCGCGCAGACAGCCGCTTCTCCTCTCCACTTCCGCACCGGAAGGTCACATGACGCCGGGTTCAGTAATATAAGCCCCAGCGGAAGTGGAGGAGAGGGGAGAAGCGGACCCTCACCGGGTGGCAGAGTTAACAGGTTTCTACTGTTATAAATAGAGATCGGATTATAGAAGGAAGGGAGTTTTGTGTGTGTGTATGCATTAAAGTGCATATGATGCTGGAGTCTCCCTCCCTTATGTCCCAGCAAAAGCAGACTTAATATTAAGTCCTCCACTAATGTCGCTGATTGTGGCTAATTGCAGCTGTGATTAGCGGCAGGACAGTTGCTGCCGGATGCCCTGATACCCAGCAAACTTGAGGAGCCAACCACGGGGACGTTGCAACAACAGTGTCTGTTGACATTGCCCCTGGCAGTGATCACTGCATCTATCTGCCTCACTGATTGTGTGGAAAAATAGGAAATTATTGGCACAATTTTTTTTTTATTTCAATAAGCTTTTAATACATTTAATTAAATAAGTTGTCATGCTGACTTGCTGTTCATTGAGGTGTCATAAGAAAAAAAAATCTCCACACGTTTGTAACACATCCCACTAGCTACATATGCAATGCTGCCTCGCAACCTACGTTTTTAAAACAATTTAAAAAATTACTTGTCCTTACCTCTGAGTGCCAGGAGTCATTGCACATGACTGTAGGAGGCTGGGAAAATTTTCATAGATTGATAGCCTACGCCGAAAGAAAAAAAAAAAAATTAATCCACCAGTTTTGAAATTGCTTCTACATGGTAGGTGCAACTCCTAACCAGCCATTTGGAATTTAAACTCTATGTGTGTTCTGGGGTACCTCCTCCGCTACCTTTTGTTGTGCCACTTTTCTGTAGCACAGCAGACGTTTATTATTGGCTGTTGAGCCACATTTGCACTTGAATTTGGGTGGGTGCAGTTAAACATGGTTAAAATTGCAAAAAAAAAAAAAATCCTTCTCATAAGGGTGTGAAGTACATAGTAGTAGTGAAGGGGTTAAACTAGTTTCTAAATATCTTCAAAACAATTACACTGATTTTTTTTTTTTTTTAAAAAAGTACAAGCTTATAGATAGTTTTGCTAAATTAATTTAATTAAGCTAAAAGCTGTAAAGGTGGCAGTCCCCCTAAAGCTGGATACGTTGCTAACAGAAGTGTAACTGCAAAGAGCAGATAATTCTGTAACTCAATGAGAAGAAATTATTTATTTAAATTATTTTTTAAATTACATGCATAATAATGACTCCTGTGGATGTCAACATATTTCTGAAAAGCTAATAGTTTATCATATCTTTTTAGAGTTTGCTGTGGGTGCTGTATGATGGAGGACACCTAAACAAGTAAGACATATTCTCTGACCTTCTGTTACTATTACACTTGTTCTGCTGTAATTTTTTATTGTCCCAATTCCATTCTGTTTTGGTGCCTCTTAAGGCGCATCTTTCTTTCCCTCATACTTGGATTATTAGTCCACCACTGTACATTACACTATTTTTAAGGTATCCTATGGCCCTGGGTAATCTGGCAGATCTTGAAGACCTTTCCTCAACCTCTGGGCGCCCCAAGCCTCTTGAATTATATAATAAGGTGAGCACGGTTAGTTTTTTGTTGTTGTTTTTTTTAACTTTGTTTAATGATTTTGTAAATCTCTATCATTTCTTCCTCTTTGTCAGGCTATTCATTCCTCCCGAGTACACTATGAAAATCAACACCTCTACCCGCACATTTACTTGGCTGCGTACCACTGTCGGAATAAAAATGTGCGTGAAGCGCTGAAAGCCTGGGCTGAGACATCTGCGGTTATACAGGAGTGAGACTTGTTTCTTGCACAGTCTATCCCTCTTTTTCCCTGCCTACTGGCATCTCTAAGAGTCTATTCTTATACTTTTTAAAGCTGGATAGAGAGAATTTTAACTTTCTCACATAATGTATTTTTTAGATTTTGTGCTTTTTCACATACTTTTTTTTTATCTCTAGGTATAATTACTGTCGTGAGGATGAGGAGATCTATAAAGATCTGTTTGACATTGCAAATGATCTTCTGCCTAATCTGTTGAAAGAGGAATCGGTGTTATCAGATAGTTTGGTAAGTGACAAGTGAGGTACAAAATTGGGCATTTATGATATTAAGAGACTAATGATTCTTCTACTTTTTGTAGTGCGGCTCTGCTCTTCAAGACCCTTCCTGCTTTGCAAACCTTTTGCGTTTTTATGACGGGATCTGTAAATGGGAGGAGGACAGTCCCACTCCGGTATTGCATGTGGGATGGGCCACATTCCTTGTCCAGTCACTTGGGAGATATGATGCACAGGTAATATTAGCTAAGTAAATCAATTTTAGCAAGGGGTCCTAGTCAAATTAAACATAGGGCTATGAATTTTTTTTGAGATGGTGTACGTTACCATACAATGACTGTATGATTTTCCAAGAGAATTGTGGAGAAAAATGTTTGAAGGGTTGCTTGTAACAGGAAAAAAGAACTTTGACGTAGGGTGGTAAATGCCAGCTCACTGTGGATGTGAGAAATGGATGCAAAATATGACCTGCCATCTTTGTTTATTCAGGTCAGGCAACAGGTTACAATAGTCAACTTAGAACCGTCTAATGAAGATGATGACATTGAAGACACCAGAAGAAGAGGTCCAAGACGGGAGTCAAAGCATGAAGAAACTGTCCAGCCATGCTCTGCCCCTTCCCCTGAGCAACAGGGGAGGGAAGCAAAGCTTGCACAGGAACTAACGCTCACCTTCCAGAGCCAGAAGATGAAAGGAATGAAGGAGTTGTTGGTAGCAGCAAAAGTAAATTCCAGTGCTATTAAGCTTCAGCTCACTGCTCAGTCACAAGTGCAGCCAAAAAGAGCTCGGGGGACGACATCAAGGGACTACACGTTGGGTTATTTAAAGAGGCAACGCAAAGGAGTATAAAAAATGTTAACGATGGTAGTGGCGTTTTTTGTATTTTTTATATTCTGTGTTTATTTTTTAAATAAATGGTATATTCTATGTTGTCTATGTATTCCTGAGTCCAGGATACTTCTCCTGGCATGGAGATTGGGAAAGCCCTGTCTGCGTCTCTGTAACCGCCAACCAGTCTCCAGCCCACACGAGGTGCTGCTTCCCTGCGGTCCCTAGAGATTCACTCTCTGGGTGTCAAGACCCCACTCTTTTCTGCGTGCACGAGGGTTGAAAAACCATAAGGCCTTTTAAGTGGCGTAAGTCTGTTGTTTGCACCAGACAGCCATTAATATTTGGCACCTTGTAGCCCAATAAATTATACAAGTGCTAGAACTCTCCTGCTCCCTAAAAGGGCCTTGGCCTGGTGAATCAGAGCACTACTCTCATCAGTCACAGACATCAGTTTGGGGGCAGCACATGTTGCCATATGGCCCTCCACTTACCATTCTTATTTCTTTTATAGGCTGATTTTTCAGGACATAATACTATTATCCCCCTTCAGCTTAGTGTATTGTCTGTGCGATCTAAGCACTGAGTCAGAGCACTACCCTAGAGCTGCAACTAACGATTATTTTCATAATCGATTAGTTGGCAGATTATTTTTCCAATTAATCGGATAAAAAAATAAATGTACATTTTTCATTTATCTAAAAAAAATTAATAAACAGTATGTTAAAAACAAACGTCAGAATAAAAAGAACTTTGATAAAAATTTATTTCTTGTTTTTATTTCCCAACCTCCCCCCCCCAGTTATGCATATTTGAGTCAAGGCTTGCCACACTACCCCCCACATATGCCACACTGCCCTTAAATTAACCCTGAAGACCCCATTAACCATAACTACCCCTAACTTAACCCTAAACACCCCATTAACCATAACTGCCCCTAAATTAACCCCCACCTCCCATAACGTTCAGCAGCCCAAATATTAATGTTATACTCACAGATGAGTTCCTTAGCAGTGTAGACGCTATAAGGAAATGGGCGGGGCCAATCGTCAGTATGACTGCAGGGAGGGACTGGTTATTCAGTTACAGACACAATGCTTTTCTCCTCCAGTTCACGCACTGGACATTTATATGTAATATTGTAATATCTCCATCAATTCGCACTTATGCTCTGTTATGTTCTGTTGGTCTCGGTATTGTTTTATCATTTCCTGTTTTTTTTTTTTTTCTTTTGTTTTACCCCCTATGGAGAAATTTATTGAAACCTCTACAAATTCACCAAGCCGATAAGGCGGCCGCTAGAGTGAGACAGCTGTGCTTGGCTACAGTAACCACGCGAATTCCTAACCCGGATACCACAGAAACGGCTATGGCGCAGGAAATTATAGCCATCATTTTTCTCCTTCTGGATGCTAAACTATGTGCCCCAATTGACAACTCCTTAACTGAGCTGATAGAACAAAACCAGGGCATTTCGGTGCTGGAATCAAGGGTCTCTGACCTGAAAGATACATATACCGCCTGTAAACAAACCATGGCTTGGCTCATGAAGAGGTTATAGCACTACTTATAGATTAGGCTGAAGACCTGGGAAATAGGAGCAGGCACAATAACATACGTCTGATTGAAGTACCAGAGTCAGTGAAGGGGTCAGCAACTAGTGTCTGACTGGCTACCTCGTACCTAGCTCTACTCCAAGATCGCTGTCCCACTGCTAGTTGAGAGAGTGCACAGAGTCGGCTCAGATGCCAGCAATTTATCCAAGAGCCTACCGTAAACTACCTCAAATGTGCTATAACAATCTGGAACTGCTTGTGTTTCATGAGGTCTCTCCCTTTGAACGGGTAAGAGGAAGCAGGAATCAACGATCGCTAGTGAGGCATTTAGACACCGAAAACCCACCCCAGGGCCCGCTGTGACCGCTGCGGAGAGTAGTCACAAGCGCCACTGCGAGAGAAAAGAAATAAGCAAGTTTCCAAGAGGGTCTCTCAAAACCTTCCTGAGAACTCTGGCTCCCCCAGATAGGTACTGCATTCAACCATGCAAGTCAATGGAGCCCAGCTTTCTAATCACAATGTGAAAAAAATAGTAAAATAAATGTAAAAAAGTTAAAATAAATGTCAGGGAACCTTCCAGTTCCAAATGTAAAAAGAAAAAAGTAAAAAAACAAATTATATATATATATATAAAAATATGTTCTTTTTATGAGCAGGTCCTATAATTAGCGCTATATCTTCACAGACCTTGCATGGAAAGAGTTAAAAAAAACGGCGTGTTAAATGCACATGGGGTGTCTATGATTTGATGGGGTAAATCAAATTGTCCCCGTTTAAAGATGTCCCAAAAATAGGGCATGGGCACAGACGGGCCAGATGTCCAAATTCCAAATAAATGCACGCTTCTCAAAGGTGGCCTTTTACCTCCCAAACAACCCAACAAACCCATGCATGGTTGGTATCACTGTACTCAGGAGATGTTGCTCAACACATAATGGGGTGTTGCTTGACAATGACATATGCCAGGAGCTGCAAGTTCATACATAAAGTAGGTGTGTGGGAAAAAATACACACAAAAAAATAATACTGCAAACTTTGAAAAAATGCTGGTGGTAAAATGTGTGCATGCAAATAGGTAAAATACCAGCATTTGAAATAGCCTGGGGTGTCTAGTTTTCAAAATATATGGTTTTATTGGGCACACTGGAATGGCCCGGCTCAAAGATGTATCAAATAGGGCATGGGCCGTGGATCACCAAATTCCAAAGTTCAACATTGAAAAATGTGCATGTCCCAAATGTGGCCCTTTTGAACCCCCCCCCAGGCAAACCCATTCATGTGGGGTATCGCTGTACTCAGGAGATGTTGCTGAACACATATTGGGGTGTTTTATGACAGTGACATATACCAGAACCTGTTAATTCATACCTGAAATAAAACGTGTGTGAAACAAAAATGACTACCACAATGTTTGACAAAGAGTAGTGGTAGAATTAGTGCATGGAAAGAGTTAAAATACTAGCATTTGAAATACCCTGGGGTGTCTAGTTGTCAAAAATATATGATTTGATGGGGTAAATTGCATTGGCCGGCTTCAAAGATAGCCAAAATGGCACGCGATACGTGTAGAGTGGCAGCATATCTATTCCACTAAATTTTTTTTTCTAAGAATCTAAATTTTTCTTTAAGAAAGCACCCAACTTTTAGGGTGCGGCCTATAATCGAGCTAATATGGTAATATGCCAGTATTTTAAGTCTTTCCATGTGAGAATTCTTTTACCTGGGGAGAAGCCAGACACGGCCCCTTATGCCGATCACGTTGTTGCTGAATGCCTCGACGTCAAGGCATTACAACAACACCGTTTGGGTGCAGAAAGCAAACGTAGCTCGCGTTTTGCACCCGTTTAAAGTCATGACGGTCCTGGCATGTCAATTCTCATTAGCCCTTCGTTTTCGGGTGACATGCCCAAACCGTCAATTGTCATTAAGGGGTTAATCTTACCTAAGGAAGACTTGGATCACGGATATCCTCTGGACCTACAAAAATGTCCTCTTAATGGAAAGAAAGTGGGTCTGTTTCGTGAATACACTTGTTTGGACTGCATGTAGTTTCTGTCCAAAGCTGTGGTATGCGACATTGAGTGACCAGAAAAGTGGCTTTGTCCTTCCCTGGCCCTGTTGAAAACATTTTGGGGAAAAAAAACTTTTTCATCAAGCTTTTAGCTTTATCAAAAGATGTAAATGTATTCACATATTTCCCCAACTCTTCTACAAAAGAATCTCCTAAGAGATTACCCTGGGCAGATGGACCAGGTTATAGGATAACTGTGCCAACTGAGGGTCAAGATGAAGAAGGAGAGAGTATCTCTCTTTCGTAGTTAATGTTGAGTTAGTATTTCCCAGCAGGCAAAAAGGACCTTTAGCATAGTTATTTATTTTAGTATATTCTGAAATTTGGCTATTGGCCTGATAATATCTAGGAGTTAATGAGCAGTCTAGACAGACCCTGCAGGGGATATCCTGCCCTCTGATAACCTCCCGTGTGACATCAGCACCCGGAAGATGTGACCTCAAAGGGAATTCTAAATGTAATGGCTTTCCGGCACTTGCGCTTGCGATCGGGCAACAGAAAGCTATGTCCCTGCCGCTGCAAGAAAGTCAGGATGTACCTGTACGTCCTAAAGGGCATAACTGAATACTTTTTTAGGACGTACAGGTATGTCCATAAGGGACTGAAGAGGTTAATGTATCACATTTATTGTGTTTACAAAGATAAACGACCTGTTGGAGAGGAAAAAAACGCCACTGAAAACAGTAATAAACTAACCTTGCTGATTGTGAACCAAATAACTGTGTTGATGGGGTTATCGAGACTGATCACGGTCAACTCTAATTCACAACCTGAAGTATCACACCAGCACAAAATGTCCGGTTTGTACATACCCCACGATACACAGAGGAGACTGACAACACTAAAAATCAAGGCCACAATGGACCCACAACCATCTCTGCTAGATGGTCCAAAAACAATTCGGACTAATTCTTTGGCTAGTTTTTGGCCCGTTTGTTTTCGGGGCAAAAGATTTCGTTCACTGACCATTTGTTTCAGCTGAAAATTTGGGGGGCACCTTTGATTCAGGAACTAAATTCCTTGTCTAGTGCCCCACCCTTACTCTCTCACCCTCTCTCTCTCTCTAAATGAAACACCTTCTCTACCAACCACTTCTGCATCTTTTGTCTACTCCCTTCAATCTTAATCTGCTATCTTATTTCTTTGTTCGCATTTCCGCAAACATAACCTGGGGGAACTTCTGCAAAATGGTGGCGCTGTGGTAATGTCGTTGAATCGGGCAAAAGGACGTTACTGAAGACAATATGGCAGGCACTTAAGGTGACGTGCTCTCCCCAATGCTCCAGCTTTGCATTGGTGGAAGTTCCTGGCGGGTTATGTCCCGAAGATGTGCATGAAGACAGAAGATAGCGGATTAAGGATTGAAGATAGAAGATAAAGAAGAAGTTGCGGAAGAAGATGTGGAAGCGGTCGCAGGGAAGGTATGAAACATTTGGAAAGAGTGTGAGAGAGAGTGAGAGAGAGAGTGAACAAGTGAATGTGGACCCATGAATTTCAGATGAAAGTTCTAAGCTTTTTGCTTCATTTTCACATCTGATTTGTGGGGAGGTCTGGCATTGTTTTCTGGGCGTAGTACAAATCGCCAATTTACCGGCTACCTCCGCTGACTTGTGCTCTCTTAGCCTGGGACACCACACTTTTCCTGGTTCCCCAGTCACTAGCCGAGACTCAGTGTAGGGTAAAACCAAAACAAAGACTGATTTATTTCTCACACACAGGGCTGGATATATCCAGCAAAACACACATTTACATAAAACAAGATATTGGCACACAAACTGCCCCCTTAATCTGCCTCCCAGAGACAACAGGGGCAGTAAAGGGATTAACAATACAGTAGGTTCCCAACCTCCATCATCTATTACTGGCTGAAACCAGTTCCAGGGATGGCCAGGGTAAATGTCTGTAGTAGTGGAACTGGGGGGAAGGGGGGGATAATAATGCACCATGGGGTGGGGGTCTGATATTAAACTAAAACAATGGCGGTCATTCCCTGGTGGCATATCCTGGCTGTCTGCCAGAGAAAATCCCCTCAGTGATGACATGTTATACTGCTGGGGGTAGCCACAGAAGTCCTTACAAACTCAGACGCAAAATAGACGCAAGGTAAGCAATTGGCAACAAGAGCAAATAAATATAAATAAACATAATTATATTGTAATTACTGTATTTGCTCGATTATAAGATGACCCTAATTATAAGAACACCCCCCAAAATTTTAATATTAATTCAGGAAATAAAGAAAAAAAATGAATATGACTACCCTGTAAGGAAAAAGTTATTAGTAAATATTAATTCACATATTAACTATTTTTCATGCCTTATATCCCCTATATGCCACTCTGCCCCCCCCCCTCCAATATGCCTAATCCCTGATGTATCCCTAGACTTGTCCCCTGTGCTCCAGACTCCCTGGTGTTAAGTGGGGGCAGCCAGTGGACGTCTGCGCAGAACCTCCGATACTACCCAACACTTACGCTGAGGCTTCTATGACTGAGCATCGGAAGCCACGTCACACTGGTGTTCCATTGTAGAAGCCCCTGCGGAAGTGGTAGCAGCAGAGGTTGTCTGCATCGTGCAGACGCCTAGCGGCTGCCAGAGAGGAGGATCCAGGTCCCCTGCAGCGCTGTGGAGGATCCTCCTCTCTGGCAGCCAGTGAATGTCTGACAACCTCTGCTGCTTCCGGCACTTCTATAGTGGAGCAACGGAAGATCATGTCACGCCGGCGCTCCGTCACAAAAGTGCTGGCAGCAGCAGAGGTTGTTTGCGCGCATTGCACAGACGTTCACCGACTGTGAGAGAGTAGGATCCAGGTCGCCTGCAGCGCTGCGGGGGATCTGGATCTTAGTCTTGTAGTTACACCTCTATTTGACATCTGATTATAAGACGGCCTCAAATATAACACGAGGGGTATTTTCAGAGCATTTGCTGAAAAAACCTTGACTTATAATCGGGCAAATACAGTATATAGCATAAAGTGCATAAGTGTTTTTGTTTTGTTTTTTTAGAAATATGAGACTAATACTTTCTCTTTCTGAGAGCGAGCTGCAATGTACGCTATCCATTCTTTATATTTCACTGTTTTAAGAGACAACTGAGAAGTTTGTCTCTTTAGGCACAGCAGTACTCATAACATTTCACTATTAGCCCACACAAATAGCACATCATGTAACAAAAAAAAATCATGTTTGCAAACACTGATCAACATCTTTCATATTTAACCTTGTCACTATCAACATAGATAAAACTACGAAGCCAGGGAAAATGTGGCTTTTTTTGTTACCGTATTTTTTGTTCATATTAAAGTATGTTTTTTATATGAACGTATGGTTTGTATTTGTACCGGAAAAAGACAATATACAACTTGTTAAATTAAATGAGAAGGGAGGAAATTATGATTACAAAAAAACAAGCTTAACACCTTACAAAGTGAAAAATATAAATAACAGCCTTGGTCTTTATTCCCTTAATGCAGTACCGGGGGGCCGTCCGCTCAGGGGGGCACCACCATCCCTCCAGAGGCAGACGGTAATGTCCGTCTCTAGAGGAGCAGGCCCGGTTGGGGAGATCAAAGATCTCCCTGCAACCGGCTTGAAGTCAATCAATGGAGCGGGAGGTCTGTTAATGCAGACCTCCGATCCTGCGACGCGCGTGGCAACTGATGCTGTGCGTCGGGATTTTATGACATTTCCTGGCGGAAGGACAGGACACAGAAGAAGAAGAGCCAAGAGGAAGAACGAAGAGGAGGAGGAAAAGTGACAGAGAAAAGGTAGGAAAGCATTCAGTGAGAGTGAATTAGTAAGTGTGTGAATGATGGGTGTTATGCTGTAGTTTATGCTGAATGTTTGTGAATGAGTGTGCGTGATAGCATGGATGTGTAAGTGTGGGGGGGGTACCATGGCATAGGGAGGCTGTAATCACATTCCTATCATGCCCAAGTTCCAGCATGTACTGGCGGCTGGGCATGATAGGACTGTGATTGCTGTTATATATATTATTGTTTTTTTTGTCCAATTTTGGTCCAGTCACACTTTTATTAAAAGTAAGTAACGCATCAAAATTGGACAGAAATATTTAATAACAATATTAATATATATATATATGATTGCTAACAGCAATCACACTCCTATCATGCCCAGGCAGCCAGTACATGCTAGAACCTGGCCATGATTGGAGTGTGATTGCTGTTAGCAATCACACTCATATCATGCTAAGTCAGACAGTATATGCTGGAATCTGTGTATGCCTGGGCATGATAGGATTGTGATTGCTGTTAACAATCATATATATATATATTAATATTGTTACTGAATGTTTCTGTCCATTTCTGTTCTAGGTAGGTGCATGCAAATAAGGTTAACAATTATCACCTTTGCCTCTATATCCACTTTGTACATGGATCCCGTGAAAGTAATTGCCCGCTGTACAAGACAGCCTTTAGACAAAACACGGGAAGAGGTGCAATAGCCAGATTACCTTATTTGCATGCACCTTGTGGTTGTGGCAGCACCATGAGATTTCTGAGGGGAAAAACAAGCCTTCTAGCTTGTCTGGTATCTGTAGATGAGTGTTTAATAATACTTCTAGTACCCCTTAAATTTAAATGAAAGGGTTTCCATTACCTTTACCCACCATAACTTAT
>VKOC01000004.1:9320546-9332546 GCA_009364415.1 Spea multiplicata
TGCAGCCCTTCACTAAACCTTACCAACTGAATTATTAATAAACTAAAACTAAACATTGAACCTAAACGCAGAACCAAGAAGGACATACCTTTAGACCACAGACTGAGACAAACACTTTATAAAGGAAATAGAGCTGAAGCTAAGAGCAAAACCGGAATCAAGGAATTAGAGGTTCAGGACAGATAATACGGAAATGCAGGAACAGATTACAGCAAAACATGGGAACTGAGGCAAGGCAAGGAAACTGAAGCAGGCAAGGAAACCAGAGATGAGTAGCTTCGCAGCCTGAATGGGGCCTGACTTAGAGTGGCCCTTACAATTGCAAAGTTATGCATTATGGTAAAATAATAAAAATGCAACCTATTCTTTAAATTGGGGAAACTACCAATGAGAAGGAATAACGGTTGACAACAGTGCGCAATGACAGCAAGCAGCTGCAAGGGCCATGCATAAAAAGAGGTATTGATTCAAGGTAAGACCTCACCTTGAATAGGTGGTACAATATTGGGCACCGGTCCTTAAAAGGACATTATGGAATTAGAAAAAGTGCAAAGGAGGGCTACGAAATTAATAAGGGGATTGGGAGATACTAGTTATGAAGAGAGAAAAATGGGCCAGCACACGCATCTGAACAACATTGACAAGGGCCAAATTTTGATGGCTAGATGGTCCGAACATCTCCAAAACTCCAAAAGTGGTCCAAGGAGGGAAAAGAGACATCTCCAAAACTCCAAAAGTGGTCCAAAGAGGATAAAGAGGTGAACAGGCAAAACGGTCATGGGCCAAGGCTCATTGATGCACGTAGGGGGGTGAAGGCTGGCCCATGTGGTCAAATCCAACAGATGAGCTCAGGGGCGTAAGTAGATGCCTCAGGGCCCCGGTGCGAGAATCTGTTAAGGGCCCCAACCCAATCTAACCCCCTCTCACACATCTACCTCCCTCTCGCACCATCTACCCCCCTCTCCCTACCCCCATTCTCACTATCTACCCTCTCCCTACCCCCATTCTCACTATCTACCCCTCTCTCACACTATCTACCCGTCCCCCCTTCCCAGGCTATCTACCCCCTCTTCTCCCGTCTCACTATTCTACACTCTCCCTTACCCTTCTCACTATCTACCCTCTCCCTACCCCCTCTCCCCTCTTCTCGGGCTATCTACCCCCTTTCCCTCCCTTCTCACTATCTACCCTATCCTCCCATTCTCACTATCTACCATATCCCCCCATTCTCACTATCTACCCTCTCCCTGCCCCTCTTTGTGGGTCACTTATCGTGCAGTCCTGTGGTGGGCGGCGCAAGGCCTCTGTCTTGCTGCTCTGCCACGTTGCGCGCAGCTTCACTGCTGAGTACCGGCATATGACGTCATATGCCGGCACTCAGCGTGAATCGCCGTCACCCGAGACAGGCGCCATACGCTTCCACCACTTTGGGCCTGATAGCCACAGACCAGTCAGGGTGTTCATGCTGATCCCTGTCCACTGCTAATGGTGCCTAGAATGGGCATGTGAGCATACAAACTGAACCATGGAGCAATGGGAAAAAAATGGCCTGGTCTGAAGAATCACATTTTCTTTTACATTACGTGGATGTCAGGGTGGCGTGCGTAGCTTACATGTCTCTCAGAAGTCGGACTCTCCCCACTCAGAGGAGAGCAAGAAGAAATTAATATTAGTATATATTAGAACATATATTAATGCAAAAGAATGAGGTTGATCTGTGCCAACTTTATTTTTTGTTAAAGGTGACAATTTTATTTGCAGCCAGTGCCATAGGGTAGGTATAAAAAAAAGTGTAAACAAATATAGGCCACATATTCACATTCCCTAAACTTGAAGCGCACAGCTGAGGTTAATATAGCATAGTAGTAAATAAAATTCACAATGGGGCAGGATTAATGTGTTGATTATAAAACTTGCCGTTTATTAAAATATACACTGAATACCAAAATAACTAAATATCACAATAAATCATTAGGTGAACATTTGGAAAATGCACTTTTTTAAGTAAACATCAAATTAACCTAAAAAAGAATTATTAAAAGAAAACAAGAAAATCGTAATTATCTTCTAGCATTAGTTTGTACAACCCTGTGTGTTTGGCCAGCAAATGCTAAATAATGTGGTATGTTTTCACAATATTTCAGTTTAAATATATATATATTTACTTATTACAATATTACATTATATATTGCTCTGTAGAATAAAGTTAAACACTGTCCACCACAAAAAAAATGTTCTCTCAAAAATGGAAAATGGGATTTTTTTCCCATAAATCAAAAACAAAAATAATTAAGCTCACCTGCCACAAGGCAAGGCACACTCTCAATAGGGTGAGAACCTACTCTCACCTCCTACAAAGTGGGGACACAAAGCTGTTTATACTGCTACCAAAACCCTATTAATGTGTTGGGGGAGGTGCAATTAAACCTCCTACCAATTAACCCCTGGACCTGCATTGGTAAGATGGCATGGGACTGTTATTCCCCATGATCTGGCACAGGCCTTGGCCAACTAGGACCCAGTATTATTAACACTTACCTAAAGCTTCATGGGTTCATTTTGTTGGTTATGCAGTTGACAATAATGAATGACAAGATTCTGACTAGGCCTAAGAGCTCTCTATGGGCAATAGTCCAACTGCTCAATGTGCCGCTAACAAGAGTCATCTCTGATTTTTGCAGGAGGACTTTCATGCTTTAAAAGGTGCTATGTGCCTGGTATATCACATAGCCCAGTTCTCAGCCGAAAGGATAGTGGCCAAGGAGTAGCATATTTTGTTAGTGGAAGCATTGCCTATGCCCTCTTTCTCTGTAAAGAAAAGACTGCTAAATTTTGTATATACCACATAATTTTCAACATTCACACAGCCTCTGGTTTGGAAGATGTCTTCTAAGAGCGTAATTGTGATATCATAAATATTGAATATCATTTATCAGCGTTGACTTGGTTACTGCAAATTGTCCTCTCTCTTTGTTGCTCTTGTTTCTGTTTTAGGGCTTGCATAGCTCTTCTGTACAAATCTAGGAGACAAAAGAAGTTTAATTAACCTAGCCACATCAAAACCATACATTTCTGTTTGATTCTTTTCACCTTTTTGTGTGTAGAGGTTCTTTGATTGATACCATTCAACTGGGGAAACATATTTAGTTTGTGCATGTATGTGCTAATAAACATGGAGTATAGTAATGTAGCTATACACAATACCTTTTTAGTTTACAAGTGAATTAAAATATTAGATATGGCTACTAGGCTTCACATATTTACCACTCAATTAGTAAATCTGTTTCTGCTTCCTTTTCTATCGTACAGATATAATTTCTCATTATAATGTATTTTGCCTTCTTAGTCCCTGCTCATATCCCTTTAGTTGTTAAATCTTCTCACCAAATGTATTACTCATGTCTCCGGAGCTGGTTCCAGTCTCCTGTGACTTTATTTGGTTCTTCAAAATGGCTTTTCTTTTTTTCTTTCTCTTCCTTGATCCTGAATACAAAACCATTACATTTTTACAACTTATCATGAATGTTGTTGTTTGGACAGCTTGTTTTGTGTCACTGTCAAGATTGCCACCAATTGACTTGTTTTTGCTATTAAAATATTTCACGTATTTCTAACCAATGATACGATGCAGTTAAGTAAGTGATTTAATTTCTGTGAAATTATACAGTCTACAGTCTTCAGGTAATACATACAGTGACATGTAAAAGTTAAATTTCTGGGAAAAATGCAATATAACAAATAATATAAAAATACAAATTTAAAAATATTGTGATTCAATTCAGCTGTGTATTCTAGTCTAGGTCAAAAGGCCCTGGCCTGGGGCTGCAGGCCCACATGGGTCTCTGGTGCACAGCTGCTTAATTTGTCGGTTACAAGGAAGAAATAAGATCTCCCCAACTTGCCCATTTACAGGATGTAAATGGCATTGCTTGCCTAAGACACAAAGCACAGGGATATAGCATCATATGCTGACATTCAGCAGTGTGTGGCTTTATCTTCCTGTGCATAATTGCCCCTCCACTCAGTGATGTATGCTGGCCTAGGCCACCCCCCCTGTTGCCAAACCATGGAGGCATATCACCCCCTTGGGGGATCAAGCCCCCAGTATCCCACTGCTCAAATATCCCATTACAGGTAAGATCTTTGATCTCCTCAACTGGCGCATTTACACTATAGGGTCTGTGAGGACTGTGAGCACAGCCCCTATAATCTGCATTAGAAGGCTCTGTGTGCCTTCAAAGACACGGAGTACAGGATATGAGGTCATATCCAGGCACTCTTTGTATAATGGCAAGGTGCACCTATTAAAGTACTGCAGACTCCGAAGTACTGCCCTAGGTTGATCCTAGTGTTGAAGGTTAATGCATCACTGTCTTCATTCCATCCTCCTTCTCAATAATTTAGTTTATCTATGCAGGTTCACTCTTGGCAGGCATTGATTCAGTTATCTCATCTGTATTTGCATGCTGTTCTTACCAGTGGGTCGGTTACTGTGCTGTGTCTCTGGCTGAATTACTGTTCTGTGTCCCATTAGATGGGTGTTTTGGGCTGAGCCGGAAGGAGATAATTTTTGTCCGACTGCCCACTTATCCTCTTCATCCATCTCATCTTCATTCTTCTTTGCTATCTGAGGCATAGTGGGCTCTTTCGCTCTTACCCTCTTTTTCTTTTTCAGTGTATGCAGATTGTTACCTGTCTGGATAGACAGGATAGGATAAACATGATTATATTATAAATATACCATCATGATAAAATACCTGGCACTAAACAATGAAGACGGTTACAGTTGTTAGAGGTAAGGGGTAATACATAAAAGATTTGTGTAATTATTTGAGTACATGGGTAGGTAAAGGCAGTTATTTAAATATCAAAGGTGGGTTAACCTATCTTCGATCTTTGCTTATATGAAAGACTTGGCAAGTACTGCAATGTGGTGGTATAATCTTTTTGTGGTAGTATTTCTTCATTTAAATAAACTCTCTGTTGATTCCCTTTAGGTATTTAAATGTTTCTATCATATTTGTTATGTTTTTCTTCCAGGGATAGGTGTAGGAACCCCTAAAAATCTGGGTGGATAGGATTTCTCCCCATCAGATACCTATTTCCTCACTATCCCACTTTCTCCCCATCTCTTTTTTTGCAAACAAGTACAATAATATATAACTTGAAACACTGTACGTTTAATACATTAAATATAGGAAGAAACAGCTAATCTTTGTAACAAAAACATTTTTTTTATATATATTGAAAAAATGGACCCTAGGCAAGTATTTCCTTTTGGCCCCATTCATGTTCCCTCTGCTCCCACACCAAAAAAATATATTTGCCGCACCTGAGTGCAGATTAGGGGAAGACTGTGAGAGTCGGTGCTGTCTTCCATCCCTCTGATCCTACCGTGACATTGACAGGTCCTCTCCCCAGCAATCATCCCCAGAGTCCCTTTGTCCCCACATTCACTAAGCCATACCTCTCTTTTACTTACTCCCTGTAGTTCAGGTATAGATCAAATAAACACATTTAAATAGCACTACAGGTATAGATCAACGGAAAAAGACATAAAAAAACCCTATATTTGCAGATATACATAAATAATGTATGGAAACATAGCTGTCAGGCCACATTCAGACTGCGGAGCTGCATGTCGTTTGTTTCCCTGTCTTGTTTGGCATCCTCCCCCATTACATTAAACACACACAGATGGACGCTCTGTAATTTATGCATAATGAACGCGCACCATAGGTTTATTTCGTCCACGGTGAGTACTCGTGGTACTATATCCAGTACATCTTTTAAATGTACTGTTAATTTATTTTGAAAATAAACTAAATGCAGCGAAAACGGTACACGTAGCCGGGATCAGGAGAGCAGCGTGGTCCAGAACACAAGCCAGGGTCAGGGTTTTAAACTTGCCGCTCGGGGGATACTCCACCCCGAGCATGACGCAATCCAGGCGCTTTCCTTGGTGTTTCCATTTGAGGACGCATAAAGTTTGTTGAAGGCGCACATGCCCCTAGAGGCAGTCACGCTGGCTGTGGAGAGGGAAGGGGGTGCGTTGCGGGATCCGGTACTCGCGACCAGTGGCATTGCTACAGGGGGGCAAGGGGGGGGCAATTGCCTCCCCTAGGTTATTCCGTGCCCCCCCTGTTGCCTCCCCGACAAATTTGGAACCACCCAAAGGATTGCCCAGGACAATCCCGCAATGGGACATTAGGTCCCGGGCAGCCTCAAACACTTTTTGTTTTGACGCGGAGGAGAGGGGCGCCAAGCAACTGCTCGGCCCCCCTCAGTCTTTTCCACAAGGCCTCTACCTCCGTCGGGGTGCCGGCGTTTCATGCTGAGCGCCAGAATATGACGTCATATCCGGCGCTCAGCAGTGAAGCAGTGAAGCAGCGGGCGCAGCGGCAGAGCAGGAAGACGGAAGCCTCGTTCTCCGGCCGCAGGACTTAAAGGTGAGTGAACTACAAAGGGGGAGAGGGTAGATAGTGAGTAGGGAAAGAGGAGGGAGAGGGGTTAGAAAGTGATAAGGGAGGCAGAAGGGGTAGAAAGTGATAAGGGAGGGAGAGGGGTAGGGAGATAAGGGAGAAGGGACAAAGTGATAAGGAAGGAGAAGGGGTAAAAAGTGATAGGAGAGAAGAAGTGATAAGTACAAAGTGATAAGGGAGGGAGAGGGGGTACAAAGTAATAAGGGAGGGAGAGGGGTTAGAAAGTGATAAGGGAGGCAGAAGGGGTAGAAAGTGATAAGGGAGGGAAAAGGGATAGAAAGTGATAAGGGAGGGGGAAGGGGTAGAAAGAGATAAAGGAGAAGGGGTACAAAGTTATAAGGAAGGAGAAAGGGTACAAAGTGGTAAGGGAGGGAGAGGGGATACAAAGTGAAAAGGGAGGGAGAGGGGAAGAAAGTGATAAGAGAGGGAGAGGGGAAGAAAGTGATAAGGGAGGGAGAGGGGATAGAAATTGATAAGGGAGGGAGTAAGAATATTGAAATAAATAAAGTGTGAATGAGTGAGAGCATGAGTTAATATGTGTATGAATTGTCTGAATGAGGGACAGCATGAGTTACTATGTGGATTAATTGTCTGAATGAGGGAACGCATGAATTAATATGTGGATGAGTTGTCTGAATGAGGGAGAGCATGAGTTAATATGTGGATGAATTGTGTGAATAAGTGAGAGCATGAATTAATGTGTGAATGAATTGTCTGAATGAGGGAGAGCATGAGTTAATATGTGGATGAATTGTCTGAATGAGGGGGAGCAGGCCAGGCTGTTTAGGGACAGAGTTGACTTGTGCTGGGCCATTTGGGGACAAAGATGGCAAATCTTATGTGTGTTATCTGGGTGCTGGTCAGGTTCTATGTGGGCAGTGTGGACACCAGGGCTTACTTTGGGTGTGCAACCTGTGATCTATGCCTGTAATTTAGGGGTTTTTAAATATACCTTTAATGCCGTGTTTTTATGTGAATTCCAATTGATCTATACCTGCAAAGCTGGGTTTGTGTGTTATTCTGTAGATCCATATCTGCTATGCTATGTTTCCATACATTATTTATGTATACCTGCAAATACAGGGTTTGTATGTCTTATTCAGTTGATTAATACCTGCAATGCTGTTTCCATGTATTTATTTGATCTATACCTGCAATGCTACGTTTCATATATTATTGTATACCTGCAAATACAGAATTTGTATGTCTGATTCTGTTTATTTGATAAATACCTTCAGTGCTGAGATCACAAGTGAATATCAGTTGATCTATACATGTAAAGCTTGGTTTGTGTGTTAATGTGTTGATCTATACCTGCTATCAGCAACTGGGGCTAATATTAATATATATAGGCAACAGGGGCATCAATACACAAGGGGCAAAAACACTAAGGGGGATATAAACGACAATGCAGTGTGAAAATCCATCCTGATGTAGATGTCTGTGACATCTACATGTCCTGGTGTGTGTATAGGTGTTGGTGTGGCAGAGCCTGTCCTGGTGTGTGTATAGGTGTTGGTGTGGCAGAGCCTGTCCTAGGGTGTGTGTTTGGGTGTCAGTGTGTCAGGGCCTGTCCTGGTGTGTGTGTGTCTGTGTGACAGAGCCTGTCCTGGTGTGTGTGTGTGTCTGTGTGACAGAGCCTGTCCTGGTGTGTGTGCCCTCCTGAAGTTGTAGTGACTTCAGGGGACAAAACGTTCAAAACGACAAAACGTTCAAGGCCCTGAAATCATTTAGTGGAAAAGTTTTTTATTGTGTTATAATATTTATTTCAAGGATTAGTCGCACTCAATTGTGGCTTCAGGCTTCCCGTGTTGAATGACCAAGTATTATTTTAGCCCAATAACAAAAGTATAATTCCATAGCACATTACTTTTGGAAATTATGAATGCCCCCCCAGTTTGACTGTGGTATCTTGTGTGCCCCCCCTATATATTGTTTCTAGAGTCGCCACTGGATATTTCACATAACATAAAAATGGTAATGTGTATTGCTGCATATGGTCTGTCAAATATGCCAAGAAATTGCAAAAAATGCTATGCGAAGAGCTAGTTGCACTCACCTTTCCTCCAATCATTACTGTTCTGGGCACATAGTGTTTGCTGGGGTCTTTCTTTATGCCTGAGATACAAACATAAGCATATGATTTAGACCATCCCATGGATTCATACAACCAAAAAGTGAGCCATCTCTTGTGCATACAACCAGTAATGAGCTACAGTGGGAAATCTTCCAAGAAATCATTGATGCTGTCCCAGTCCATCTGCTCAGTTCAGATAGGATTTGTGTGGGTTTTACATGTGGCATCATCCACTAATTTACCATATTGCACTGGCAACCCAGTGAGTGTGTAACAGGTGTTCTGCAAACCAATTGCCCGCCCAGGTCAACCTACAAGGTTTCAGAAGGATGTACTCCAAGTTAGGGTTTGACAAACATGTTACCTTATGCTGATCCTATAGTCAAAAGGGTAGCTTCACAGGCACTTTTACAGCCATGAAGTTGTTATCACAACACTAGAGTTGTGACTCTACTAAGTTTGTAACATTCATCAGCATCTCTAGCAGCCCTGCATCTTACTCACGATTGTAAAGGGTGATCACATGTAGACAGTTCAGTAGCTGTCGCTTGTATTCATGGATTCTCTTAACGTGGACATCAAACATGGAGTTTGGGTTGATCTTTACTTTGTATTAATTCTCCAGATACCGTGAAAACTTCAACTTGTTTTCCTGTAGGTGACAAACACATGGATCTTAGACCTTGACAGATTGTAGTCACTGGACAAGATATGAATGTCAATTTTAAATTAGGTGTAATCTGTATTCCATTGGAAAATGCTAAGCCAACAGGCTAAAACAGCCTAAAAAGCAATAGCAAAAAAGAATTACCTGCAAGCATTCCCTATTTTTTATGTTTGTAAATGTTGCTAAAAACATAATTACTCCACTGTCCCACTAAGCTTGCCTTCCTTACATTTAGAATTCCTTTAAATACAAAAAGTATTAATATATTACATGTATTTTTATAGCGCCAGCATATTCCATAGTTACAACCAGTGGATAATTTAAAGTTACAAACATTAACAAACTAGTACAAAAGGAGAAGAGGGCCCTGCTCTTGCGAGCTTACAATCTATTATTAATAGACATACTGAAAAAAAGTATATGCAACAATATTACTCCATGTTATTTTTGTTATACCTGCTTCACTTTTGCAATGTCTCGGATTAATCCTTCATCATTAACAAAGTCAAGAAGCTTCTTCAGCTGGTCCATATGAGTGATGTAATCATCTCCTATACGCTGGAGGGGCAAAAAGTCATGTTAACAAAAAATGCATATATATATATATACACACATACAGGTCCAACCCAAGACCCAAAACAGGCAAGGTTATTGAATTAGTGTGTAGATATTACAGTGTGTGTCACTTACAGTAAGTGTGTGTTAGTTAACAAAAAATATTATATATATATATATATATATATAATATATATATACATACAACTATTATATACACATAGATTATACATACATCAGTGCACACCAAGCAGGCACCTACTGCATTAAGCTGAGCGTAACTTTTGAATTTTTTTTTTTGTATCAAAATTAAAGTCAAAGTTGATTGATTACCTCCAGGAAAGGAAACCAATTAGATGCATGTTTTGCCACAGATCATCTCAAAAGTTAAATACTTTTCAACGTAATATTTCAAAAACAATTACACTTGTTGAAAAACAAAATATTCACATTATAGGCACAAATGATTATTGAGTTTAGTTATTGTCTCTTTAAGACCACGAAGTCCAACATTTCACAAATTCCCTTCAAGCTGAAAAAGGATGATACTTTGCCATTAGTCTATATCTTAATATGGTGTCCAACCTAATACCACTAAAACCCAGTCATCTTATTATTGTTCAGCAAGTACTCACAAGTGCAAATGTTCCCTAACAACCATAAATAATCATGATATTGGAAACTAGTACTGCGGCCAGAGCTGGATTTCCAGGTGGATCCCCAGCCACCACAGATGCGTCACCATCCAGCCATAGAAGCAATCATATTTGGAAGATTGGGGGGGTCTACCTAAACTGATCTACCATGTACAATGGATCATATGTGCCTTCAAACTGGATGTGCCAGGATATGATATCATAATCTATTTATTCACATTACCTGAGGACACAGAAGCATATTACAGAGGCAAGACAACATTTTGCCGATAAATGTATGTTTTAATATGTTTTAAGAAATGGGTAATATGGACTGGGACCCTGTGAAACCTTAAAGGGAAACTCCAAACATTTTGATTATTACTGGTATCAAATTAAAAATACATTTTTACAAATATTCTATTTTCTATTTTCCATATCTAGTTCTGTATAATATATTTTTCCAGCACCTGTATATTAGCCATTTGTATGTATATTAGCTCTGTTATCTTAGCCCAATCTACTAGACAAACATACTGACTCCTTATCACATTGCCTGGTGGTAAACAATATAACAGCTCTTTATTAATCATCCAGCAGGAAAGGCTGACTAAAGTTTATGGAGAAACAGACTTCATTAGAAGAATCAACTCAATATGGTGTTTTAGCAGGGAAAGTCACCAAAAATACACTACTGACAACAATGGCACTCTCCAGCTCTCCAATTTAAGGAAATTTGCTGGAACAAAATAAAATTAGGCTTTTATCAATGCAAGGAGAAAATATTTTTCCATTGGACTTCCTCTTTAATCCAGCTCTCATTGAAGCAGTCATCGGCATGGCTTTGTCAGTAATTCATATATAGGTACTATGAAACTAAGCCATTCAATGCTGCTCTAGTGCCTTATCTTGTTGTCACTGGTAATGGCATTTTTGTCGGTCTTCGACAAACATATTGTTTCATACTGCCTTACTGCTGTATATCATGCCTGCAGTGGAGTATTACATTATGATCAATCAGAAAGCAGGAGGTGAATTTAGCTGGGGAGTGGGTAAAGGCGCAAATGCATTTGGGGAAATTCTGCAGAATCCACGTCATGCATTCGCAGAACACGAAAAGGAACCGTCCAGCTATCATATGCATTAAAGTGCGTCTCACAAATAGTTGATGCAGTTATGTTTTTTTAAGATGAATTGTTTAAAAATATACAGAATCTTGTCTATCATGACATTAGCTTTAAAAATGTATTCTAGCACTACTAACAGTCCACCCTAATCTTTTTGCTGCATTCTTTATTGTTATTGTGACCTAAAATTAAACATTGTATTATACGTGCAAGATAATGTTGCTAATCATGCATATTTTCGGTCAAGCTACGTCAAAACACATTTGGTTAGTAAGCAAACAAACTCAGCCCTTTCTTATTGTTATGTTACATATGCATTCCTCTAACCTCTGCTATGACTTCCGCCAAGCCTGGGTTACACAGCACTAACCAGCGCCTTGGTGTGATTCCATTAGTCTTATTCTGGAACTTGTGGGGGTCCATTTCATAAAAATCATGGAAACTGGGATATATTGAA
>VKOC01000004.1:9332646-9376110 GCA_009364415.1 Spea multiplicata
GTGGCATATAGGGGGTATAAGGCATTTCTGGGGCAGAGTGGCAAGCCAGGGGCAGATGTGCATAACTGGGGGGGCAGGTTGAAGAAAAAAAGAAATAAAAACAAAATGGTTTTCTCAATCATAGCTTATATCCATTCTAATATTGTACTTTTATTCCCTGATATCACAGGCTTAACCTCAAATTGCCAATTTCTTGGTGTTTTATAACACTAAAATATAGAGAAGTACCATTTTCTCATTTGATATGTGTACATCACAATATACCATCTAAGGTTTAAGTAAAACAATACATTTTATGTAATGTAAATTACATGCTCATTACATACATATATAAATGTTATATATAAATACATATATTTACATATATATAAATGTTCTACACAACACAGAAGAGCATGTTTTTTCAAGCCAATATAAGGTATCTTCTAAAAATATATAGTGTCATGAGATATAAGCAGGTGCTTGATACCTGGCTGTATTGACGTCCTCTTAAACGACCGTGGCAGGGATAAAGAGAAATGCCGAGAATTGTTAGAGGACTCACGCTTTTCACTTATACTTTTAGACCTCTTCTTGCACTCTACGGAGAGATGATCTTTACAATGCTTGTGACAAGTGACTCCACAGGCTGTGGAAAATACAAATGGTATAAAATAGCATACCTTACATAAGTAGTTCTATCAAAATAAAATTACAAACCCTTTCATCAAAAATAATACCCAAAAGAATCTGCATGCAAAAATATTTTTTTCTGCTAAATTCGAGATTTGATAATAAAAAGGGACTAAGCTGTAACACAAATCCATAGGTAAAAAAACTAAGATTATATACCATATTTTAACAGTAGAGATTAAACAAAATCTCTTGGAAAAATTGAATATGCACTTCTGATTACACAGATGGCAAGGTATCAATTGACAGAGGTTTCAAATATACATGTGCTAGCAAAATGTAAACTTACTTAAAATCCCCAGCTATATTGTACCAGCACAGGAAGTAAAGGCTCCAAATACAGATACCTGTTGGGCTGTAAGTGCATGTGCACACACAATCCTCTCCACTTGTATAACATGTTATACTCACCTGTATTAGACAGTGTCTGTATTACATACTGTGTCACAAATTTGTATAGATCATTTACCATGATCCTTATTATTATTATTATTTATTGTTTTATATAGCACCATCAAATTCCGTAGCGCTGTACAGTGGGTGGACAGGACATAACAAGTAGCATAGTAACATAACAATTTGACTTCCAGGAACAACAGGTGAGGAGGGCCCTGCTCAAACGAGCTTAGAATCTTAACAGACCAAGCACACTTCTTGGGAGTGTATCTAAGCTGTTTAGGGGTTTAAATACCACAAACTGGGATAGTACATGTGACGGCCCTGGGTTAATCAGTGCCGTCTGTAGTAGTATTGTGACCATCCGGAGTTAAAATGTGCTGAGATATTTATCATATCCATTTATGTGGTGTTTGTGTGTCCTTTGTTCTCCCTCATGTCCTACCCTATCCATGTTCCACATGCCCTGCCCACGGACTTTTAACCCTGTATAGTACTGCCTGTCACAGTACACATTGTCAAGGTGTGTGAATTTATATTGCTTCAGGAGTTGCTAAAACCTCCGATTTAAACCCCAAGAAAGAGGTTGTGAACAGGTTGGAATTATATTCAAACACAGGTAGAGGTGCGGAAGGACAAATTGTTGCGAAAGAGCAGTATTGCAGCAAGATGGATGCTCTCCTATACAGCAAAATACTCACAGAGGTTATGTTTGCATGTTTAACTATATGTCTAATATTAAAAAATGAGTTAAAAAGTTGTACTGAAAATGAAACATTCAGTGCTCCACTAAATACTCACATCGACACTTCAGTCCCTTCTTATAAATTCCAAGTATCTGAAAAAAGACATAACAAATAATTGTACTTATGTACATGTATGTGTGTTAGTGCATCTTGGTGTGTTTCAGCTTTATAAGTTCAAACTACTGTACATGCATGGGTTTGTCATTTTTTGGGGGAACTAAAAGGCCACATCGAGGCATTCCGGTGACACCATTGACGTTTAGGAGGTGATCGTTGATCGCCTCCTAAACTCTTTTAAAATGTATCGAGGCATTACAGCAACACTGTTTGGGTGCAGAAAGTGAACGTAGATCGCTTTTTGCACCCGTTTAAAGTCGTGACGGTCCTGGCACGTCAATTGTCGTTAACCCTTTGTTTTTGGGTGATGTGCCTGGACCGTCAATTGTCATTAAGGGGTTAAATACTTAAATTAAAGCAATAAGATAAAGGAAAAGAGTTTATTTAAAAGGAGAAATACTACCACAACAAGAAGGCATAGTCTTAAGCTGGAGGGGAAAAGGTAAATATTGTTGTAGCTGGATTAATGAGGGCAATAATTGTCACATTATACCAACCAGATTTCCACACTGTTGGCAAGACACAGGTCGTATGAACGTCCTTTCAGAAAAATTGTGGATAAATCCCATTTTACAATCCAAGACTGAACTTGCTCTCAGGAAATAAGATGTCATCTCCTGCTTGCTGATCTTTCCATCTCTACAGAAAAGATGCAATGAAATAATTTTGAAGAGCTACTTGTTTATCACAATTGACTTTGGCTTTCTCATTCTTCTCTCTCTATATATATATCACATCCACAACTGAGAAAATGTACGCATACATATCAAAAACCACAAAATAAGCTTTTTATACAACTTGCCAAAATGTGGAACCTATTGACAAAACAGGTGTATGATAGACAAGTCTTTAATTTAATTAAGAGACATTTATTTAAAGGGTATACTACTTCGGTACATCTCAGGATATATAATACACAAAGTGACAAAGTCTTAATGTTTAGCAGCCCTTTGTATTTTTCCTCTTCACAAAGCATATACAAATAACATTATAATATAAGTCACAGAATATTTAAGACAGCCAGCAAAATCGTGGTAATATCATACTTACTGATTTTGATCAATCTCATCAAAAGCGCAAAGATAAGGGAAGTTACTACGAACTGTGTGGAACTCTTCTTGTGAGATGTGACCATCTCCATCTTCATCAAAAAGTCTGAAAACTGACTAGAATAAAACACAAAATAGATCATTTAAATTCCAATGCATGGGAATTTTTTTTGTTAATTTTGGATTTGCCAAAAGTCTTTCAGAAAATAGGTGTAACACTTAGTACAGGATGATAAAACATGGACATGGTATTGCAATATTTCAAAACCTTAGATTCAACAAATATTACATTTGAATAGATGGCAATGTACTTAATGAATTTTCATGGATTTAAAAAATATTCAAAATGGATAGCTCATAAATGGCAAATAAATTGATTTGTAGTGACTCTGATGTTAATGACACTGCATCATAGATTAACTTTTGTATGTAGCCGGCACTGGTTATGCTGAGTATGAAATACAAAATAAAGATGTATGCCCCATTACTAGACCAGCAATTATACCCACTAGGGATGGTTGTGAGGAGTGGGCATCTTTTTCTTCTGAGTAGGCATTTGAAATATTCCCCTCATTGCCAACTTGGAAATCAAGTTTAAAGTGGTAAGCTTCATACTGTTTTGGTTTATGGAGCTGTTTATTGGGGATGTTTGTTGGGGATGTTCCAGCAAGCAATGTGTAATCACTAGCACGACACAGCGTCAATTTTGACTATTGTGTTTGCTGGGTTCAGGGCCGGCCCAACCAAGGAGCAGAGTGGGGCAATTGCTCCAGGCAACACTTTTGAAGGGGAGCGGCCTTTGAGAGGCGCCCCTCTCTCTCCTCTGCGAGCCCTCTAGCTTGGTCTCGATGCCGGCTTGTAATGCTGAGCGCCGGAAATGACGTCATCTTCCGGCGCTCAGCATTACTAGCCGGCACTGAGCTAGAGGGCTCACAGAGGAGAGAGAGGGGAGCCTCTCAGGACTGCTGAAAGGTAAGTACAAGGGGGGGTAGGGTAGATAATAGGGAGGGAGAGGAAGGGTAGATAATAGGGAGGGAGAGAGAGAGGAAGGGTAGATAATGGGGGGCGACAGGGAAGGAGAGGAAGGGTAGATAATAGGGGGCGGCATTTTAAACTTCGCCCCTGGCGGCATTTTGTCTTGGGCCGGCCCTGGCTGGATTATATTATCTTGTTCTTCTGTATTCTTTCTTCACCTACTTCTCCTTGGTATCAGCTCTGTTACCCAGGTCCTTCTGAAAAAGGACGGAGCCTCTATGCACACCCACTCCCCCCATTGGAGGTACTGGGAGAGGTTGCCCCATGATGTATGTGACGAGAAGCCCTGTACCCCGAATAGGTACTTCCGCCAAGTTGTGCTTCCCTCTGCCGAGACACCAGCGGTTAACTCATTGCCGCTGGATGCCACTGCACCAGAGCTGAATTGGCTAGCCGTAGATTAGCGTATTCAACACACGCACTGTGCTGAAAAGTGAGTTATTACAGCAGCCCACCCCAGACTGTCCCATAATAATTCTGGGCCGCAAAAATCATAGCCCTCTGGGGAACATTCTGTTGCAGAGCCCGATATCGATTGTTCAACTCTACCTCCTGTTGGCCAGCTTGTCCAATATGGATATCCATTGCTCCTGAGGTCGCTGGCCCAGGACTGACATCCATAGATCCCACTGGTCCCGGTGTATAACAGCCTCCTGGTGGGCCACCTCCCATAGTGATCCTTGAATCTGTTGCCTCAGTTCCAGGTATTGCTCCGTAGGCAGAGCAGTGGTGTAGCAGGGGAGGATGATCCGCAGCAGCCCCTGGAACTCTGCTGCCAAGTCCATGTCCCCGTCAAGGTGCCCGAAGTCTGCCATCCTGACTATCAATCCCGGTAGAAAGGAAGCATCCCACTGCTGCCACCAGATGTGATGGGAAGCTCTGTACCCCGTCCGGATACTCCTGCCAAGCTGCACTTCTTTATGCCAAGATACCAGGGGTTAACCCCTTGCCGCTGAATGCCATTGCACCGGAGCTGCATTGGCACTGTGGCTGGCCATAGCTTATTCAGCACACGTTATTACATATGCTTATCTACGGCTAGCCACAGCGCCACTGCAGCGGCATCCAACTGCAAGGTGGTTAACCGCTGGTGTCTCGGCAGAAGGCAGAGAAGCTTGGCAGGAGTACCCAGTCAGGGTTCCTGTCACAGTGTGCACTGTGGCTTCACTCTATTAAGAAGTACTGCAAAAGGCCAGAATTTTTCAGAACTATTTGCTAAGAAAGAGAAGTAGAGCTGCAGAATAGGTGACAGGGGCAAGGAAGCAGTTGGCGGAGATATAGGGAGACATTGACAGACAGAGAAAGTGATTGAGAGTATGAGAGAGAGAGAGTGAGAGAGCGTTAGAGAGAGTGAGTAAGAGTGTGAGAGCAACTAAAGCATAAAAAGTTGTCTTATATTCTTAAAAAAGTGAAATCCTTTCACCAATTTCTAAAGAAGACATGCCACATCCTTTTACCAAACACTGATGAAGTCAGCTAGACCTCTGAGTGAGCCAGTCAGAAGTTACTAAGAGCTTTTTAGCAAAGTACTGAATAAGTTGCTTAGGAAACTTCCACAAACTGTATAATAAGAAAGTCTGATAGCTACCACAATTTTACAGAAGGAATAGACCTTATTCCTTTGACAATGAATTTGAAAAATTTTAATGGTTCTGCAAAAAAGTAATTACAGAGGGAAAGACCGGAAAAGGAGAAATGATTGTTGAATAAGGTTTCTAGACATTTTTTCTCCAGAACTGATAATGTAACTACAGATGCTTGTTGCTCCAATATATATGATACTTCATAAACTAATTAAAATGTATCTAGTGATATAGCAGAGTGTGAAGCATCATTGACATGGGCATCCACAGGATTTTTATGGTGGGGTGAATATTGTCCCCACCTTTCCCCTGTCCTACCCCAATTCATCCTTACCTCATCCCCATTGCCTACCTTTGTTGGCTGATGATGTTTGCCCCACTAAATGGATGGCTGAGAATCATAAGATGTGTATTCAACAGCAGCTGCAGCAACAGCAGCAGAGTGAAGGGGAGGAGACCAGCTTAGATGAACAGCAAGAGGGAAGACCAAACCACTCTGACATCAGAGGGGTAACGGAATTAAAGACTTTTTTTTCCCAGACTACAAGGTGTATTTTCTCTCTCTATGTCTATTTAACCTACCCTAAACATCCTACTATCTCTCTCTCTCTCTCTCTCTCTCTCTCTCTCTCTCTCTCTTTGTTTGGGGAAACACAGTGATTGGACACCTTGATTACAAAATGTTTCAAAAGAACCAAAAGACATTTTGCATTTCTAGAGCGTTGGCAAGAGGTTTCTACTTAAAGTTGTGGAGACAAAGTATTTGTGTGAGCATGGGCTGGGCTTAAGAGGGTATGGCAACATTATAGGGAACCTAACAATGGCAATCTTCTAGGAGCCTCAGAACTGATTTCAAAAATGAATCCTTCAAGGACCTAGAAACCAAAGCAAATTAAGGGTTTTAAAAGATTTTCTCTTTGTCCTCAACAACCTTTGGAGTGATTATATTAGTTATGAAAATGTTGCTGCAAAGAAGGCTTACGAGCAGCCATTACCAAGTCACTTAACCAAGCAACATCCACGTTGACATATATCCTGGTTGCCCGTTATTCCTGGACAGAGATAAAGAGATATACCAAGCAGAAACATTAGTGCTTTGTAAATCCAGAGCTCCAGTGGTAGTGTTCCTATGCCCACTTTAAGCTTTCTCACATATCCTGTCAACTTTCATGCTCCTGAGTTTCTCTTTTTGACTTCTGGCTTTTTTCCAGATTATACTTCCTGCCCCTTGTCTCAACCTTTACCTTATTAATCATTATTCTTGCCGGCTGCCTCAACGATTGGACTGTTCCTACTGCTCTTTTGCCCGTTCCTTGGCACTTTGCTTCCAGAATCCAGGCCCCTATGCTTACGTTCCTGCCTGGGTTATTCTGTTTCCCTTTAGACTGCTTGGATCTGAGATGTTCCATAAGGGGTGTTTTTAATTCTTCACTGGTAGTGCAGAAGCCCACACCTAACATCACATTTCTATTGTTTTCTACTATGTTGATTCAGCCTCTCAGCCTGAGCTCTTGATTTAAACCTGTTTAGAGCTCTACCTTATTTTTTTTTAATTACCATCACTCATTCCTGTAACTTAGATGAAACAAATACATCAAAAGAAAAAGGCAATGTTAAATTATCCAGTGATTTCATTTGTCCCGGTACTTTGGACCTTACAGATTCTTAACAGTTTTCAGGGTATGTGTGTGTAAGTTTCACAAATAAAACAGAGATAATTAGGGTTGTTTCTTGAAATTATAATT
The DNA here is from genome assembly GCA_009364415.1 of Spea multiplicata. Taxonomy (NCBI): domain Eukaryota; kingdom Metazoa; phylum Chordata; class Amphibia; order Anura; family Pelobatidae; genus Spea; species Spea multiplicata. The sequence goes on from VKOC01000004.1 coordinate 9,339,990, forward strand.
TCTAAACATGGAATCCATAAGTCAACCAAAAGCATATGTTGAATAAAAATGCTGAATACAAATTACATTTTTTACACTGCAAAAAAGACCTGATTATTAAATTAACCAAGAAGAAAGACAAGGTAAAGTGTAGCAAAGATAATTTGGTGCATCAATTAGTATTTGTCACGGAAGCCCCCGTGCCATAGGCTCCTGGAGGAGGAGTGCCAGCCTCCTTCCTACAGACTATGGGCCCTGGTATGGAGTGCCAGGTTTCCCAAAGTACCAGAGACTGTGAACCTCAGACAGATTTGAGTTCCTGCATTATGGGAGGGGGTTTGTGCGTGGTTCATGCTTTCCCTGTTGTATCCCCAGTGTATAACATGCCCTTTTGCCTGACCGGGTCCTGGCCGTAATCCTCTGGAACTGTTTCTCAGCTAGGACCTGAGCACTTGCGTGCAGACTTTAACCCCTCATAACCCGGACACCATCAACTCCACTGGAGCGCTATTTTGTGGAGTTGGCCCACGGGTGGTGGGATGCAAACATGGGGTGGTTCAGAGAGGGAGCCGCCTGTAGATTCTTGGCCGATGGGACTTCCAGGAGATCATTTATGCTGCTAGGATCATTTATTGTCCTTTTCAGCACAATAGCCACACAGTGTAGCTCAGCTTCGGCTACCCACAGTGGTAAAGCAGCCCTGTTGCTGTGGCATCCCTCCTTCTCTCTGCAACGCTGGTTCTGTCTGGCGGTGAAGGGGTTAATTGTTGGTGTACCGACAGGAGGAAGCAACGTTTGGTGGGAGTACCCAGTTGGGGTACAGGTCATTCACATCACAGTTTTATTGCATATTATTGTATACATTGAGTTTGGTGTCCAGGTATTTGATATGGTAATTTGGCAGTATACAGTACAGTATTGCAACAGCTCTGAATATATATATTTCTCATCTATAGTTACTCACCTGTCATTGAGCAATATTAATTCCTTTTAATTACAATAATGAGAAAAAATAATAAAGTGCCGGGGAAACTAGAATAGGTACCATACTTTGATATAAACAATCAGATATGTATGTTTCTTAGTAACTGCACAAATGCTTGTGACATCCTGCTGTTTTGTTACAAGTTTTATTATGGCATTAATATTAATAATAATGAATAATGAATTCTATATTGCAGAAAAGATCCAAGGTAACATTGCGATGTTTATGCAAAATAAATACATTCTATTTTCACCACAGCTTTTGGTAAGGGCTTTATAAAAATGTGTAAATGTTTATGTAAATACTTTTTAAAAACAATTTAGTTTCATGAGGTAAATCTGTGTTTACTATTGTGCCTCTAATAAAAACCTAAAATACAGTATCATTTTGAACATTTGCCATCCGAAAAAAGAAAAACCCACCTATTTACTTATGTGTTGGGATGCTAGTGAATACCAATTAGTGTTTTTATCTGTAGTGTTTTTAAGCATACTGCAACAATGCCAGGGAATATGCATTGTTCATGTATAATGCATAATTCAATGTGTAAAGAGACTTTCTAGAACCTTCACTGATTTTCCTATACATTATACAATTATAAAGGGCCAGTCATGCTCTTCTGCAGCAGAAGCTCACAGGGGTTTGCGCTTCATATAAAGATGTCAAACTCTATATTTAATGAATAGACCTGGTTTAAAAAAATCCTGGTTTTTAAGGTCCAATTTAAGGTTCATGCAAATGAAAAAAACATAATACAAAATAATCATGTTTTTCTGCAATTACAACTATCTACCCATATTCCCAAGATATACATACCTCCACCATTTTCTCTATATGTTGGCACAGCAAAGCCTGATCTGGTTTAGCTTTGAGGGAAGCCCATTCTTCCAATGGAGGTGATGGAGTGGATTTTACATTTGCTTGCTAAAGAAGAAATTGTTAAAAAGTAAATAAAATGTTTGACAGATGATAGGAACATAGGAAATATACTCCTCTAAACCTATCAAGTTTGATACAATTTTCTCCAATGATTATCAAACATCGACACATCTTCTCTTCTATTTATGGGTCTAGTTTAAAATCATAATGGTTATTCCTGATCTTTAGCTGTGCATAGGTTCCCAACTCCTCATATTGCTCCCTATTTAACACTGCCTCTAAATATATATTGTCTCACCGAGGAACGCGCCCTTGGTTCTCTTTGAAGAGACAGTTGGTATATTTCTTCTTCTGACCGGTATTGGTCCAGTGATACCTGGAATCAAAGAATGACAGAAATACTGAGCAATGTATACAAATGCAGGAAATTAAAAATGTGTCTCTATTTTGGTTTTCACTAATTCACTTGATAGATTAAGGGGCAACTGAGAAAGACAAACAACATTTTATTAATTTAATGTCTTCTTAATGCGGTTATTATTAATACAAGGTTAAGTATGTTACAAAACCCCTATTAAAATAATAATTTATGTATGAACTATGTCTCCCAATATATACCCTAACAGCAACCCCTGAACCTTAACCTAAACTAATCATACAAAACTACATAATCTCCAGGCATTGCCCACAACTAAGGTATTTTGTCTGTTGGTGGAAATGTAAGCAAGATATACCACCCAAAATTAAGATGCTTATCTGGAATCTGAGAGCTAAATCATTTTATTGCACAAAGCACACTGTAATAAAACATATATCCAATGAAACACAAACAATAAACCATTATATATTCATAGCTGGAGAGATCCAGATGTAGTTGGTAAAGGTGTAACTAGCAACCTTCCACAATTATTGTAACTGAACAGTTAGACTTAATAACTTGGGAACACAGTCTTCTAGGATTTTTAAATGATCAATAAAAGGAGGTCATAAAGGAGGAAGCAAATACTTTTCCCTCTCTGATCCATCTTTGATTTTCTTAAGTGTGAACCCTAACCTTCACCATACTGAAATAGAGTAACTTGACTAGGACTGATAGTTCACATATGCAAAAAAAAGCCTAACAAAAAACAAAAGAAAAGTCCTTACAGATAATATGTGGAAAAAAGCCACTCCCGTATTGTTGAAAATGGAACCTGACCTTTTTGTTTTGCAACAAGTCTCTTCACAGCTTACTGCAGGCCACTTTAGTAAAGAGCTCCAAGAACATCAAGTTTCATTTTAAACTATTTAACAACCAAGCTGAGCACCATGAATCTTAAAATACATATATATCGTGGAAAACATATAGTTTCACAATGTCATGAACATGTACTTTCTAGTATTAGGCTAGGTTTCCACTTGTGTATTTTTCCTGCGTTATTTTCTTGATGAAAAACGCCAGGAAAAATGCCAGGAAAACTGCCACTGCATTTTCCTGCGTTTTGGTGTTTTTTTCTGGTGTTTTAGCCTTTCTGTGGAAATTGCTTTTTTTGACCTTAGGGAGTTTTTCCAGCCTTTACAAGTTAGAATTTTCACCCAGCTAAAAGGGATTAGGATAAATGGCAAGTTTTTGCCCCCTCCTGATGTAATTTCCTTGGTAGAGTTCTACTTAAACACGCTCTGGCGGACCCTTTTTTGTCTTTTCTGTGGTTTGTAAGACATGCTTTATTCTGAATGTCTGCTCCTCTAGGAAGATTGGCCCCAAATGATGGTGCAAATTGCATAGGATACTCACTAGTTGAAGCTTGGACACATCAAAGACAATTCTGGGTGCCACAGCACACAGTGTACAAGCAGATAAAAGTTTTACCACAGTACTGGGAAAATGGCAGCTCTTCCTCTTCCTGGGGCCTGCCCCTTTTTTGTAACTGTGGAAAAAAACGCCATAAAAAACACCAAGCCTAAACCCAAATGGCGTTTTTCTCTCCCATAGACTTCCATTGGAGAAAAACGCCAAGATATCCTTGCAAAAAACGCCAGAGTGTCAACATGCTGCGATTTTGAAAAACTGCAACAGAGCCCAAAAAAGCAGTAAAACGCCAAAAAGGACTGAAAAAACGCCAAACAGAAAAACGCCAAATGGAAATGGCATTGTGCGATTTCTATTGAAGAACAGCTAACATCTGGCCGCAGCGTTTTTTCACTAATAAAACTCCTTGTGGCTGAATTGGCGTTATTATGGGCTTTTTGTGCAAAAAATACCCAAGTGGAAACCTAGCCTTATAATCCCAGCAGCATTCAGCTCCAGTTCCCATAGGCTGCTGCAGGCTGACTAGCTGCTTGCATGGGCAAGAGCAAATGTGCTATTTAACCCCTTAAGGACAAGGCTGTTTTTCTTATTTTTTGTACCCTTTGGGACAAAGGCTGTTTTAACAATTTTGCGGTGCTCGTGTTTAGCTGTAATTTTCTCCTCACCCATTTAGTGTACCCACACAAGTTATATATTAGTTTTTTCAAGATACTTTTTCAGGAAAGCCTTTTTGAAAGGTTTCCTTCAGATACCATTTTTGATCATATCATCTAATTTCCTATTAAAAGAAAAAAATGCTAAAAAAATTATTTTAAAAATATTTTACTTATCCAAAAAAACTAATGAAAAACCTGCTAAGTAGATTCTACTATTTGTCCTGAGTTTAGAAATACACATACTTCATGTTTGTTTGCTTTTTTCTACAAGTTATTGGGCAATAAGTACAAGTAGCGTTTTGCTATTTTAAAACCATTTTTTCCAAATCTGGTCGTTCTGCCCCATGTGCTATTTTGGCTAATTGAATTTACCCCATCAAACCATATATTTTTGAAAACTAGACACCTCAAACCATATATTTTTGAAAACTAGACACCTCCAAAACCGGACACACAGCTGGAAGGTCCTCAGACAGGGCACCGGACACACGGCTGGAAGGTCCTCAGATAGGGCACCGGACACCCAACTGGGCACTGGACACACGGCTAGAGAAACAACCTTGCCAAAAATGGTCACCCAATGAACTGCTTGATCATGAAAGTACTCATAAACTCATTCACCAAATTAACCAAATGACCAGTGGTAAATGCACTGATCAGCCATAACATGACCACCTACCTAATATTGTGTAGGTCCCCCTTTTGCCGTGGCCCGTTGAGGCATAAGTGCCACTAGACCTCTAAAGGTGTGCTGTGATATCTGGCACAAAGACGTTAGCAACAGATCCTTTCACTCCTGTAAGTTGTGAGGTGGGGCCTCCGTGTATGCAACCTGGTGCCATGTGTTCTTCAGGTAAGCAACGCACACGTACCCGGCCATTCACATGATGTAAAAGAATAAGTGATTCATCACACCAGGCCACCTTCTTCCATTGCTGCGTGGTCCAGTTCTTATCCTCACGTGCCCTTTGTAAGCACATTGGGCATCCTGACTGGTCTGCAGCTACGCAGCCCCATACACAACAAACTGTGATACACTGACACCTTTTAATCAGAAACAGCATTAACTTTTCCAGTAAATTGCGCCACAGTCACTCATCAGTTGGATTTAACCACACGGGCCAGCCTTTGCCCACCACGTGCATGTATAAGAATGTCTTGCTAAACATTGTTTGTGGTACTTAAAGTAATAGTCTTGTCCCAAAAAATATATTTATTGAACTCCATTTTGTATAAAAACTCAATTTTCCATTGAGTTTATTGCATTTTAATGCATGCAAATAGTTGCAGGCGTTCTTTAGTTGTGACTTTTGAAGTCATCCCCGGCTGCCTCTACTAAAGCCAGGAATATTAGTATGTCAACTTACTCATACTCAATATAACTCCCAGTTTGGTCACTGAAGCAGAACATTAGTGTTCAAGCAACATGCATGCGATCAGCTCCGGTATGAATTTAACATGAAAATCAAAGGTTGAATTCTCTAAGTTTTTTATTTGTTTGTGTGTTCGCACTTAGATATTTGTTTATCATTGCTATCATATATATATATACACTAGATCCTGATCATGCAATAATATCACTGTCCCACTATCCATCTATCACATTTTCTATTTACACCTACCCATACCCAGCAACATTTCAGTGTTCAGGAAGGGGCACCTTAGTTGGGAAGGAAGTGTGGCCATTTATGGATGGAGTGGGATGTCCAACAATAGTATTTCAATTATATCCAAGCACACATCTTGTGGGCTGGTCAGGGGATATTAGATGGTTTCCCCAACCAGACCATTATCTCCACTGCCTGCAAATTGATGTCAATGGGGCTGCTTGTAGGACTGTCCTGATTTCTGAAAACAGAAACAGGCATGCCTACCTAAACACTCATATACACACTCAAGTTAAGTTTTGCATCTTTCCACTACTATGTATTGCATTGAATATACCTTTATTACCATTATTCTCTTTCTTTAATGAAGTAACTCACCGTCAACAAGTTGAGTAAATCCGAGTTTGCTTTAACTGGAGGCTCCAACCTCTGAGCTTCTGTAAGCTCATGAACAACTTTGTACACCTGACGCATTTTGGAGATGTTGATGGTACGTTTGGCCTTGTCAGTCCAGTCAGGTAGTGCCACATGCAGAGCCATAAGATCTTTGAGGTGAACACCCAATGCTGGGAAGCGGAAACCGTCACAAACTGCAAACCTGCGCCTGTATCTTGCATAGTTATCTGAGGATGTTAGAAGCTCCAAAAGCGAATCAAATACCTTGGTACAGATATAGAAAGAGATCATTACAGTATAATAGATCTGCAGATATGTATCTGAGTTAATAAGATAGGATGTCCTTAAAACCATGACAGTATTGTGAATACTTTGTAAAGAAACTGAAATTCTTCATCTTTCAGCTTCTCAAGAATTTAAAATTATTGTATTAATATTTTTCTATCATTTTTAAAATGATACTTTTAATGTTAGGCATATACTATATATGTGGTGTTATTATGAAATAACTAGTCATTCCAGGGTCGAAAAAAAAAATCTTAGTACAGAAAGCCTCATTTGCAGGTCACTTTTTTGTGGCAAGTTGTTTTCAACAAGCTTGTGAAATGTGGATACATCGCAAAGAACATATGAGAATATGTAAATATATATATACACACACACACTGGTATATACAGTCTTTAAAAACAGTTTTTAAAACCTGTTCATTTTAAAAAACCAAGTCCTTACCTTAGTGGTTTCTGGACTGATATAAGAGTGTGTATTCTTAAGACGAGCGATTGAGCTATGGCTGAGTCCACCCACTACAGACATAAGAGTGTTGAAGTTCTGTAGCTGCAGCAGCCTCTGTAGAAAGTATAGTTATTGACCAAAATGAATCCCAACTTTTTTCCCTTAAGATAGTTACATTCTCCATTATGAATTACATCTTTAACACAGATGGGTTTTACAGAAGACACATTGCAAAACAATTTTGACAAATCAAACTTTGTGAGCCATAAACAATCTCTGGCCTGGCTGCATCCTACTGTTCTCTCCTACAGAGACTTTTACTTATGCATTTTTATGGCATAGTGGGGCATCAACAGTTTTTAGTTTTATCACTTGCTGCGGATTATATCTTTGTGAAATATATGCTTGTGCCTAATAAAAATATGGACTTGAGAGTTGCATACCTCTGCGACATGCACAAATTGTTTAATGACAGCTGCCCTCTGTTGTGGAGTATGTTTGCTGAGCACCATGAGTTGGATCCACTGGGATACACCATTAAAAAGGGCTATGAACCTCTCAAGTACAGGATTTCCGACTGTGCAACCATGAAGGACGAAGCTGTGATAGTCTTGAAACTGAGGAACAGAAGAGCACAATGAGTTAAACTTAATGTACAATAGGCTGAGAGTTGGAAATGAAATGTACAATTATGCTGTGTGATATGAGGCAGACTAGATACTGTGACTAAGTTCATTTTATATGTTAAAGTAATGTATTCAACTGTTAAGTAGCTAAGTAAAAGGATCATTAGAAAGAATGGAGTTGTGGGACAGCAGAAGAGGAACAACTATATTAAAGTCCATTTAGAATATAAACAGTTTTCGTTTGACAATGCAAGATTGGCGTTTAGGTATTTCTTTTATATTTAAAGTAGGACTATTTTTATCCATAACTTTGAGAAAGCATCACACTACCATTCACTACATCACTGTAACCATCGGCAGCAGAGATGTAATTCTGGTAGCTCAGTTTAACAACAGTTCACTAAGAATATTTCATTTAGTGTGCATGTAATGTTATTATTTCCTCTCTCTATCTGACTTCCAGATTGGAGCCCTTTCTTCTCTTAGTATCATGTCAGCTTCTTTCCCAACATCCCTACTTTCTCTATCAGTGGCAAAACAACCATGGTCACAGGGTTCGCAACTGCAACAGGACCCACCATTCTAGGGGGCACGGGCACTAATGTTAGCACCCAGGGGCGGGCTGGGCTAGGGGACAGGGGGGCAATTGCCCCCCAGGCCACCCTAAATGTGAATAAACCGGTGGGCCGATGCGGCCGCATGACCGCCATGGCCGCCTTTAATGCGGGACAAAAGCCTGCAACAACTGTGATCACTTCCACAGAGGCCCTGCTGCTTGCCTGTGTGTTGCTCACTGGGCGAGCAGAGTCTCTTGTTCCACCCAGGACAAGCAGGAACCCAGCGGAGTCACGTGACTTTACGTCACGTCACATGACTCCGCTCCGTTCAAAGGGATGTAGCGGCAGAAGTCTGCAATCGGCACAGAGTGATCTGCAGTTCAGATAAGGGAGTGGGGGAGGGTGTACGAATGAGTATGCGTGATTGAGGGAATGAATATCTGTGAATGAGTGCATGAATGAGTATCTGTAAATGATTAGTATCTGTGAATGAGGAAATGAATATATGAATGAGTGAATGAATGTGTGTGATTGCATGGATGTGAGGGGAAAGCACTGCACAGGGAGGCTGTTTGATGATACCACAGGCAGGTTGTTTGGGGATTGTGTGGGGGCCAAGGTGGCAAGTCATATGCTTCCAATCTAGGTGTTGGGCAGATCCTGTGAGTGCAATCTGGGTGCTAAGAGGGGACATTAATTCACGAGCGGATGCTGGCTGGGGGCATCACATAAATCAATACTAAAGGGGGTGGGGGGGTTAATAAATATACAATGTGGGGGCAATACACATGGGTATGGGGGCATTAGGGTGACCACATCGGCCATATTTTCCAGGACACATATAACATTTACATTCTGCTGACCAGCCCAGATAAAATGCTGGAAGGAACAAACTTGTCACATATACATCCCCCATACTGCAGGGCAGCATTTTATCTATGCTGGTGGCATCAATACACTGGAATCTACATTGCTGGTAGATTCTCCTTTTCAGTTCACCACACTGGTTTTCTATGGGGTTCAAGTCGGGGGACAGGGGTGACCCCTGCAAACACTATTCTGCCACCTTAAAGCTGCTCTCCCAGCACACAAAAAGCACACAGCTTACAGTACCTCTCTGGTGCTTCCACAATGTGCGAGCAGCCTCGCTTTTACTGCTAGGTCTCGTGATGTAACCCCCGCTGCATTCCTGCGGTCCAAAATTATTCACAAAGGTCTGGTTTGGCCAGGTCCACCTCAGTCTAACCTGCACACCCTGGCAATTCACTTCATCCCAAAGGTGGAGTTAAGGTCAGGGCTCTGAGTAGGCTACTCAGGTTGCTCCACACCAAATTAGTCAAACCACATCTTTAAAGGACCTTGCTTTGTGTACAGGAGAACAGTTATATGCTGGAAATGTCCTTTCCTAATACTCGTGCCACAAAGCTAGAAGCATACAAACCATGTAAAATAGTACAGGATGATATCCCTTTTCTACCAAACTTTAAAGTAGGCGTTATGCATTCCAGTGGCGTTCTTTTGACCAGTTTAAAACTCTGTAGTGGGTGATGCCACAGAGGTCAGGTGATTTTTACATGCTATGGCATCCCCGCTCTGTGACTGTGTGTGTGGTCTAGAACCCCCGGATGGAGCAGTTCATTTTACAAACTGACCTGGGCAAAGGTGGCATCCTATGACTATGCTAGGTCTAAAGTCACTGAGCTCTTCAGTGCGACCCATTCTGCAGCCAATGTTTGACCATGGAGATAGCATGCCTATGTGTTTGACTTTATACACCTGTTAGTAACGGTTGAGGCTGAAACAGCTAAACATAAATAGGAGGGCTGTCTGCATACTTTTGGTTATAAAGTGTATAACAGTTTGTTAGGATATTTCATAGATACTATCGCAAGAAATTGCAATATTACCATTTTATTGAATGTTTGGGCTATTGAACATGGCATATGTGATTCTTTATTTTCCATTAACTGGCAAAAAGGGAAAAAATAATCAATCCAACGCAGTCAAAAATGTATGTCCTCTATTATTTATTATTCAAGGACTGTATTCCTTTAGTATTTATACCCTTGTAGGAACACAACCGCGGACCTAGAAACATAAGCATGACATCAATTGAAGTAAATTACTGAAAGCATCATTATGGTATACGAAATTGGTAGGGCTATATGGGGGACTGTGTTATCCCTTAAATCATCTGTAAGGGATAATACAGTGCCCTAACTGTTTATCAAGAGTAATAAACATTCCGTACAATGGGTGTTCTGACGTGTTTATTCATGCAGGAGTTTGCTGGGTGTCACAGTTTCATCTCCCTAGTATTCATTATGTATTATGAAATAGAATTTGATGGACATAAGAACTATTCAACCCATCTAGTCTGCTACTTTCCCCTTGGCAGTCCCTGATAAGCTTCTCTTACAATATGCACCAACATGGCCCTGCATAAACTATACGTTACGTGATGCTATGAAACCTTGTTGATGGGAAGTTTACTGATGTTGCTCCTTCATAACACTGTAATAACATACTAACACGGGTTAAGTCCAAAAATCTTGTAGTTTTCCTGTTAACACAACGTAACTCTTACACAGCCATCAGCTACTGAGTCTCTGGTCAATTAGAATTAGATAATGAGCAGCTGCTGCAGCTACACTATTTTTTGTCTTGAAAAGTAGGAACATTTATTGGTATAGTTTTTATACACTACACTTAAATAGCATTGAGAGACTGATTTCACATTCCCTAGCAATATAAGATATATTCTCCCCTTCGTGGACAAATTTGGCATAATCTTAAATATTTTCAGAAACCTAAATTGCATGTTTCATGCATTTGTAGGAATCTCCGATAACAAGGAAGCACCCAATGAAACCAACGAAAAATGCATGGCAAAAAATGCAGAAATGTCATTAGGTTATATTCATTTGCTTGCCTACTGTAGGTGAGGAATATAATGGTGCTGTATAAAACAATAAATAATAATAATCTACATCCCCGAATACTATAGAATAGTATATACTCCTCTGACAGTTACAGGTACTACTTGTTGCTTGTGTATGGAGCTGAGGACATACACGTCCTTTTTAGGGAAACTTTCAGACTGTGACACAAGCTGGGGTGCCAAAACGGAATAAAAATCTGAATAGCTTTGGGCTGCTGTAGTACTTCTCTACCCAGAGGTGGTAGCCTTTGTTCAAATGGGGCAAGAGAAGGCCCCACATCTTGCCACTTGTGTTTAGGGAGTCCGGGCAGCCAGGGGGATCGATATAAATTCACTTTTTCTGTTTGAAAGGCAGTCTGCCTTTGAACAAAAGAAGGGATTCATCAATGGGTCGGGAGGTGATCAACAATCGCCTTTTAAGCTTAAAGGGTGTCGCTGAAATGCCTTGATAGCAAGGCGATCAGTGGCACCTAAAATCCACCCCAGGACACTGCAAGAGATTTTTCGCAAGATGGCAGCGCCCACTGAAAAACAGAACATTTTCCAATTGTCTCTTCAGACCCTCCCAAGAACTCTTTAGACTCCATGTCCCAAAATTTAAAAACATAAAAAAATAAAAAGTTAATTTTTATGAGCAAGTGCTAAAATTAGTGCTGTATCTTAAAAAAAACATGGCATGGAAAACGTTAAGGTACTAGCATTTCAAATACAAGCTTAAAAAATGTATGGTTTGATGGGGTAAATTGAATTGGCCAGGTTCAAAGATGTCCCAAATAGGACATGGGCTCAGACTCGCCAGATGTCAAAATGAAAAGAAAAAATGCACACCTCCCAAATGTGATGTTTTAGCCCCCAAACCACCCAGGAAACCTATGCATGGGTGGTATAACTGTAGGTGATCTTTCTGAATGCATATTTGGGTGTTTACCAGTGACTTATACCAAGAGCTGTAAATCCGTACCTAAAGTACAATGTGTGAAGAAAAAAAGCCACAAAATGACTACCATAAACTTTCACAAAGGCTGATGGTAGTATTGGTGTATGGAAAGAGTTAAAATACCACCATTAGTAATACCCACGGGTGTCTGGTTTTCAAAAGATATGGTTTGAAGGGGAAAATTAAATTGGCCTGGTTCAAAGATGTCCAAATAGGACATGGGGGCAGGATGATGGAAATGCAGATTTGGAAAAAATGGTTTTGAAAAAGCAACGCACTACTCAGGTCAAATAGTAGAATCTATTTAGTAGGTTTTTTCATTAGCTTTTATAGATGAGTAAAACATTTTCAAATACAAGTGAGAAATAGTGCTTTTAACGAGCACTGCTAAAATGTTAAAACAGCCTTGGTCACAAAGGGTACAATAAACAGCCTGTCCCTAAGGTGTTAATATCTTTAAAATTCTCAAGCTTCTTCTGCTTGAAGGATTTTTCCACATTTCCACTACCCCCTCAGTAAAATAAATCTTCCTTAGATTAAATAAGACTTTATTACATTAAATAAAAATAAAAATCTCAGGGGTTAGCGGTTAGGCTAGCAGTTTGTATTGAATTTAGAACAGCTAGTACTTTTGGAAGGTGAGATTCCCAATTCTTACTGTGCAATTCAACGTCATCCATGTATGCGGCTGCATAGAGCACATGCAGCGTTAGTATTCTGTCCATCATTCTCCAGGGGCATATCTAGCGTATTAGGAACCAATATGTGCCCCCCACTTTAAAATGTAAAGACACCCACAAAAAAAATGTTGTTGGCAAGAATATTTATTTCACAAATTTGTAAACTGTATGTGACTGGGAAAGAAACTAGAAATCTGAAAAAAAAAATCATTAACTTATAAATAAATGAATGGCACAAGGCAAGGCTGCCCTCTGTCCCCCCTTTTGTTTCTACTGGTTTTAGAACCCTTTGCTAACGCTGTCCGGGCGCATCATGATATTGTGGGGGTGCAGATGGGTTCAAGATCCCCTGCACTGTCGATGTTTGCGGATGATATTCTTTTAACTCTTTCCGACCCTGTCTGTTCTCTCTCAGCAGTTCTGTCGGAGCTCGACGGATTTCAGGCTCTATCGAACTACAAAATTAATCTTTCTAAATCGGAAATCATGCCCCCATGGCCCGGCAGATCCGCGAGAGATTTCCTTTTAAGTGGAAGGATGATTGTATTAAATATCTCGGCGTAATGATTCCCTCTGACCTCTCCAAGTTGTACAATTTGAATTTTGCCCCCTTATTGAGCACTTTGGAGTCAGACCTTCGTCAATGGGCCTTTCCTCATATCTCTTGGTTTGGGAGAATGGGGGTTATTAAGATGAATCTCCTGCCCCGCTTTCTGTATTTATTCCAAACCTTGCCTATCAAGGTTCCTTGGTCCTTTTTTCGGCGTTGCCATAGGGCCTTTCTACGCTATATTTGGAGAGGCAGGCCATCGCGTTTATCATTCTCCTACTTGACTAGGCAGAAGTTGCAAGGGGGCATGGGCCTCCCGAGCTTGGAACTCTACTGGAAGGCAGCCCATTTGCGCCGCATTGTAGAGTGGTCTGTTTTCCCCGCTAAGCAATGGATATCGTTGGAGGAAACCTTTTTGACATGTCCAATTAGTGCGTTACCATGGTTCCGCGATCCATTGCGTTGTGTTTTGTGCTCTGCTCACCCTCTCATTGTTCCCACCGTGAGTCTTTCGGACTGTTTTGAGGGACGGCTTGCTTTCTGGGCTTCCTGGCCCATTGCTCCCTCTGGAGGGGAACCCGGATTTCCCGCCGGGTCATTCCCGGGGTGGCTTGAAAGCCTTCTTACCTCCTCAGGTGCGCCTTCTTCGCTTATGCCATGTAGTTAGTGGACGCGAGATTAAATCCTTGGGGGCGTTAGTTGGTCAGGGTTCGTCTACTTTTTCTCTCCAGTTTCTGTACCACCAGCTCAGGCACTTTATATTGTCCTCTGGGGCCTTGCAGCTTGCTCATAGGCCGCTTACACTTCTGGAGCGGTATTGTCTCGAGCAGAAGGAACCTCCCCATTTATTGTCCAAACTGTACACGCTATTGTTGTCGCCGGAACCGCTGGCTAAACCCTACTATTTTTGCCTCTGGGAGAGAGACTTGATCTGTTCTTTCTCCTCGGAGGACTGGACTAAAATTCTTTCTGTTGCACACAGGGGCTCGGTCTCTAGCCGGATGCAGGAAACATCCTTTAAGATAATAACAAGATGGTATAAGGTCCCTTTGGATCTTCATAGGTTTTTCCCCCAAGTGCCACCTACCTGTTGGAGATGTTGCACCCATTCAGGTTCCTTACTACACATTTGGTGGTCGTGCCCCGTAATTAGGCCCTTCTGGGATGCGGTCGTAAAGGCCATACGTGACATAGCCAATCCCAATTTTCAGGCTTCTCCCGAGTCTGTGCTCCTCCATCACACTGATACTCCATTTACCAGTTACAAACACTCTCTGACATTCCATCTGATTAACGCGGCTAACGCTATCATCCCTCGACACTGGAAGTCGGCTAGCCCCCCAACGTTTATGGCTTGGGTCAATCAGGTTGAATTTGTGTACCAAATGGAGGTTCTGGTTTGGTCCGCCAAGGGTGCTGGGCATAAAATTGAGCTTAAATGGTTCCACTGGCGTACATACGTGGCGAATTTGAATAGGAACCCCCATCCTGTTTCGTTATAAGGCGATGTATGTTTCTAGTCCCTCGCGACATGAAACGGGGGATTTCCCCTTGTACGCTTTCTCGTGCGGGGTAATTGATTGCTACTGAATATCGGGACTTTTCCCTGGACCCTGGGACTGACATGTTTTTGTTATGTTATATTTTCTTTGTTTTATGTTTTATTGTACATGCCGGGTGCTACTTTTCCTGTGTGATCTGTCCCATTTCTGCCTATGGGACGGTCGTGCTTGATCCTTTGTAGAGCCTGACTTGGCCATGTCTCTGTTTTTTTTTATTTAGCTCATGTGCTCTGTGAAGTGCCGTTATTTGTTCATCTCACATGCGCTCCACCAGTACAGAGGGGGAGTTTTATTCTTTCATTGCTTCCTCGACTGCTACCTTTCAGTCTTACGCTGCGTTATTGTTACTGGTATCTACCCGTCTGGGGAGGCTGTCGCCCTACGCCTTTCCCCTCCAGGTCTCTTAATGGTGCTGTGGTATCGTGTGCGAGGGATGTGTGTCTGATTTGCATATGTTACTTTTGCCAGTGGTACGAGCTTTATTCTGACCACGTTGTGTATTTCGCTTGTACGCCGATGTGGATACTTTTGATCTACCATAATGTCACTGTTTATGTTTCTACATCTATCCTCACCACTGTGCAAAGCGTTATTTTGACATATGTCCAACCGTACTGGATGTTTTTTGTTATTTCTGTATTTGACACTCTGTATTGTGTTTATTTTCCCAAACGTGCAATAAACAGAGAATTGAAAAAAAAAAAAACTTATAAATAAATTAAATTAGTTTAAATAGCATTTACTGAACAGATATGGTACAGCATAACTCCCATCACTATACACTGACCATGACATTGATGGTAGTACAACATAACCTACATCATTATATAATAAGCCAGACATTGATCAGGTAGGCCTCTGCCCCTAAAATAACCTGCCTGTGCAACCTCTGCCATTAACAGCCTGCCTGCACCACCTCTGCACCCCTAAACATCTGATTGGTCAGCCCCAGGCTTCCCCCTTAGCTTTGCTTCTGTCACTCTCTGAAATGTGGCAGGGGTACCATGCAAGCTAAAAGTCAAAACTGTACAAAAAAAGCAATTGGGTAGAAAATTGTTCTTTTTTTCCCTTGCTGATACTCACCAGTACCTTTTTATTAAATTTAGTGTAGTAAAGTACCGGGTTCTCACAAGTCTTTCAACTAACTCTTCAACTCTAGGCATGGGGTATGTATAAAAGTTGGAAATTGCATTCAGTTTGCAATAAACATTGCAAAACTGAACTGTACCATCAGGTTTTGATACAAGCACAATTGGTGACTTCTCAGTTACCCAAATATTTTCTTGACTTCTGCTCTGAGCCTTGGGTATTCTACATGGTTTAAAATTAAACATTATTCTAAGTTCTGTCAGAATGTCATGTTTAATCACACTAGTTCTTCCTGGGACTGGAGAGAACACCTCTTTATTTAATCTAACAAACACCTTTATTTCCCTTGTCTGGTTTATAGAAGGGCCTCAGAGATATTTACTTCTGGGTCACTATTGCTCCTTTCAGCTAAGGCTGAAGCCTCTGAAGTAACTTTCCTTTCTTTCCATGGCCTTAGCAAATTGACATAGTGTATTTGGGCTTCTTTTAATCTGTCTGGTTGCCATGCCAAGCTGCCAGGAATTTGTTCTCTACTGTGGACCGCAGCACTAGCAGTCTGTCTCCTGGAAATACTTGAATTATAGCCTTCTTATTATAGGTATTCTGTTAATATTGTTGAGCTTTTTGTATGTGTTACCGGACTATTGGCATGATGGTTTCCATGCGTTCCTTAATCTGGGTTATGTGTTCTATTACACTGTGATGTGGAGTAGCTTCTTGTTCCTTGAAGCTTGGGGGGGCTCCTCTAATGGCAAACATTAGATATGGCAATAGAAAGTAGGGCTGCAACAACTAATAGAGAAAATTGATCTTGAAAATTGTTGTTGACGATTTTTATTATTGATTAGTTGAATGATTAGTGAGGGGTTTTTTTAGAGCAAATGGTCTGAAAAATACCCCATGTCTTATATTTGAGGTCGTTTTATAATTTGACCTCAGAGGTCTGACTATAAGACTAAGATTCAGATCCCCTGAAGCGCTGCAGGGGACCTGGATCCTCCTCTCTGGCAGCCGGTGGACGTCTGCAACGGATAGTTGCTGCTCTGCATTTTTGCCAGGGCTTCTATAACTGAGAGCTGGAGTGACATGATCACCTGGGGGTCCATCATAGAAGCCCCAGCAGAAGTACTGGGCAGCAGCAGAGGTGGTCTACGTGCATCGCCAGGGAGACACCAGGGAGTCTGGAGAACAGGGGACAAGTCTGGAGGGGCAGAGTGGCATATAGGGGGTATAAGACATATGTGTGGGACAGAGTTGCATATCAGCAGGGCAGATGTGCATAATCTTAATGCTCCAGCTTAAGACATTTTGGACAAAACTATGCTTCCAACTTTGTGTAAACAGTTTGGCGGAAGGTCTTTTTCTATTCCAGCATGACTGTGTCCCAGTGCACAAAGCAAGGTCCATAAAGACATGGTTGGACAAGTTTGGTGTAGTAGAACTTGACCGGCCAACACAGAGCCCTGACCTCAACCTCAATGAACTGGAACAGAGATTGCAAGCCAGGCCTTCTCGTCCAACATCAGTGCCTCATCTCACAAATGCTCTACTGGATGAATGGGCAAAATTCCCACAGAAACACTCCAAAATCGTGTAGAAAGCCTTCCCAGAAGAGTGGAAGCTGTTATAGCTGCAATTACATAATAATGTCAATGTATTTAGAATGTGATGTCATAAAAGTCCCTGTCGGTGTAATGGTCAGGTGTCCCAATACTTTTGTCCATATAGTGTATACATACACAAACTGTGGGTATGCAGGAGTTTTAATTACTTGAAAATAATATGATCAATTAGTAAATTAGTAAAAAAGTTTTCTGAATGTATTTTGTAAATTAGTGAAAATATGTATTTTGGCATAATATATTAACTTGGAATAGTATTGAATGGTATTTGTAAGAGGCTGACGTTGTCCTGAAAAATATGTACATAGGTTTCTTTTGGTAACATATAAACTGCTTATAACAATGCTGCTTAAAACAATAGCAAGATGACCAAATTGTTGTAGCCATTGTGCTTAAAACTGGAAACCACCCATCAGATACCAATTGTTTTTTGTAAATAATTAATGGGGATTGGAATTTAATTAAATAATAATAGTTTATTCAAGCCATCTGAGTGCCAACTGTGTGAGCAAAGCTCTCTGCAGCAATTAAATACTTATAGGACATTTCTCTAATAACATAAATTTAACCGACAATTTGGATCAGTTTTTATTGGAAATTAGAACTGTCCTACAGTCACCTAGAATAAAGATTGATGCATCGTTTTTATGCAGTTCCCAGCAATATAAAAATATGCCCTTGTGTATTGATAATCCTCCAAAAACCTTAACTTAAAAAATAATTAAATATATACTAATTATAGTGGAGTAATAACTTAATTCCTATTCTTTTTTTATTTGGACATTATGTAGCACCCCACTCCAAAAAAACACCTCACGAGCTGGAAGTCCTCCAAATGTGGAAGCTATTAGATACCCATTAAAATCCAATCAATATCATGGTATTATAATGGCCAATGGCTGTATCAAATACAACTAAGGCTGGTGGGACAACTAGTACCACCAAAGGTGCTGTGAAAAGTGTCTTGGTTTACATTTTTTTAGTAAATCTTTACAGACTTTTGTAAAAGACAAACAATAAGTAGATTAAACGTTATAGAGAATCAAAAATGATTATCAATGAAAAACTGGCAGACAGCAATGTGACAGTGTCACACCAACTTGTGTCGTACGTACATGGACTTGCTACCCGGTAGAGATGGTATGGCCAATTTCAGTATGTGAGGGGTTAATTCGATTGTATAGGCATGTGGTGCCAAAGGTCTTTTAAGATAAATCGGTCTTTTGAAGCTGGGACTCCAACCAAGGCCCTCTGCAAGGTGTGAGATCTTACAGGGCGGCGGTGCCTTTAAGTCTGCTGAGTAATTCACCATATGCCTGTAGATACTGGATTCTTTGATATGCTAAGTCACCACTAGCAGTCAGGAAAACCATTTCATATCCATTTCATATCCAGGTCATATCCAACACATATCAATAACTCATGGATTCATTATCATACCTCCTTGTGTGCATACCTAGAACGGGGAATGCGCACCCTACAAAAAGAGTACAAACATGGCGGCACAACTTAAACGGTTTGGAAGGAATTGTGTTCAGTCTATGATGTTCAGTCATAAGTAGCAAGTGTGACATATCTATGGACTTCACAATTTACAAGGAAATCATAAATGCATGAATTATGGCTGTGGCAAGCTCAGCTAGGAGGGACGATAAAATGAAAATAAGTTATTTGGACAGATATGTTTCCACCACACAAGGGGGAGGTCACTTAAGGGTACACCTTCCCTCCGCTTATACCACCTCTGGGCCTGCTTGGAAACTCGAGATGAACTGGGAAAGAGTATAAAGTTAATGAGAGAAGATTGATCAGTGTGCTTACTAGGGGCCAAGATCTAATTTTGAGTAAGTCGCCGTCTTTCCTTGCCGGAGCCTTACGGACAGAAAAACTGTTACTTTACCATTCAAGTGAGTAGTTAGGTTTTCTGTAATTTTCTCCTTTTTATTTTATCTGTTGGTGTAAATAATCTGTTTATCATCTTTTTTTGTATGCACTGATTTTTTTTTGTTCATAATAAATATTCTTTATTAAGTTCTGCTGTTGTCTGGTAAAGACTCACCTTACCTGATGAGACCATTTCATTGGTAATTTTAAATCACATAATTATTGTGTTAAAATATACTGTGTGGGTTTTAGTCTGATTCGCTGTAAATTGTCTTGGTGGTGGCAGCGTTATTTTGATATTATTATATCATTATAGTTAATTGCGGTGTGGTACTAAGGGTGGATCTTTGTATTTTTATCACTATTTCCAGTCTAGGGCAGACAGATGAATTGCCCAGTGAATTTTAACCCTTTTACCACCAGAACCAAGTCACGCGCACACTTGGAGTAGAGTGCGTTCGTGACAGACAGTGTTGAAAAACATTCTCAACTATTATTTGATATAGTGGTTTTGTTTAATTTAATCTAAAAATCTAGAACTTGGTTGTTTGTGGGTAGTCTGAAGTAAGAAAGGTAGGCAATCCTCCAATGAAGTGAAGAGGAGAAAAATGTTACTCAATCCCTAAACAGGTTCAAAAAGGGGAAGAGGCAGAGGTCCCATGGTGAGATGTTTCTATTCCCTGCCCATACGGAAAATTCTGAGGCATTTTTGATTCGAGAATGAAATCTGCTGCCCGGTGCCCATATACTCTTTTTCTCTTTCACTCACTCTCTTACACTTTTATGCTCTCTAAATATTTCCCTACCTTATCTGTCGACTGCTACTGCCAACCACTTCCTCTTTGCATCTTCGCCTCCCTTCTCGTCTCTTCTCTATTCTATCTTCAACCTTCAATCCTTAAACTGCTATTTTCTTTCTTCGTCTGCATCTCCCTGGACATAACTCAGCAGGAACTTCCGCCAACATGGCGGCGCTGCAGTGACGTCCTCCCCGATCCACCAATAAGGAAAGGGGACGTCAACCAAATTTCCCACTGAGTGCAATATGACACGCTTACGGTGATGTCCTCTCCCGATCCTCTGCTGCGTTATGTCCGTGGAGATGCAGAAGATAGCAGATTAAGGATTGAAAATAGAATACAGAACGGAAAATATGTGCAAGAAGATACGGAAGTGGTCAACAGAAGCCGAAGTGGTCTGCAGTGAAAGCAGAGAAAATTTTAGAGAGGGAGAGTGGCCGTACCGGACCCCGACAAAGTCACTCACTCGCTATCTGCTGGTACTGGATCCAGCATTGCACCTCCAGCTTGTTCCTCAACAAACTTTGTGTGTCCCAGAACGGAGACGGCGGGAACCTGCTTGGTTGATGTCACGCATGGGGGGGGAGTCCACCGAGTGGCAAGTTTAAAAACTCTTTCTGCCGAGTACCGCTGTTTAGTTTGGGTTTCCTGATATCCTGATTTCTTGTGTACCGAACCAGGATATTACTTTGACTCCGCTGCCTTCCATTTTCCTGACCTTGCCTACTAAACAGCTTACCTTGATTTTTTGCGTGTCGACCCTGGCTATTGATTTTTGGACTAGGCTGACTTCCGTGATCCTGACCTCGGCTACGTGTACTGATCTACACTGCATTTAGTGAATCTGGCCCTGTTTATGGTTTTGGCCTTGGGTTATCCTGCATACTGGACTCTTCCACCTCCCACAGCTTACAGAGAGTGAGTAAATGTGGACCCATCTCATTTTCAGGGCTTCGTACAAATTGGCGAAATTCGCAATTCGTACAAATCCAAATGCACAAATCTACTATTTAGTGATTTATTTACTTTTTACACCACATACATAAAGTGACATATAATGACACAAATACCATATGTAATTCCGCATCTATTCTGTGTTTACTCACCAAGATCTTAGAGAACGAGTGAAACTCTAGGTGTGTTAAATGTTCTGCAAGTTCAGCTGGATCAAGGTGATCAAAGAGGAGGGATGTCTTTCGAACTCTGCCCCCACCTTGTGCTCGTTGTGTCACTTGACGTTTCCAGCCATAGGATGGGCTATAACACAATATCACAAAGTAAGAGATAACAAATATGGGTGTAAAAGAGATACACATAACACACAACAAAGTGTCCATGACATCAAAAAATACACATACATTTCTTTGAAAGAAGTTTTGCAAATTGAAAAGGTCCATTCACGCACAAAAGGTGACATGTTAACTTATAAAAGTATCATAAACTATTTCTGGTTGTCAGTATATGATTTGTCAAACTTCTTTTCTCTGGGTGCTTAAGAATGATTTCTGGTTTACACTGTATACACAGCTCTCTAGCCTGATGGAACAGAAAGAAAACAATCCAGCCAGCAAACTATCTTATCTGAAAATGAAAATGCCAAAATTTAAATAATAAAAAATAGTTTCTCCCCTCCCACTCTGGCCACCTACAGTTTTTATAACCCTAAATGTCTGAGAACAGGATGATCATCTTACTTTACTCATTCAGACACCTTGTGATATATTGTAGCAGAACGGCAGGACCTGAAGTCATTCTGCTCCAATACATAGCGGATGGCCAGTACTGATCCTATGGTCTCTTCAATTATACTATGATGACCTCTGCCCACAAAAGTAGGACAGTGGAGCAGTTCCGTGGGGACCATGCCCTAAACTCTGGACAATGTCCAACACAAAAGGTTTGCCCAGGGCACCATGAGAATTAAAGACAGCCCTGATAGGAATCGCTGGTCCTTCAGACTAAATGTTGCACTAAGTTACTAACTTCCCTCAGATTACACTCTTTGTTCCAAGTTAAGTTGTCTAATGTAAAAACACACACGTCAATAAGGCATGATGGGATACACCCATATTAAAGTTATTAAAAGAGTTTAGTGGTGTACTAGCAAAACTGTTAACAGATTTATTCATAGCAAGGGAAGAGTCAGGCACATAGAATCAATAAACTGAGTTTATTGATTCTGTTAATGTTTAGATCCCATTAATGTTGATTGGATTAGGCAGTGGCTGAGTGACAGATAACAGAGGGTTGTAGTCAATGGAGTATATTCAGAAGGAGGCCTTGTTACCTCAGGGATTTGTACTTATACTTTAATATAGTGATATTGCAGAAGGTCTTTTTTCGGATGACACAAAGATTTGCAAGAGGTTTGATCCTTGAGGGTTAAGCCAAATGAAAAATTATTTTGACTCATTTTTGGATACTCTGTCCGATGTGTCCGGTCGATTTACCTTTGTAAAGGGCACTGTTGCCGTAGTTCTGTACACATTCGCCAGCATGTATCTGCCCAATAGGGGTCAACACACTGCCTTGTGCTCCATTATGACTTCCCTCTCTTCTTTCACCGAGGGTCTACTGGTTCTGGGCGGTGACATGAACGTTCCATTATGCTCCTCCGGGTCCTGTGGTGTTCCACACGGTCATTTACATTCCATACGCAAATCGTTAGCTGATTCTCATCTGATTGACTGCTGGCGGTCCATGCACCCCGCGGATCGTGACTT
Source organism: Spea multiplicata (assembly GCA_009364415.1). Taxonomy (NCBI): domain Eukaryota; kingdom Metazoa; phylum Chordata; class Amphibia; order Anura; family Pelobatidae; genus Spea; species Spea multiplicata. Next base: position 9,362,984 of record VKOC01000004.1, read on the forward strand.
CACGTTTTATTCCTCACCGCACAACAGCTACTCTCGCCTTGATTATTTATTTCTCTCCCAGTCCCATCTCGACCTCTTGCTAACGCGTTCAATACTGCCGATTTCTTGGTCGGACCACTCCCCTGTGACCTTGACCCTGGCATCCCCTTTACATAGGGCGCGAGAGTGGACGTGGAGACTCAATGACTCTTCTTTGCTGGACGAGGCGATGGTGGCTCGGGTGGGGTTGGAGTTGGAACGGTATTTTCTGGAAAATGACACGCAGGGAGTACCTCCTCCGGTTGTCTAGGAGGCTCATAAGAGTGTCATAAGGGGTTTCTTCATTCGGGAGGGTGCGCAACATAGGAGATAGACAGGTTTACATCTCGCATTACACACCTGGAGACCACACATAAGCGAACTATACTGGGCCTCCCTGTATAGCCGCCGGTTCTTCCATGAACACGGCAATAAGTGTGGCAAACTTCTTAGCGAAAATGATCAATCCCCATAAAAAGACCACCCATATTCATAAGATACGGACAGCTGCAGGTACCGTGTCCTCCTTTCCTTCTAAAATTGTGGAGGCCTTCCACTCCTATTACATGGCTCTATATAACTTGCCCTGGAGGGACCCGCAGGGGACAGAGTTTGACAGACGCGCGCTCATACACCGCTACCTCGCATAACACGTCCGACGCAAACTTACGAGTGCGCAGGCTGCCGAGATTGACAAACCTCTCTTCGTTGAGGAGCTAACCCTTGCTCTGACAGCTACGCAGACGGGTAAATGCCCGGGCCCGGACGGGTTGCCCCTGGGTTACTATAAAACATTCTCTGACAGACTGCTTCCCTTCTTGCACAAGGCTCTGAATTCCCTCCTGGAGGGGCATAGCTTACCCACTCAGACTCTAGCAGCCACAATTACCATTATCCACAAAGAGGGTAAGGACCCCTGTTTATGTCAGAGCTATAGGCCTATATCCTTGTTAAATATGGACTTAAAACTTTTTGCTAAAGCCCTAGCGATGCAACTCGCTGGGTTTCTCCCCCAGCTGGTGCACTCCGATCAAGCGGGCTTCGTCCCCCGCCGTGAGGCGCACGACAATACTATTCGACTTCTTAACATTGCCCACAGGGCGGGGGCAGGGAATCACCGTATTTTGTTCCATTCCACCGATGCTGAAAAAGCTTTCGACAGGTTGGATTGGACATTTTTGCGTGCCGCCCTGGAGCACCAGGGTCTGGGCCCCTCCATGCTTGCATGGATTGCTACCCTCTACACCACACCTACGGCCCGTATACGAGTTAATGGTGCCTTATCGCCGCCAGTGTCGATCGGGAATGGCACTAGGCAGGGTTGCCCTCTGTCCCCCTTGTTATTCGTGCTGTCCCCGGAGCCCTTTTTCTAGGCTGTTCGCTCATGCCCCGACATTCTGGGGTTTCCGGATGGAGGGGGACTTCATAAAGTCGCTGCCTACGCTGACGACCTGCTCTTTGTAGTGGACCATCCTGAGGTCTCCCTACCAAACATTCTCGCAGAGTTCCACTCCTATGGCGACCTAAAAATAAATTTTTCCAAATCTGAAATTTTAAATATTTTGGTGCCCCCGCAGCAGGTCCCAGCTCTCGCCTCCGGCTTTCCCTTCCGATGGTGCCCCAGGAAGATGAAATACCTGGGTGTTTGGTTAACGACTGACATTGCCTCATTATACGTTGAAAACTTTGTTCCTTTATTGTCTACTTTGGCAACTGACCTTGAGGGGTGGATGCCCATGTATCTCTCCTGGATCGGCCGGGTAAATGTGGTGAAGATGAATCTGCTCCCGCGGGTCTTGTACCTGTTTCAGACTCTGCCGATCAGACTTCCCCTGGACTTTTTGGACGTTGGGGGACTGAGGGATACATGGGGCTCCCCGTCCGGGCCCGTGAGCTGCTGACGGATGGGGGAGTTGCAGCATTAGAGGATCAACACCCTTCCCAATCGCCAGTGCTTGAACAGGGACCTGACCTGTTTTGAGACTTGGTGCTCAGGAACATGCCCTCCGCGAGGGGGTATCTCTCTACTTTACTCCCTCATCCTGACTTCCATGCACACCGCGAGGCCTTCCTTCTGTTCAAGCTGGGAGTCCTTGGGCGTCGCAGGCCTTACGGACGGGGACTGGGAGAAGATATTTATTCTCACACACAAAAGTTCCAGGGCGACTAAGATACAGGAGACAAACTATAAGATTCTGATCCACTGGTACCGCAAGCCTCAGAGGCTACACCTCATGTTTCCGGACTCCTCAGGTAGATACTGGCGGCTGTTCAAGGGAAGTGGATACAATGCTGCATTTGTGGTGGGATTGCCCCCAAATCCAGCCGTTCTGGAAAGAGGTCCACCGTGTGATTTCTGAGCTCTCGGACTCCCCCTTTCAAGTGTTGTCAATACTTTTGCACCACACTCCCCACTCTATCTCGCAATATAAGCGCTCGGTTGTGCGACATTTACTCAATGCGGCTAAGGGCCTCATTCCTCTATATTGGAGGCAAACCTGCTGTTGTACATGTGATTTTCTGATTTATCCTCTCATATTACTGGCGATGCTGTTTCTGCTATGACCCCTGCGTAGGTTCTTACATATCATCTGCCTTGCTTTGGTAATGCTTTGTGTGTATACCCTTACCTCCCCCCTCCCTTTTTTCCTTCTGTATCCACCCCCCCCCCGTCTTACTTGAATTACTCAAAATTCAATAAACCTTGATTTTGAAAAAAAAAAATATATAAATCTGGGTGTGGCCATAGAGGTGATTTATCTGGACTTTGCTAAGGCATTTGATACGGTTACACATAAAAGGCTGAACAAATGTACAGAAATATGCTTAGGGGAAAACGTCTGTATTTGGATCGAAAATTGGCTAAAAGATGGAATGCAGGGGTCTGTCCTAGGTCCTCTTCTTTTTAATTTGTTTATAAATGGTTCCCCACGCTGCATTGAGAGCCATGTCGCAGTTTTTGCTGATGACACAAAATTAGGCAGGGTAATTAAGAGTTGGGGACTGAGCGTGGAAGTGGCAGATGAGGTTTAACATAGATAAATGCAAAGTTATGCATTATGATAAAAACAATAAAAATGCAACCTATACTATGAATGTAATATCCTTGGGGAAAGCTACCAATTAGAAGGATTTAGGAATAATGGTAGACAACATACTTGGTAACAGTGCCTAATACCAGTAAGCAGCTGCAAGGGCCAATAATTGGCATGCATAAAATGAGGTATTGATTCACAGGAGGAGGATATCATCTTGCCTCTTTACAGGTCCAAGATAAGACCCCATCTTGAATATGCGGTACAATTCTGGGCACCGGTCCTTAAAGGACATTATGGAACTAGAAAAAGTGCAAAGGATGGCAACAAAATGAATAAGGGGATTGGAAGATACTAGTTATGAAGAGAGTAAAAAAGTTAAAATTGTATAAATTGGAAAAATGATAACATTATATAAATATATGCAGGCCAGTATAAAGAGCTCTTCAGTATCCTGTTCATTAACAGAAATGTACAAAGAACAAGAGGTCACCCTCTGAGACTGGAAGAGCGGAGATTACATAGATACAGGGCTATAAATAGAATAAATATTTTAGAGCTTCTTGATCCAAGGAGAAATATGATTGCCTTTTGGAATCAAGAAAAGTTTTTCCCCCTGATGTAAGAATTTGAAGTAGCTTAATTAGGGTTTTTGTCTTCTTTTGGATCAAGAGTAGGAAGATTAGGTAGAATGGTTGAACTTGATGGACTTAGGTCTTTTTTCAACCTTATGTACTATGTAACTATGTGTGTTATCCTTTGGGTAATTAATATGGTCAAGTCCTGATAGGCTCAATAAGAATTAAAGACTGGTTATGTAAATCTCAACATATTCAGTCTTCCCAACAACATCATCCCACTCTATTCTTAAAAAGCTCTGCCCCAGAGACTCACATAATGTGTGATGCAAAATCACACTGTGTATGTTAATATGCACTTTGTTCCTGATATGGGTGTGGATGGAACATGATTTATATCTTTATTGTATGTATATACCTATGAACAGCCCCTTATGCTCCCCTTGGTCAATCACTCACATTATCTTCTTATAGGCCACTTCATGCACTTTGGTGATCATGCCTTTTCCTCTATTTTATTCACACATTTCCTTTTGAATGCAGCTCAATAGCCTGTCCGAGGTCCACACTTCTCTGCATACAAATATCCCTTTTCAATTATATAGATGTAAACTATTTTCGTTCTTCCTAAATATCATAAAGGTGCCGTATCCCTTCAGCCCTTTCACCCTCCACAACATATTGAATTCCTTTGCACCATCTTTTCAGATTGCCTCACTCCGTTAATACTGGCATTCTAACTTAACATCTGCCGTAAGTTTTAGGTTTTCATCAGGGTATGTTATTAATGATTGCTGTTTTTCTTCATACTCCAGAATCTTAAGCTGATTTCAGATGTGCGAACTGATGCTAGTTGTTAATGACTGTCCAAGGTCAAATGTAATCACTTTGTTTCCCTGTCCTTTAGGACTCATTGTGTCTAGAACAAATTAATCATTACCGCCCTATCCTAGGTTTCCCATGAGTATAGTTATTTCTGGAGCCAAAATGGACATTCAAGACATAAACCTGTAGTCTTAGCTTGTTTGTATGCATAAAATCAGGACCAAAAAAATACTATCTGTAAATATAAATATTTTAATATCTACATTATCCTCATGGACAGATAAAAAGCAACTGAACTATACAAATACCATAAAAAGGTATACTTATCATTATTATTGTTATAGATAATAGAAAAATTGTGTACCATAAGTCACACCATGAGCACATGCAATTCCCTGATGGTGGGCCTAGTAAGATATACTTTCTGTAGAAAGTACAAATTTAATGCAGGGCTAACTTTAGATGCAGCAGTTTAAAAATGTTCTGCAACACAAAAAATAAACACTGAATTTATTTGTAATAGTAATTTAGTCAGTTCCTACGTACACACTCTCGATGTCTATTAGACTGCTCTCTCTTCGATTTCCTTTATTTTCTAATGCTCTCTTGAGGTCTCGGATTTGCTCCCCAAGTTCTGGATTCAGATCAAACTCAGCTGGGTACTCAGATATCCAAAATCTGAAAAAAAAGAAACATAAAAAAGAGTTAGTGGGCAGCAAATTGTATGGTAATAAAAAAAGAAAATTACATGTATTCAATTACTAAATATATTACATGAGATAAAAAAACAGCTACCTGACAAGGTTGCATATCCTTTCACGCTCCAAGTTATCTCCAGCCTCTGAAGTAAAATATTGTCAAGGAAATACAACTAGAAATTACACCATATACAAAGACATAAAGTGACACTAGATACTTATGGTAAAATGCATTTTGAATGTTTTAATCAATCATTTTGGAGCAGTGTTCAACTTGGGAAGTCCACTTTATATTCCTCTAAGATATTTCTGCACTACTGTTAACTCAAATGACCTTAGAAAGTCAGATTTGAACATAAGGTTAAAATGAAAATGTAATTGGTGACTATAGTTCATTTCACTGCAAGTTCATAGTAGACAAACGTGAAGCAAGTGATACCTGAAAACAGAACCAAGAGAACTTCAGAATGCTTTGTGTCTGTTCTAGAGTGGGCTATAAATTAACAAACAAAAAGGAGGATACCCTCAACCGACCCATAATTCCTAGTGCAGTAGGGCTGCCCCAGAAAACATGTGCCCCAGCCACATGGCAGTTATGTGTAAGGGAAAATTTCTACCACGGTCAGTCCGTGGGCCGGTCGGTGCCAGACCAACCTTCAAAACAGCCGCTGAGCGGCTGCGAGCGGGATTGAAAGTGGCACCCAGGCCGCCTCCTCTCTCCCCGGCGCCTAATGAAGTTAGAGGGGCCAGTGTGCACACACCACGCCGCCCAATGGCAGTGCCTCAGCACTTCGCCCCCCCATCTCAAAAGGGGTGGAGCGAAGAGCTGAGGCACGGCCATTGGGTGGCGCAATGCGGGCACACCGGCCCTTCAACTTTAACTCGCTGCCCTCACCAGACGCCAGAAGCAGTGGTAAGTCGGGGGGTGTGTTATATGGGGGCTTAAGGCTTTTCTGGAGGCAGAGTGCCCCATGATATGACTTTTAACCCCCTTTGTGCCACTCTGCCTCCAGATATGCCTTTTAACCCCTATATGCCACTCTGTCCCATGATATGCCTTATAACCCCTATATGCCAGAGTGGCATATAGGGTATAAGGCATTTTTGGAGGCAGAGTGGCATATAGGGAGTCAAAAGGCATTTCTGGAGGCAGAGTGGGATAAAGGGGGTTAAAAGGCCTATCATGGGGCAGAGTGGTATATAGGGGGTTAAAAGGCATATCATGGGGCAGAGTGGCGTATCCGGCATTTCTGGGGGCAAAGTGGCAAGCTTGGGGGCAGATGTGCATAACTGGGGGGGCAGAGTGGCAAATAATAACAAAATAAAATTAAAATAAAAACAAAATAAAAACAAAAAAAATATTTTTCTCAATCACAGCTTTTATTAGATGTGAAAAAAATAGTTTACATGAATTAATAAAGAAATAAAAGTTTGTTACAAGAATATCGGGAACAATAATGTGATCACTGTTTTGTTCCACTGAATAAAATGGAACTTTTTCATCTAAAAATTTTTGCAGTTGCAAATGATTTGATTCCATTATGTCTAATGTATTTCATTTATCAGGGCATTTAACACTTGTGCTTTCTGGCGTTTTATAGTTATTTGTATGGCAAACAGTGTGACTCGGGTATGTATAAGGGGCGCATGTGGGTATAAGAGCTCGACCGTGAGATAAACTATATGGGGCTGGTCTCCAAATGTTTCCAGGGCTGCTTTTCATTCCCAGTCCGGCCCTGGATGGTGCTATATAAAATAATAACAACAATAATGTTAAATTACATATTTTTCCTGTTCCTAGTTGTATAAGTCACCGGACCTTTCCACTGTGAATGCTTTCACTAATTTGATTATATAATCTTAGTGTACAGTAAGATATAGCTGTCTTTATTTAAAAAGGATATAGAATAAATAGTTTCTTTGCAAGTTCTCCAGATGGTATATACCAAGGATGCATCATCAGGAACATCTGGACAAGCTCTGGATCTTTTGGTTTCCCATCAGAGTCTAGAAGATACATAATTCATTAGGGCATTATCTTTCTACAACCAGCTGGAAAATGAGAGGTATGGCAAAAAAACCCCCGCAAAGTTTTCTCCAACTGTTCTCAGAGCAACCAAGACCCAAGACTCATTTAAAAAAATATACAACTGTATGCACAAAACAAGAGTATTCTTAAAACGTCGTTAGGTTTTATGACATATATTGAAACAGGGATATCCAATTTCCATAATCACAAACACAAGACCACAAACACAAGCAGTTTTCCGTCACAGAACTTTTTTTAGGCAACATAGGTGAATGGACACATTCATCTGGGGCATGGAAGTTGCAGGTATATATAAATAATGTATGTAAACATAGCATAGCAGATATACATCAAGAGAATAACACACAAACCAAACTTTGTAGGTATAGATCAATTGGAATTCACAAAAAAACACAGCATTAAAGGTATAGCTAAAAACACCTAAATTACAGGCATAGATCACAGGTTACACAGCCCAAATGCCAGCCCTGGCGTCCACAATGCCCACATAGAACCTTACCAATACCCAGATTACACACATAGGGCTTGCCATCTTTGTCCCCAACTTGAGCAAACTTTGTCCCCAAGCAGCGGAGCGTGAGCTATCTTTGCCCCCAAACAGCCCAGTGTAAGACATCTTTGTCCCCAAACAGCCTGCCCTGTGCAATCTTTGTCCCATAAACACCCTGCTCGTGCCATCTTTGCCTTTCCCCAAATCACTTATACATCTATGATACACACTTATATAGTCACTCACACAATCATTCTCTCACTCGTTCACACCAATCATTTACGCATTATCTCATTCCTTCACACAATCCATCCACACATGAATTCATTCATCTCATTTATTCACACAATTCATCTACACATGAATTAATTAATTCTCTCACTCATTCACACATTAATTCATTCATCCATCACTCATTCACACAATACAGCCACACATTAATTATTCTCACTCTTATTTAATTTCAATATTCTTACTAACTTACTTTCTCACTAGTTCCCCTCCTTTCTCACTATTGAACTCTCCCCTTCTCACTTCTCCCTTTGTAGTTTACTTCAAAGGCCTCTGTCTCAGTTCTCTGCCGTGATGCGCGCTGCTTAACTGATGGGCACCGGGATATGAGGTCATATTCCAATGCTCAGCATGAAATGCCGGCACTGTGACCAGCACAGAAGCCTCACGCTCCGACTGCCACAGACAGGGCAGCACCGAAGCTCTCCTCCGCTCCCTGCAGCCTGGGTGCGGTGAACCCGCCTTGGCTCAGCCCTGGCCTTGGTGGCCACGCCCCCTTGCTTTCTGCACCTGGGGCAGCCTCACTGCTCGGCCCCTAAAGATACGTCACTGCTGACATTTGGGACATGAAGAGACTAAAGCTGCTGTATCACTCATCATTGAATGCCAGAAAAGAATTTCCCTTGCTCTCCTCTTGAATTTGTGTATTCCTAAATGGTCTTCATCTATTTTTGTAGCATTTCTCATCTGAGGGAAACTGGAATTACCAGTCGCCTGCCTTTCAAGAGCACTGATAGCTCATCCCTGTGTGCCAGGTATTGTTTTGGCATAAATATTTTCTTATTTGTCAAAAGTACAGTTTGTATCACATTTTGAATCATTTTATGCTTTGCAGTTGACGGTTACAGTTTTTTCCCACATGACTTGTGAAATCACTTCAGACATCTCTATACTGTTAATGTACACATCCACATCAGCATCAATGCCATCATAAGAAGTGTCACACTCAGACCAATTCTTGACAAGGTATCTGCAAGTAAAAAAGCAGAGAGCTGTCTCTAAATTCTAGGTGGAGCTTTCCATAACTGTGGGAAATTGTTACTAAGGGTTTATGATCAGTTTCAATTGCAACTGAAGTTCCATAAACAAAATTGTGAAATGCTTCACAGCCAAATGCTATACTAAGTGTCTCTTTTTCTTTCTGGGCATACTTGCATTCTGTATCTGGAACACCCTTTACTATCTTGTTGTAGCAGGACCGTACCAAGTCTATCTTTGGATGCATCTGTGAAAAAATGTTGCTCCTTTCCCCAATGGCACTCAACAGCCTTTGCCAGTAAACCATCCATGTGTTAAGTTAGATTGGCAATGAAAATATTTTTCTGAAGGTTTAGGTCTAGGTTTTTTTATAGAGCTTCTGAAATAACACTGGGATTTGCTCTAGTATCCACTTTAAAAGGTATCACTGTGTTTCCACCTCTACAATCTATTCTAAACCATGCCAGCCCACTCTTGACCCAGAAGTATCTCTTGTGTCTTAAAAGCATTTCAGATCAAGTGGTCTATTAGCACATTTTCCCTCAAGGGAGATCAGGCCAATTCTCTGATTGTATTATAATTATAGTTAGGTAGCAATGATTTTAATAGTTTACACTATACCTAGGGAAACCTTTATATTTTTTTTATTCAGGACATACTAACAGGAATTAAGTTTTTTTTTTACCAGCATACCAGCCATCTGATCTCACTATAACATTTTAATATCCACCCACCAGCGTATGTTGCGATGGTAGCTGTATGAGGTACCAGAACTTAATTTTATATACTTAGCAAAGCTCCCGACTAGATAATCAGTATTGTAGTGGTTGTGGTACAGGTTCTTTCATAAACAATGCCTTATTTACCCCTGAATAGGTAAAAAATTCAGGCCCCTTATATACATTGTACAATTTTGCAAGCACTATATAAAACCTTTTTAGTGCCAACTACGTATGTGATATGTGGATAGCAAAGTGGACCCCAGGATCTAACTGCATATCTCCATACCTGGGAACTTCCCGCGACCCAGAGGATTCGGGTCTTGACCCGGAGAACCGGAGAAGCAGTGCTTACCCGGCAAGTTCCCAGGTATGCATATCTAATAGCTTGCAGACACTGGGGAGAAAACATTTCTATATGGCAAGGGATGCTGCCAATTAGCTCCTGAGCTGACAAGCAGCCATCTTACCCAAATACACTGCCTTTCTCTGGGCAAAATGAGAATGGAAAAATCTGCACTTAAGGAATTCCATGGTGTTCAAAGAATAATGTTAAAATTATATACTTTAGAAATTGTGGACAGTTCTAAACTGAATGAATACACTCAGAGTGAGTTTAAATGCACTTTAGCAGTAATTTACAGAATATGTTGCTTATGTACTGCTCACATATATTATTTAATATTTCTGTTAATAACAGTAATAATTCCCTGGATTTTACTTACTTTAACAAGTAAACCTCTGAAACCTCTGAATAGTATTTGTTATTTTATAAAATAAATTAAATCTAGGTAATTATCAAAGCATTAGTAATTATGGACAGTAATTATTAAATGATATGTCTATTTTACCTTTAACTACTCACATACAGGAATGTATACAACACAGTTAATGTGTGATGTATATTTGTTTTGTATGAGTTTCAGTTAATATCTAAACCCATTTTTATGGATGGTTTAGCCCAGAGATTTTCTTTCATATGTTTGAACAAATTAATTGAAAATTGTTATGTTCACTAAACATGCTTACGAGAGTGATTAACACATTACTTAACTATGTGGGTTTTGAGTCCTTGACTAGTAACAATTTAGCATTACCCCCACAAAGTCTAGAAACTAGATAGTCATTGAATAGGGCCCAATATAAGGATTGAGGCGATTGTCTTTTATTTTCTCTTTTCATTGGGATGGGCAGAGAATTGCAAAAAGAGTGTGGAATGAATAAAATCAAACTACTCATCATTCCATGGTCAATTACCTGTTTACATTTTTACTATTATTTTTTATATAACACCAACAATTTATACAGCGCTTCTTACAATACATATATTCAAGGGGTATGACAAGACTAGAATTGGCCAATACATTAGATAGAGAGGGTCCTGTTCGCAGTTTTATGTTTATGTATTTTCAAGGGTAGCCAAGATATGCATACACAGATCATGATACTCTTAGTTTAACTCCTTAATGTTACCCAAAAACATAGGGGTAACGACAATTGACCGGCATGACTTCAAAAGGTCTTGCATTCAGCAACACCACGATCTGCATCAGGGGCTGTGTGTGGCCCCTCCCAAGGCCATACAGTGTATGGCGGCGGACGCCCGTTTTATAAGCGTTTAAGAGCCGATCAACGATTGCCTCCTAAACTCACTATCACAAGGCATTTAGCCACACCGAACTCCCACCCCAGGACACGCCGTGACTGCTCCTATGAGTGGTCACAACCGCCACTGTGAGTGATTTTGCCACTCGCAACTTATTTTAAATAGTAAATAATATGATACAATCAAAACAATGTCATCTAAAGAAAGCCCTTCTTGTCCTGAAAAAAAAACAATATATAACTTGTGTGGGTTCAGTAAACGGGAAAGAAGAAAATTATAGCTAAACACGAGCAGCGCAGAAATGTTAAAACAGCCATTGTCACGATGTTTTTATACAAAAAATAAAAACAGCCTTTGTCACGAAGGGGTTAAATAAAGACACAGGATACATTATAAAATGTATAGAAGTAGAGCAAAAATCTAAATATGCTAAATGTCTCACCAAAATTTTGGATGCATATTGTTAGCATGTCATCAATCGTGACTCCTTTTTCAAGATCAGCAGTGTCCATTTTACTGTTTCATTGAGTCGCAAAAGTAGAGGTATCCTTTGGTACAGCTGTAAATATATAGATCAGGGAAATGGATGATTAGAAGCAGAATTGCTAATATATCATACTACAATATGATATATGGCAGCAGCAACTATGACAAAACAAAGCTTGTCTGTGTCTACATTCAGTTTTGAGACTGGTGCTAATACTAATTTCACCCCTCCCTAAGTTTGGGTAAACTCTTCTTCTGCTTGCTGATTTTGCTCTTACATGTTTACCTTCCTGTTTTCACAGCTCACTTCCTCTACCACTGGAAAGAACTGTGTTAGATCCCCTGGCTTTCCAATACTGTTTATTCACCGGTCCAAAAATATGATCAAGGTGTCACGATTTGTTGCCAGTTATAGAAGAAGCTTCAGTTCACTAGTTTAACATATTTAAGTATATTTCCATATTGTCAGGAATTCAGGTGTACACCAATTCACATAGCTATACATTTATAAAATGGTATCAAAAATAATCCACTCCCTACGTCTGAAGGGGGGCTTGCATTTCATCGTCCTACTGAACAAATTTAAGAGATCAGCCATAAAAGGCTGATGTTGGGTGGGCTTTGGACACATGCTTTGTATATTGCTCATGTCCCATGGTATTAAAAAGGGCATAACCCCCCCTAAATGTAACCCTTTGGGTGCTGGGGCAGGCCAATTATTATACTTTATAAGACAAGTAAAGCTATTCATAGATATATACCTTAAGGCAAAAATATATGCTTTACCCAATTATTTCCCGATATATATAGCAAATATAGCAAATCAAACAGTAAAATTATTAGTAGCTAATTTTCTAAAACCAGTAACCCAGTAAATATGTACAACAGAGTTATACATATCCAGCCCTAATAAATGTATTCAATAAATGTAGGTAACAGGAAGCAAGGGGTCTAACAGTTGCTGCCACCTTCTCTATGTTGAAAGGCAGTTACAAGATGGGTAGCCACACTAGTTCTCCGAAATAAAGAAGCTCCACTGGGGGAAAAGGTTCCCCAAAGAACCTTACCGCCAGTCACAACTGGGACTGGGCATTGTTTATATAACCACTTTACCAGACGGGGTAAATTGACAAACTTAGGAAATAGGAAAGGATTAGTATAATTAACCAGAGGCGTATATAGGGTATGGCAGCTATGGCACGTGCCATGGGCGCCATCCCTAGGGGGGCGCGGGTGAGCGGCTTTTAAATGCCGTTTTTTTTTTGTTTTTTTTTGATGCGGAGGAGAGAGAGGGGCGCCTAGCAACCGCTCGACGCCCCTCATTCTCCTCCACGAGCCCTCTACCCCCGTCCC
>VKOC01000004.1:9376210-9445149 GCA_009364415.1 Spea multiplicata
GGTCGTCTTATAATCAGGGTCGTCTTATAATCAAGCAAATATGGTAGTTAAATACAACAACAGATGGCATATTAAAGAATATTTATTGTATTTATTGAACAAAAATAAATTCAAAATAGAGAAGCCATGTGTGAAAAACGAAATATACCCTTAGTGCTTCCATAGGAATTAAGATGCTAAGTAGGTGCTAAGACAGGTGCTGCAAATCAAATGCCCTTGATTAATTGATCATCAGCAAGTGTGACCACCTTTATAAAAGCTGATGTTTTAGCAGTTTGTTGGTCTGGAGCATTCAGGTGTGTGTTAACACAATACCAAGGAGGAAAGGCATGAGCAATAATCTTAGAGATGCAATTGTTGCTGGTCATCAATCCTGGGAATTGATTTTCAATTAATTTAAGGTGAGACCGTGCAAGGTGTACTTAGGTTTTCACACATGGCTTCTCCATTTTGCCTTTATTTTTGTTGAATAAGTCATGACACGGTGTAATATGTCATGTGTTGGTGTTGTCCACCTGATGTTGTATTTACCTAATTGTTAGACCTACTAAGGAACAGATGATTTATTTTTCACATGACTGTATGTATTTGTTTGTAAGTCAACATCAATGTGTATGTGTAAATTTGTAAGAATGGATGTGTATGTGTAGGTGTGTGTGAGCATGGATGTCTGTGTGTGTGAGAATGGATGTGTAAATGTTTGTGCGTGAACATGCATGTGTGTAACGTTTGTAATGTGAACTTTAGATGAGGAATCCAGTATGAATCCAGTAAAAAGCAACAAATAGTAGCTGATAGGTATGCTATCCAATAGAATGGTCAATCAAGCCAGGTCAGGAATGGAGAATTCAGCATAGTCCGGAACAATCAAAGTCAGCAACAAGTAATGTAATATAACTACTGCAGGAGTAGCAGCTCAGTCAGAACAACAACCGAGCATGGAATGAGAGTCAGTGCTAAGTTTTTAAACTTGCCCCGTCCCCAGCCAACGACGTAGCGCTGTGTGCGTCACATCGTCTCTACAGAGGTATGGAGTAAAAAGGGGGGGGCGTGGCACACGCACGCGTATCGCCTACCCTTTGGAGAGGAGGCATCGGGGGAAGAAAACCATGAGTACCCACTGGACGCGGGCACTCAGAAGCACCACACCGAGGAAGACCAAGACACAGGCACAGGAGAAGGTAGGTATCGAGTACCTGCTATCCACGGGTACTCGGGTTATCGGCTGCGTTGCGTAGCTATTCTGGATCGTGACAATGTGTGAGCCATGGATGTTTATGTGTAAATGTGTGATCATGGATGTGTAAATGTTTCTGTGTGAGTATATGTATGCATTTGTGTTGGCATGAGTGTGCAAGCCTGTGCAAATTTCAGTGTGTTTAACAAAGTGCATATGTGAGTTACCTGAAGGGGAGCCAAATATAGGATCCGCCCTGGCTGCCAAATACTTTAAGTATATAACACTGTAATACCTAACAAACAAATCCTAGCAAAGAGGCTTTTCAGTCACAAAATAACTTTTCTTCCTACAAAGGATCTTGACAGATATGATTTAGTAGATAACAGCATAATATACAGTACTTTATAGGTGATGCTAATTAGTATGATGTATTCTATTTAAGTGGTATAGCTTCTAGGACAGTGCACATATTTGTGTGTAGAATTATGGGATGGAGATTTTGCATCTTTAAAATGCAACAGTCTCATTTGTCACGTGTTTTTAAATTATTTACCATATGACATCACATTTGCCAGTCATGTCATTCAATACAAATGACCCTGGATTCCCCATGACCTCTTAGTGATGCTCACACTACTATCAGACCTAGTATGTAATCTTACACCCCCCCGTACCTAGATCTTTTATTTACCGAACAGCAAATATCGTTGAGCAGTTGCAATTGCTTACACCCTTTACATTCTTCTGATATCTGTTTGTATGCCAATTTGAAAAATGCAACACAGCAGTAACATGGTAACTCATAAATACAGTATAACCTTAACATAAAATAGGATGTTTATATTACCGTATTTCCCCATGTATAAGACGCACCTTAATTTTGGGGCCCAAAATTTCCAAAAAAAAAAGTATTATCATAAAATTCATACTCATCCTCATCACTCCCATCCATTAACTGCCCCTAAATAAAACCTAAAGACACTATCAACCATAACTGCCCCTAAATTAACCCTAAAGACCCCATCAACCATAACTGCCCCTAAATTAACCCAAAGGCCCATCAACCATAACTGCCCCTAAATTAACCCTAAGCACCCCATTAACCATAACTACCCCTGAATTAACCCCCACCAGCAGCCCAAATATTAATGTTATGCTTACTGTTAGATGAGTTGCTGTCTGAGCAGTGTGGGTGCTATGAAGAAAGGGGCGAGACCAATTGGCAGTGAGTCATAAAGGGGTGGGGCCAATCGGCAGTGTGACTGCAGGGAGGTACTGGGACGTACCATAGTAACTGCAGTCTACAACCACTGTATACGACGCACTCAGTTTTTAGACCACAAATTTCTAGAAAACAAGTGTGTCTTATACATGGGGAAATACGGCAATACTTAAGTAGGAGGGAAACATGATAATATTTTGTGTATATGGTTACAAAAATTGGTAATGTTCTTCCTGAAAAGAGTAAACTGCTCACTTCCAGCTCTGTATATATTTTCTTAGTCCTACCATGCCAGGGAAAGTTCTGAGGAGAGCAAAGGGGACAAAAACAGCCCACTAAATTATAGAACCATATAAGTTCTATAATTCTGATATTTTCTGTAAAAGTTTAATCACATAAAACAGCACAGAAATCTTTAAGAAACATTTTCAGTTTTCATGGCAACAATCATGGGTACCCTTTCAAGGGTATTTTGCATCCAAACGTCCAGAGCTTGTTTAGTGTACCTCTACAAAGTCTCATTGTTTTGTAAAGGGCAACCCCTAACCGTATTCCGACATATCATACAATATTTATTAGAATTAACACAAAAAATATATAGGAAAAAATTAAAATTGCCCTTTTTTCACAAAGCTCCCACTTGCGCTTGTGTTCATAATTGCCTAGTATAGTAGTATTCATAGTTGTTTCTATTTGGGTGACCATGTCGGTAAAACATCCATAACAAATGTATACCAAAGAACATAAATGTATATGTGCAGAGGATCTACCCATTCTCATCCTATTTTATAGACAGAACAATGCAAGAGGTGTAAAGAAGACTAGTGCAGAATAAAAAAAATTTTTGCACTGATTTTTTTCTGCTATATCAGGGAGGTAACCCAGGATGGGAAATTGTATTGATCAGAAGGAGTTCTTTGCCATAGGGGTTGATCTGGTCAATTCCATATGGATAAACGCCTCAATCTTTTGGACAAATTGGTTGCACATAGAGCTTGAATGCCGCTGAATCACACTCAGAGTAATTCTGAAGGCAAAGAGATCCACTATCTGATCACCTGGAAGAACGTGGTGGTGAGGCCTGAGGGGGCCTGACAAGGTATTTTTCAACATCGCTAGGTCTGTAAAATATCACTTGCCTGACTGTTTTTTTTCTTATACTTTGGATACTACTTAGAACTTATTTTAGGAATTTTTCCTCCAAATGTCCGCTTTAGATGCACTCTGTTCGGAGCATTTAGTTGGGCACAGATTTCCAAATAATTTAGACATCTGCCTGGGGGCATTGAGGCAACTGGTGATGCACCAAGACCAACAACAGGCTGCACAAAGCTTTGTGGAAGACAGTCCAGTTAATGCTCCATAGATATTAATAACGTTCTCAAGCTTTGCCATGAACACTTGTATCCATGTTTTCCAACACTTTGTTTACCCCGGACCAAGTCAGGAGAATACTTGTAGATGATATAGACCTAGGAGCATGGAGTTAACAGACTGGGATAAAGTATAAGTGAGGAATGTGTAATTGTAACGGGTATGTAGAATACTGGAACCCTGAAGCAGAGTCTACAAAACCACAAAAAAGGAATGAAAGAAACCAGGGCGTCAAATCAAAATACAGATATAAAGTGAATTGGAAAGGTACAGGGACCATAAACTGGAGGCCATATACGTCATTTAAGAATTGCAAAGTTAGTGTGGCGCACACTGATGACCAGACAGAGGTTAAGAGACAGATTTAACTTGTAATGGTCTCTGACTTTATATTCAGTGACACGTAAGACGATGGGTATAACACTAATATATCACTTTAGCTGTGATGCTATTCTTAATGTAATGATTTTTGATTTGATTAATGAAACGTTTTACGATGCCTTCTTCTTGTTCATTTTAATTTCAAATATGGTTGGGAGGAACATTGTACACCGTAATGTAGATTAGAATTTACAAAAAAATCTGGTTTTATCTTGTTTTGTTCCAATACACCTTTTTTACCTCATGACTTAGAGGCTGTCGTTGTCAGTCATATGATATTTTGAGTGACGAGTGACTCAAACACCACACAAATATGACTCTTTATGGCTATTCTAATGAAGTCTGTTTTTTCAATACGTATTATCAGACAGGGTGTCAGGCTGTGTGGTCAACAGTGAGCCATTCTATCTTTTACCGCATATTGTATTATAAGAAGTCAGGATGTTTGTTTAGTAGACTGGGATAATAGCGCAAGAACACATACAATTGGCTATTATGCACCTGCTTGAAAACATGATATTATACAAAAAACTATGTAAAAAAAAAGTAGGATGCTACATTTTTTAAACACATTTTTATGTAATACTAGTAATATAAAAATGGTTAGAGTTCCCCTGTAAGGTTAAGAGCTTGTTTCGCAATAAAGGAAATAAAAAGTACAGTAAGTAATAGAAGTATAAAGCAAAGTTCTGCCATCTACACTTTATTTTTATTTTTAAAAATGAACATATTGTTAGGTCTTTAAAAAACCTTACGCTATCATTTCCACAACGTAAAAACTGAGATCCCTGGATTCAGCAGCTTTTGTCAATGTTCATTAAGTGAATTCTTGCCAGTGTGATTCTATGAATTCTCTGTTTACTCACTCCGCATTTCTGTTCTGCCTCTTGCTATACCGTATTTACTCTCATTTCCAACTCTCTCCCTTGATCTCTCTTCTAGATTTATTCCTCTGCACTTCTGTTCCTTGATCTCTCTTCTACATTTATTCTCTTGCGCACCCTCCTCTTTCTATAATGTTTGGCATGCTGTTCTTTTTTAAATAATTAGTGCTTTCAGGTTTAAGGAGATGCAGATTAGTTCTGTATATAAATTACATTTCTGTCAGCTACTTAAAGAGAAATTACAAAAAGGGGGGTAGATTAGAAGGATGGATAGAAATAATATGCACATGTGCTATGTGTAATATAGTGGCATGGTAATTTTTAACAGAATTGGCCTAGAATTATTTTCAAATATAATAAAATAAAAGATTATTATAGTTGGAGAAAACCCATGTTAACACAGTGTATGCGAGCAGTAGAAACAAAGGGCTGGGCAAAGTAGTTAGCAAGGGAGGGAGTAAGAGTGTAAAGGAACTAGGGAGAGCGTATATATACACTGATCAGCCATAGCATTACGACCACCTGCGTAATATAGCACAAAGACATGTAAATAGACAAATCTATATTTAGGAAACAAAAGGAATACCTAAGCATTAAAATGACGATGTAGTTATTTCAATAACTCATACATCCTTGGGAAGCCTTTCTCAGCTCACAGCGTTCTCCCAGACGACATTTTGCGGATCTTCTTCTGAACCAGAACACTGTTGTTCACTGAGATCTCCTTACCCGTCTGATTCTTGCAGCCCCTAACTGGTTATCCCAGAATCCCATGTAGCTCCAAGAAAGTCTTTCACCCAACCCCTTTATCCAGAGAGTTGTTGCGTAACTCAGTTATGGAGGAGACAGATAGTCTATGTGAAAATACAGCACCCTTTGCTTCGGATGTCTGACCACTTGGAAGTCACCCCAAATTCCCATCTCTGTTGAAGCCTTTGATTCTAAACTCTTTGTGGAGCGTTACTGTGCAAATGACCTTATATTATTAAACCAGATAGCTTATCTCACACACAGACTTTCCCAAATGCATATGTTTATGTATTAAATGTAATGTCCCATCACAGGTATACGCGATGCACAATTCCAATATCGCATACAGTGTAAGCAGTGACTTGGGAGACTGAAAGTAAAGTTAGACGGATAAATGTAATATCACATTTTTAAAAGCATCCTTTATTTCATACAAATGTGTGTGTATTACCACGGGTATATGTAAACATTAGTGTTTATGTATATGTATGTGTTAGAAGGAGTGTGTTCAAATGAGTATGTGCGTGTTAGCATAAATGTGTTAATGTGAGCGTGTGTTAGCATGAATCTGTATGTGTTAATGTGAGCGTGTATGTGCGTGTGTTAGGGTGAGTAGGTTTGTGTAAGCGTGAGGGTGTGTCAGCAAATATAAGTGCCTTTGCATATGTTAATTAATGAGGGAGGGGGCCAGAAGGTGCCAGCCCTTACACAAAAAAACACCCATAGTTACACAAATTTTAGAATATATGAGATCAGGATTTTAGAAGTTCAGCAGAAACGGTATAAAACATTGTAAATTCACAATATCAATGTTTGTCATCTGCAAATCGGAATAGGGGCAAGGTCATAATTACATCTGTATGTCAAAAACGTGCTGCTAACCCAAATTTAATTTGAATCTTGCAATATGTGACCAATCTTTCTCTCTCTTTCTTTGTCTATAGGCTTCAAGATTATCTCCATACCTGAGGCATCTACGTGACTTTGCTCCATTATCAAGAGTCAACATTTTTTCTGGGACAACTAAGTAAAAGAGGGGTCAGCTAGGGAAGTCTAAACAAGGACTAATTTAATCAAAGACGTGGTCTCTGTTCAGTAAAATTTCAGTTTCTCTAAGAGGAACTGGCTTTTTTAAGCGCTAGACTAGGGACAGGAATGAAACACTTCTCCTTTCCCATCCAATCCTCCCCTTACAACCATTCCACTTCTTGTCTCATTTGTTCACTGTGTTTACTTTTTAACCATTTGAGGTAAATTCCTTTATCTATAATTGTTTTTATTGGGCAACTCCTTTTCTCTTCACGTAACATTTGTTTTTGTTCAATTGTTTCTGTTATTCTCCTTTTCTCTATGGCTTTCCTTCCTCACTAAACTCTAGACATACCCCACCCCATCTCTTTCTTTTCCACCTTTTCCTTTTTTCCTTCCTTCAACCCCTACCCCCATGTGGCCCATTCTCTGCCTTTCTTCTCTCCTCACCCTACCCCTCAATTCCTTCTCCCTTCAGTTCCAAGGTGCGCCTGGTCAGTGGGTTCGTTATTCTCGGCCCACTGTAGCCAGTGGCAATGGAGGGTGGGGAGAAGATCTCACATTGCGGCTTCGGACAAATGCCAGCCGAGGCCTCCTCCTCTACCAGGATGATGAAGGAGACTGTGACTTTCTTGAGTTAGCCTTGGATGGAGGACGTCCAAGATTAAGGTTCTCCATCTCATGTTCTGAACCTGCGGTTGTCCGCTCGCCACGAATGTTGTCTGATGGTCTGTGGCATAGTATAGTCATTGGGGGTAATGGTCGTGAGGGGTGGCTGGCTGTAGATGGAGAAAGAGGTACCGGTGAAGTACGTTCCAAACGCAGAGAAATGATACTTCGCAGTGATCTTTTTGTGGGTGGTCTACCATCTGACCTACGCTTATCAGCTCTGACCCTTGGTGGAGCCAAGTATGAGCCTCCTTTCCTTGGTGAACTGGAAGGGTTGAGGTTAGGTGGAAGGCCTGCACAACTGCTTGCCAGTCAAGGCGTAGGAGGAACAGAAGAGGAGGAGGCGAAAGGAGAAGATCGTGAGAGGTTCCATTCATGCAGAGGAGCCAACCCTTGTCTCAATGGAGGTAGATGCAGAGATGATATGGGAGGAGATGTACGATGTGACTGTCGGGACACTGGGTATCATGGAGAGAATTGTTCTGAAGGTGAGTTGTGTGTTTATTTTTCAATAGCCTAGTTTTCAGTTAAGCATTCTTGCGTAAACTATGTTTTCAAAATTGTAGAAGTGCAACCTTTTTACATCCATTTATTGTTAGTAATTGTATCTTTCACTGTATTCTCTGCTTTCTATGTGATCCACTTTGCAATCGCATTTGCCCCCTTTTCCCACCCCCTAGCAACAGATGCATTTGGTGGAATTTTCCTAGTTTGGTGCCAGTGTGCATGTTTAATTGGCTGCTTAAGCCAATTGATTGGCTGCTTAAGGTGTCTATCAGTGACAGGAACATATTCGCATTAATTTCATTAACGGCTTATGCAGTAGCAAAACTTCTTGGTGTCGCAGAGGAAGAAAGAAGATATTGCAGAATTAATTAAAGTAATTTAGTATCCTCCTTTGCTGCACACCAACCCAAAAACCAACATATCACTGTAAGGGAGCTGTGGGTACTTTAATTTAAAAAAAAACCTATGATATACCTGATATGTCTTTGTTAATAAACGCCCCAAAATAGTCAGGGAAAATCAGCTACAGCAAAAAAGTCCCTTCTGAGATGCTTGTCACTCATACGGGAACGATCATCGAGTCTTAACTCCATAATCACTGGTTTACCAGCGATTGCATTCCAATTGACATAGGCAGCTTTAGTGGCAAAACAAAGCAAGAATTATGTGCATGCCCAGTGAATACCATAGTAGGGGGGCGCCTCTCTCCTCCGGCTGCGAAAAAAAAAAAAGAAAAACGGCGTTTCACGGGACCATTGCCCCTTGCTGATGCCACTGCCTATGGATCACCAGCATTTACATACATAATTAAAAATTAAATAATTTAAAAAATCCAGCACTGACCTGGGTCAGCAAGTCAGTTAAGACTTGCTGGAGTTAAAACACTGTACAAAGGGTTCATTTTTGTTATACAAACATTAAAATGTGCTGGTGTAGAACCAGCTAGATTCAACATGTCAATATAATCATAAGCCCAACATGCTAATCAGATTCCCTGTGCTGTCTAGTTTTTCAAAATATATATATAGTCTTATGGGGGTTAAATTGAAATATGGGACCTCTGCAATGCCTGAAACGAGACATGGACCCTGCAAACCAGAGGCATAACTAGAAGCCTCAGGGCCCCGGTGCGACAATCTGTTAAGGGCTCCCCACCCCCAACCCATCTACCTCCTCTCCCCCCTTCTCACTATCTACCCTCTCCCTTCCCCCCTTCTCACTAATTACCCTCTCACTACCCCCCTCTTCTCACTATCTACCCTCTTCAGGTCCCCCCTTAATTCATAATGTACCTTACTTATAGATATTCCCCTTTGCTCCCCTGATATGCCACTCTGTCCCCAGATATGCAACTCTTCCCTCGCCAGATATGCTTTATGCCCACTAGAAATGCCAATCTGCCCCCCCCAGATATGCCACTCTGCTCCCTGGATAGGCCACTCTGCTCCCTAAATATGCCACCCCCAGACATACCAATGCACCCCCAGACTCCCTGGTGTCTAGCCGGCCGGTAGACATCTGCGCGATATACCCCTCTGTCCTCCCCACAGATATGCCTTATACCCCCCTATATGCCATAGTGCCCTCTGATATGCCTTATACCCCAGATATGCCACTCTGCCCCCCAAATATGCCACTCTGCCCCCAGACATACTTTATATCCCCTAAAAGTCTTATACCCTCTGATATGCCACTGTGCCATCTGATATGCCTTATACCACCTGATATGCCTTATAACCCAGATATGCCCCTCTGCCCCAGATATGCATTATAACCCCTATATGCCACTATGCCCCCTGATATGCCTTATAACCCCATATATGCCACTCTGTTCACCCCAGATAGGCCTTATACCCCAGATATGCCCCTATGCCCCCAAATATGTCTTTTACCCCTAAAATGCCACTGTGTCCCCTGATATGCCTTATAACCCCCAGATATGCCACTATGTCCCCCAAATATGTCACACTGCCCCAAAATATGCCTTATACCCCCTATATGCCACTGTGCCCCTGATATGCCACTCTGCCCCCCCCAGACATACCCCCATGCGCCATACTGCTTGGTGTCTAGTAGGGGCAGCCGGTAAACGCCTGCATGATGCGGGTTGATAAACCTCTGCTGCCGGCCTGCACTTTTGCAGGAGCTTCAATGAATGAGCACCGGAAGGTCATGTGATGCTGGTGTTCCATCATAGAAGCCCCAGTGGAAGTGCCGACAGTAGTGGAGGTTATCTGCGCCCACCAGCTGCCAGGAGGATACAGGTCTGATGCTGCGCTGCAAGGGATCGACCTCTCTGGCAGCCAACCTCCACCACTGGTACTTCTGCCAGGGCTTTTATGACGAAGCACCAGAGTTTATGTCACATGAGTGCCCTACCATAGAAGCACCAGCGGATGTGCTGGCACTGGCTGCCAGAGAGGGATCTGGATCCTAACCCTGCTTGAAAAAGAAAAAAACACCCGCCCGGCGCCCGGAACTGCATGTCCTGGGCATCGGGCGATAAGAATTGAGCATCCCTGCGCTAAACCCTGAATATAGGCTGCAACCCCACTTTAACCCCTTGATGACAATTGCCGGTCCTGGCACGGCACGTAAAAGCATGTGCTTTACGACAATTGACGTGCCAGGACCGGTACGTCTTTAAACGGGTGCAGAAAGCGATCTACTTTCGCTTTCTGCACCCAAAAAACGTTGCTGAATGCCTCGACCTCGAGGCATTCAGCAACGCCGCGATCGGAACGAAGGGGCCATCTCTGGCCCCTCCACGGGGCGTCAACAACCGCCATACTTTGTATGGCGGCGGACGCCCGTTTTAAAAGCGTTTAGGAGGCGATCGACGATCGCCTCCTAAACTTAAATGGTGTCGCTGGAATGCCTCGATCAGGAGGCATCCAGCGACACCAAACACTTACCTTTCGATGGGCTGTGACCGCTCCGGAGAGCGGTCACAGCCGCAGCTGCCGGTGATCTTCGCCATCAAGTAAGATGGCCGCCGTTCTTTAACAGGAACAAACAAATTTTCAAAGTTCGCTAGATGGTCCAGACCATCTAGTGAACTTTGGCTCCACTTGCAGGTTGAATACAGGTACTGCATTCACCATGCAAGTCAATGGAGCCCAGCTTTCTAATCACAGTGTGATTAGTAAAAATAAATTAAAAAATAAAATAAAATTGATAATAATTAGAAAAAAAATAGTAAAAAACTAGTAAAATGTAAAAATCATTTCCCACTGATGTCACTATCAGGGGAACCTCCAAGTTGAAAAAAAATGTTAAAAAAAATGTAAAAAAAGAAAATAATATATATATATATATATTTATATTATATATAATATATATTATAAAAATATATTTTTGTGAGCAAGTCCTAAAATTAGCATATTAGCTTAAAACAATTCTCGCATGGAAAGAGTTAAAATACTGGCATATTAAATGCCCGTGGGGTGTCTACTTTTAAAAAAGGTATGATTTGATGGGGTAAATTGAATTGGCCAGGTTCAACAACGTCCCAATTAACACAGGGGTAAGGATGGCCACACATCTAATTTCAAATTAGAAAAATGCACACGTACCAAATGTGGCCTTTTAGTTCCCCCAAAAAATGACACACCCATGCATGTGGGGTATCACTGCACTCAGGAGATGTTGCTGAACACATTATGGGGTGTCGTGTGACAGCGGCATATACCAGGAGCTGTAAATTCATACATAAAGTAGGTGTGTGTGGGAAAAATACACACACAAAAATACTACTGCAAACTTTGAAAAAATGCTGGTGGTAAAATGTGTGCATGCAAAGAGTTAAAATACCAGCATTTAAAATACCCTGTGGTGTCTAGTTTTGAAAAATATATGGTTTTGTTGGGCACACTGAAATGGCCCGGCTCAAAGATGTACCAAATAGGGCATGGGCAGTGGATCCCCAAATGCCAAAGTTCAACATTGAAAAATGCGCATGCCCCAAATGTGGCCCTTTTGCCCCCAAACAGCCAGGCAAAATCATTCATGTGGGGTATCGCTGCGCTCAGGAGATGTTGCTGAACACATATTGGGGTGTTTTGTGATAGTGACATAAACGAGAACATTTTAATTCATACCTGAAGTAAAATGTGTGTGACAAAACAAATGCAAAAAAATGACTACCACAAAGTTTGACAAAGACTGGTGGTAGATATGGTGCATGGAAAGAGTTAAAATACTAGCATTTGGAATACCCTGGGCTGTCTAGTTTTCAAAAATATATGACTTGATGGGGTAAATTGCATTGGCTGGGTTCAAAGATACCCGAAATGGCACATGGGGGGAAGAATTACCAGATTTGGAAAAAATGGCTTTGAAATAGCAAAACGCTACCTGTACTTATTGCCCCATAATGGGTAGAAAAAAGCAAAAAAACATAAAAACATTGGGTATTTCTAAACTCAGGACAAATAGTAGAATCTATTTAGCAGGTTTTTTCATTACCTTTTATAGATGAGTAAAAGATTTTTCAACTAAAAGTTAGAAACAGTCATTTTTTTCTAAATTTTTCACCATATTTTATAATTTTTTTAATAGTAAATAATATGATACAATCAAAACAATGTCATCTAAAGAAAGCCCTTCTTGTCCTGAAAAAAACAATATCTAATGTGTGTGGGTTCAGTAAACGGGAAAGAAGAAAATTACAGCTAAACGCGAGCAGCGCAGAAATGTTCAAAAGGCCATTGTCACGAAGGTTACAAAAAGTAAAATCAGCCTTTGTCACGAAGGGGTTAAAGACTTAAAGTGTGTGGGGGGTACGGCCTAAATTTGGGCAAATACTATATATATATAGTATTATAGTATTTGCCCAAATTTAGGCCGTACCCCCCCACACACTTTAAGTCCTTAAAGTGGGGTTGCAGTATTATATATATATATATATATACACGCATTATTATTATTAAAAAATAACGCCCTTCTCAATTTTTGGGGGTACACTGAATTGGTAGAAATAACAGTTGAATTAAAACATAACAATTGCTCCGGTTGTTGGTGGAAAAGATGATACTTTTTATTGGCTAGCTGAGGTACAATGGAAACTATTTACGTCCCTTCTTCAGGCATATTATTCACTTATAATTGTTATTTATTATTTTATATAACTTTGTCGTGTTCCACAGTGCCGTATAGTGGGTAAAAAGGACATAACAATATAACATAACAATTTGACTTATAGAAACAACAAAAGAGGAGGACCCTGCTCAAACAAGCTTATGGTCTAGAGGCAAAAGTTCCACTGTTAGGGATGGACCAGCCACACTAGTATTACAAGAGAGGGACTAGGAATGGGGAGCTACGGAGGTATAAATATGGAGGGGATAATGTTTGTAGGCATCCTTAAAGAAAATGGCTCTCAAGAATTTTTTTTGAAGGACGGAAGGCAGAGGAAAAGGCTGATAAGCCAGGGAGGGCATTCCAGAGGATAGGGGCAGTGCATGAGAACTAGAAATGAAAGGAGAGAACTAGAAATCAGAGGAGAGGACCAGATGAGTGAAGAGATCGTTTGGAGTGTATTTAGAGAGGAGAAGATGTAAGTAGGGGAACTACTATGAAGAGCTTTGAAAGTAAGTTGTAGTTTGAAATTAATCCTGAAGCACACCGATAGCCAGTGAAGAGGCTGTTAGTAAAGAGATGCTTGAGCAAGACAAGTCTAGCAGCAGCGTTCGTGGTGGATTGTAGAGGGGTAAGATGGGTATGAGAGAGATCAGCTAAGACAGGGTTACAATAGTTAAGGTGGGAGATAATAATGGCGTGGACAAGAGCCTTAATGGCATCTTGTGGCAGGGAGAAATGCGAACAAGGAGATTTTTAAGATAGAGATGGCAATTTTTGAGACAGACTGGATATAGAGAGGTCAATGGTGACACCAAGACAACGAGTGTGAAGGGATGGGGGATGATTGCACCATTGACATTGCAAGATATTGTTGAGGGAATGTTAGTCCATTTAGAGACAGAGGTGAAACAGTTAGTCGAGAGACAGAGCATGGCCATGGGGGCAAAATTTGCACCATCTTACACCAACCTTTTTATGAATTGGTGGGAAAGGTACTCTTTGGCGTCTTTGGGAACAGCAACCTCCATTGGGATAAAATAGTGTGGTATGGTGGCTATATAGATGACCTTTTGATCATTTGGTCAGGCAGTGAGAAGGAATTGGAAGAATTTATGACACATGTTAACGCCAATGATTTATATTTAAAATTTACAAATGATTTTAACTCAATACATTTTATCGGGGGACATGCACATGGGTGTGACTGACGGCTGGTCATACGTTTATACGTTAATACGTTTAAGACAAAACTGTTCTTCAATGGCAAAATTACATTCCAAAGAGCTAAATCAAAGGAGAGAGTGAGATAGCACATACTAGAAAAAATAGAGTAGTGGAGTTAGCTGTGTAAAGTCAAAGGGGAAGGTAATGGAAATAAATTTTTAAGCAACAGGACACAAAGGGGTGTCTACTGGGATGCTGAAGTCCCCAAGGTTGACAAAATGGACATTAGAGGGGGAGAAGTGGGAAAGCCATGAGGAGAAAAAGTCAAGAAAGATATTAGCGGGCCCGGGCTTCAAATGAGGAGGAGCAGAGTGATGGAACAGAGAGAATAGGATTGAAAAGTGCAAGTTTAGTAGTGTAAGAAGCCTACAGAAGTTCTTAATAACAGAGAAAATTGGTAAAATGGATAACAGGATTATGGACACGGTAATTGAAGCATGATGGTGATGGGAGTGAACTAGTAGTGAAACAAACACAATAACCAGGATAGCAGCAGTTGATGATGACTCATGTTTTGATGTGCTTCAAGTTGCTCATAGACCTTGAAGTCTTCTTGTTGAACTTCTTTGGTAAAACTTTCAAATAGGGTAAATGTGAAAAGTGAAATACCTGTAGATGTGAGAAGAGAGATGACAAATTATTTTCTGATGATTGGTATGGGATGCATATCAGCAGAGTATCCAGTGGCATGAATGCCTTGGCAAACTCCTAAATATTGGCACTTAGATGGAAAGTGGCACACAGATGGAGAGAAATTGTTCATACATTCATGCAGACAGGGAGACCAAGATACAAAGATTGGGAATAGAGATTACATTTTTGTAGCGATGCTGAAAGGACTTGAGAATGTCTTGTTAACACACGTATGTGTTAGTGTGAAATGACACGAGTAGTCTTTGGTGTTGTAGACAATTGTAACAGTCCAGCAAAGTTCTTCAGGAGGGTTTTCAGCTTCAATAGTGTGCGATACATTGTGGTATCTTCCATTTTGTGAAAGTATAGTGTTGTACTGTGTTAGCCATAGACAGAGAGAGCAGATTTGGTACAGTTGATCCCTTTATATGCTAACTGCGGTATAATGGCACTAATATGAATCAAATCTAAATGTTTTTGAAAAACTTTGTAAGATAACCCTTCTCCCTAAGGGGGTAAAGCTGTAGTTTAAGCATTCCGAATTTCTAAAAATATCTTCCAATATTTTCCTTGTATTTTTTATTACCAATTTAATAGATTGATTTAATAAATTATGGTATGTTTAAAATATCAAGACAAATACTTGAAAATAGTTCATTATTTAGTATGAATAATATGCACTTTTACATTGGATTTTTTAATTTGAATGTATTTACCATATTTTCTTTTTCTTTAATATTTTTGAATTTTTTTTTTCTTTATAATGGGAAAATATTTTCCCCTCTTCTCACATTGATCCTTGCATTCAGATGATCGTATATAGCCCAGATTGCAGTTACCGTGATTAGCCAGTGGTGGGGCATCAGAGATCTCAGCAAGGTCTGGATATACCCTTGGGAACTCTTTTAGTTGCTGGCTCTTGCGGATAGGAGACACTCCAGGCAGTGTGATCTCCTATGTACTAGCAGGGACATAGAGTAATTTGGGCTACCTTCCTTACGATATAATAGTCATGAATGGGTTAAGATATTTATATTATACTTATGTATGGTTTCAAAAGATATATCTACTTGCCCTAAAAAAACCCATATATAATATAAAATTGATATTATTTTATAATACCGGTACTTAACATCCATCACACTAAGCACAGGTTGGAGATGAAAGGAAGGTATGAGTGCTCTCTGCGCCTTCCCTACAGGTTTATTATTACCCCCAAAACACAGGGTGGGGATACTTGCCAGCAATACTTTGGTTAACATTCTAGCAAGCAAGAATATACAAGTTGCTTTGTGAGTTGACACTGCAGAGCCTTGTCAGGCGAGTTAACCCTTAACCTGACTGACCACTTGAATTGTTAGAGAATCCACATCATTATAAAGATATAAATGCACGGTTGGATATTCACTTCAAATGTAGTTTGATCTTTACTGATTTACAGTATTTTAGACTGGTATCAGTTTAAGTTCTGCAATACATGGTTTAGGTAATAGGCCTGAGATTTAACCCCTAATTTCTCCCTTTTTATTTTGTTGTATTACATTTATTCATCCTTTCTCTAATTCTGTCTTTCTCTCACAAAATTCTTTGTCTTCACTCCTCTCTCCCACTTTCCCCCCCTCCTACTCTTTTGGCGGATGTCACCAGCAGTGACACTGGCTCTCAGCCTCAGGTCTGCTGGTTTGTTCACATCCATGGAGGGGGACTTATCCACGGGGCTCAGCTGGCTGGATGAACATTAGCCGGAGGAGGGTGGCAGTAGTCTAAAGGCAAGGATGAGGATGAAGGTCACAGAGAGAAAAATAAACAGCAATGGAGGGGAGGGAGAGAGTGAAAAGGGAGGAGTGAGTTAAAATTAACATGACACGCAAAAGGAAAAAACATTTAACATTTAAAATAACAACCGAAGAATGAAACATATGTTGATGTTTGTTTTTGTGAGATATTTACAAAGAAGACAAGTAAATTGGCTACTAGGGAGATGATAGAACAAGAAATACCAGGAAGAGGTCTGTAGAATACAGGTACAAGGCTTGCAAATAAGAAGTTACATTGATTCTTGTGTAGGATTTCCATATTAAATATCACAGATTTGTGTGCATTCATTTTTAAATTGTGTCTCATATATTTATATAATGCACCTTTTATTTGTCATATTGTACTAATATAAGTACTTATTTTTTCCTTCCAACTCAATGCAGAGGATCGGGTGATTGAAGGTGAGTAACCACTTTATTAAATTCTATTATAAAACATATTTACAAGGATGCAGCAGCTAAAGGATCTTGTGGTAACAGTTTCCATCTTTCCAAATCTTTCTTCCTTCATTTTCCCTTCTCGTCTCCCCCTTACCTGACTCCTATGAACATAATAATGAGCAAGCATTATGCAAATTATGTTAATTAGACTTTAATAGGAGAGCACAAGGCTGAAAATCAAGAGAGATTTAGGGCAAAGCAGAGAGAGGAGAGAAGAAGAACATACTGTATCCTGTAACATATTGTAACAGAAATGGTTTAGGGGATATAGAATAAGAGAAAAATATCCTTAAGTAAAGAGAAATGAAATACAAGAATTAGGTGAGGTGGCAAATAAGTAAATTAATTAAGAGAGATAAATATGGTGGCTTGGACTAGGCATTATATGTTTTCCATCCATGCTACAAGCCTACATATGAAAAAAGGTATAAATCGCAAAGCAGAGACCCACTACAGCATCCAGAGAACAGTTAGCTAGAGCATGGTCTCTGTACCACTTACCCGATGGCTGCAAGTGTGGTCCCATCATGGCTGAGATGCCTGTGACACGCAATAGGTGGTGCGCTGTTGACACGCATCAAGACGGGGCAAACACTGCACCAGATTTAAAAATCCCACTACAGATCTAATTCACCCTAGTGCAGTCATACTATATGGCGTTTGAATTACTGAAGTACTGTTATTAACCACTGGTTTACGTGACTGCCCACATGCCTAACTGGTTAAGTGGACAGTGACTTGGATGATCCCAACAGTGTGGAGGCTCAGGTATAGACAAGTATAACAGACAAAACAATAGGATAGCCTGATACCTGGATAGGTAATTCTGTAGGTAGATTCTCAGGGCAGAATTGTACTGGATGCCAGGTAGCTACATAAAATTGGATGGTCAGACACAGAAGCCCCTACTTAACGTCACAGGCATGACAGTTGACCGCCAGGATCCTGCTGGCAGCCGCCGGGTCACTGAAACACAGACCTCGCTTCAGCTATCTGTGTCAATATAGATTTGCAAACTAGTGCAAGTATTAAAAAGGAGTCAGGGTTATAGGATACAAAAGAATGAAACTCTGGACTCAAGGGATAACTTGACTGAGATCCAACGCTTGACTGAGAGATGATTGTTAAGTAGTTAGATATGGGAAGAAACAACCCATGATATAAGGGTAACGAGCAGCATGATAAGAACAACATAGAAGTAGTGACAAGAAACAGAACAAATAAATAGAAATATAAATTAAACAAAAACATATAATTGAAGAAACAGGGAGTGGTAGTAAAATTATTGTAACATTCAAGTGAAATATGATTTCCACATACATTACATCTTGACATTTATTCTACACTTTCTTTAATACCTATCTCTCTGTCAGACAGACTCCATGCTTATTTTTACTTTCTCCTTTCTTCTTGTTCCCATCTCTTGCTTCTTCCCACATACCTCTCCCTCCTACACATTCACATATGATCTCCTACTTAACCTCACTGTGCTCCCTCTAGCTGTCTCTTCTTTTGCCTTGCACCCCCTGCCTTACCTTTCCTCTACCCCACTTCTCTCTTAGCAGGCTTTGTACTTGCCGTTTCCATGCTGTGTCTCATAGATACGCGACAACTGCTCTGTGACTTTCATATGCTCTTCCTGGACAATAGGCATTCTCCTTGTCTACACTGTGAGAGATAACTGTGCATAGTATGGATTTTTTTGCTGTTTATGGCTGCATTAAACGTGATATATCAATATTTTACACAGATGCATGTTACACTGTCGGAGAGACCGTGGCTTAGGCAATGCAGAACAAGGGTTTTTCCCTTTTGAAATACATTAATGTTGTGTCTTAGATATATGTAAATTAATATAGAATAATGAAAATGTAGTTTGTAATCAGTGTTTTATGTACAAAAAAATAACCATTATTATTAAATCTGAAACACGTATTACATAGTTGCATATACAGTGTTTATCTAATATAATCCATTATGATGCGATTGAATTCAGAGAGGGCAAACACAATTTAAATGGGAACTGTCATATCTAGAATAAAACCGTAGTTGAATCCAAACCTACCTACCTAATTCCTTTGAATTTATTACACTATTGTGTTGTATTTTTTCCCCCCCACATGTTCATGCGCCCCTTCTGTTGATATATCTTTAATTCACTGAAAAGAAAAAATAATTTATGTTTATACTGGTGTTAGAATTGTCACACTTGCCAGGCATTAGTATTAACAGTTCAGGCTATTCGACTATGTCTTATATACAGATGGGGGTGTTTTCAAACTTAAAATGTTAGTACTGATATAGGAGGAATTATTAATGAATGATTCAGCATTGTTGCCCTGTATATTTTGTTGTTGTTGAAATCTTAACATAAGAGAAAGGATGGTGTGATGTCACTTTGGGTTTCCATAATAGATTTGTGCCTATAAATTAAACACTGGTTCCCATTATTGTTTATGAGGTTTTAATGCCACTGAAATGTGTTAGTGCTAAATCTGACTGTAGGTAATGTGTATTTACTAGCTGCTGTTCATCTTACTTTTAAGTTTCCATCCAGCTATGATTTACAAAACCCTTGGTCCTAAATATTGGGCAGAAAGAAAGGAGTTAGTGAGGTTTTTGTATTTAAAGTCAAAAGCAACTGACAGATGAATGCATTTCTAAGTCATCTGCATTTTTTTAACTCCTATACACTCAAATCTCCTGCATGCAAGTTCTTTCTACTTTTTCCTAGTGCATATAAGAGTTGGATTTGTGGAGAAAGAAAGCTGTTTCGCAATTCACTTTCTCCATGAATCTGTCTGCAAAATTATCCGCCTCTTTAAGTACTTCCGCAAAGGGGTGGAGCCATGGCGCACACCATGGCGTCAGTCTTCCTTCCATTCCTCCATTGGGGAGAGGGTGTGAGAGGGAAGTACTCTTTAAGTACTTCCGCAAAGGGGTGGAGCCATGGCGCACACCATGGCGACAGTCTTCCATTCCTCCATTGGGGAGAGGGTGTGCGACTTTTACGAAAGTGCTTTGGGGAAGTCTGGACGGTGGAGAGAAATGGACGATGAACAAAAAGAGGCAAGGAAAGAAGCAGAGCTGTGGAAAAGGGGACTGGCACACGGAAGGGATTGCTGAAGAAGGTAGAGATACAGTTATGGAGTTCTGAACAGTAGCACAATATGCAGGGAAGGTATCCCAAGTTACAAACTGGGAGGGTTAACCGAGGTCAGGGGTCACAGAGAAGAAGCGAGTAGTTAACAATCCGAGGTCAGAGGCACCAGCGAGGCAGCAAACGTTAAACCATCCAAGGTCAGGGGCACCAGCGAGGCAGCAAACTGTTAAACAATCCATGATCAGGGACACGAGAGAGCAGCAAAATAGTTAAATAATCCACGATCAAAACAAGTAGTATCAGGAAGGGGATACACTAGGTACTGAACACAGAGCACCAAGCAATGAGCAACCACCTTTTAAAGGTTCTCTGGGGTTTTGGTCAAGTTGTGAAGTCACCAGCGGGGTGTGCCTGAGCGGCCACTTATCACACCGTGGAGGAAGGAACCGCCGGTGTGCGAGCGGCATGGAGCCTATGAAGTAGGGGGGAAAGGGCTCTGTGCACGGGAGGCGAGGATTTTCAGGCGAGGTGCTGCACTTCAGTGCATGACAGGCACCCTCCCAAAGCGGGACCTCCGGGCACGCATAGGTCCAGGTCTTTCTGGAAGTCTCAAATAAAGGGTGAGTATGAGAGCAGGACCATGTGCATCTTTGGCAAACCCCCAGGACCTGTTTGCGGCTTCATAACATTTCCAATGGATGAAATACTGTAATTGTCCCCGATATATATATCCTGGGGTCTAAAATTTCTTCTACCTCAAATTCCTCTATGGGTTCAGGGGGAGGATTATGTTTGCCTGGAAACGGATTCTGAATCAATGGTTTCAATAAGGACACATAAACTACTTGGTGAATCTTGATTGAGGATGGAAGCTGTAACGGGATTGCGAGAGCACTAATTATTGTACAGATCGGGAAATGACCTATGAGGCGTGAACTCAATTTATTCGTGGGGCAGGACAAGTTGAGATGTTTGGTGGACAGACAGACTTTGTTCCCGATATGATACGAAGGTGCGGGTGCCCGATGTTGGTCAGCAAAAAACTTGTAACGACGTTGGGCTTGGTTGCATAGTTGCGGGTGAGGTTGCTCACGTGATCTGT
This sequence comes from Spea multiplicata, assembly GCA_009364415.1. Taxonomy (NCBI): domain Eukaryota; kingdom Metazoa; phylum Chordata; class Amphibia; order Anura; family Pelobatidae; genus Spea; species Spea multiplicata. The sequence goes on from VKOC01000004.1 coordinate 9,397,609, forward strand.
AGCAGAGGGGACCATACTCAGTAGTGGGGAACCCGGGAGCATGGATGGGTGATTTCCATAAGTAATAAAAAACTGAGACATCAGATTTGTTATACGGGAACTTGGCCAATGATAAAAACTGTACCCAGTCGTTCTAGAGGTACACCCCAAATACTCTGGTGCCGGCCAACTCTTCGTGTTCGTCTTCGTCTTTGTAGGGAAACAAATCTTTGTATTCCATGAATATTCGCCCGTTTCTGTGTATGGTTCGGGCGAATATTCGTGTACATTCTTCGTATTCCTTTTTTTTTTCTTCTTCCTTTTTTGCCATTTTTTGTAGAAGGGGTTAACACGGTATGCCCTACGCAGCAGCTTTGGCTCCAGGATTTTAAAGGTCCGTAAGAGCGACTCTATTGGTCGTTGGCCGGAAGCTCCTCTGCTATCGGTTGATGGCAGACGAGCCCCCTGCTGGCGACCAATAGAGTTGTTCGTACGGACCTTTAAAATCTTGGAGCCAAAGCTCCAAGCTCTTCATTAATACCTATGGTGGTAAAAACAATATATCGAAAAGGTTACCATAACAAAATTACAGACAGTCAACAATTACCATATTTGCCGTTTAACCCTCTATACGCCACTCTGCCTCCTGAAATGCCTTATACCTCCCTATATGCCACTTTGCCCCATAATATGCCTTTTAACCCGCTAAATGCCATAGTGGCATATAGGGGTATAAGGCATTTCTGGGCAGAGTGGCACATAGGGGGCCAAAAGGCATATCATGGGGCACAGTGGCATTTAGAGGGTTAAAAGCCAGATTCATGGGGCACAGGTCATATAGGGGGCATAAGCATTTCTGGGGCAGAGTGGCAAGCCAGGGGCAGATGTGCATAACTGGGGGCAGGTTGAAAAAAAGGAAATAAAAACAAAATATTTTTCTCAATCATAGCTTTTATTAAAAAAAAATGTTCACATAGTTGACATGAATTAACATTTACTGGTAAAACTTTTTTCCTATAGGGTCGTCTAATATTCGGGCTTTTTCTTTTTTTCCTAAATTAATATTCAGATTTTGGGGGTCGTCTTATAATCGAGCAAATACGGTATAATATACTTAACTTTAGAAAGGATCAGCATACCAAATGGCTCCTTTGTTCTTTGTCCAAAAGATACCAGGTTCATATAGAAGACTTTAAGGGAATCTTTCAGTAGTTTTTTCTAATTTTAGTTACACTAATACGCACTAAACTAGTCCTAGCTTCTTGGCACTTAACTAGCCCAAGATGGAAGAGCACTTTTTCTCTGGCACACTTTCACAACTATCCTTACTTCTGCCATGCTGCTTCCTTCTCCTCCTTCCAGTCTATTCTGCTCCTCTCCTCTTCCTGGAGTTCCTGATATCCCATACTTCCAGGTGTAGCCCACATGGCTTTTCATGTAGGCAGCCATTATCCATGTTCTTAGATAAACAACACTCACTCACTCTCTAGTGCTACCTGGTGGTAGAGGTAATGAACTTCTCAAACAATAGAAATCATTGGTAATGTATGCCGCAGTTAGAGGAGCGGATTATCCAAAGTGAGATACAGATATTGCGTCTGTGACGTGAATCACTAATAATGGACGACACAATCCATGTCCACTATAGCTAGGAAGGGGTTTTTTTGTTTTACTTTGGTACATCTACAGTTTCCTATCTATGAATGTGCTACAATCAGTTTATTCTGAGCCTAGAACCAATCTGCTTCTTCCTGGAGCACCTTTCCAACCATTTTTTTTATCCTTGACAGAACTTGACATAGCTGCCCACTTTCTCTTTTGTGCTCTTTCACTGGAACAACTAATGCAAGCAAGTCCAAATTTTTCCATAGTTAAAACTTGAATACACTTGATATCATATGGAGATATGTACTGCTAAACTGAATTTTGGTTTGACAATCAACCTTTCCAATATCTGTTATTTGTGGGTAAATATCTCTCCAGGCATACATTGGCTTTTATCACCTCATATATATCCCCCTCTTACAATGGATTTAGAAACCTGGTGAAAGTATAGAATTTTAGATATAATGTAGAGTTAATTGCGTTAAAATGGATTTCTTCCTAAGGCTGTATCTTTTTTTCCATGCTCAGCTCATCTACTTGGTCCTATCTGACTTTCAATCCCTACAACAGACTATAATGGTTTTATTTGGTTTAACAAATGAAGAGTTTCTAAGGAGGTTATGTATTGTTTGGTACTTTACTGTTGTGGATAGATGAGATGGGTCGCATTAGAATCAGGAATGATGGGTTCCATGCTACCACAATTTTGATTTGGATTCCTAGGCATTTCAGACTTCTTCTCAGGACCCAGTGTCTGCTAATATTTAATTTGCTTAACCCCTTGATGACAGGGCTATATTTCACTACACGACCAGAGCAATTTTCATTTTTTTTACTATGACTTTCTTTAAACAGTAATGAACCCCTTTCTCAATAAGTTTACCCATACAAATGATATATATGTTTTTTTTTCAAAATGAATGAATTGTTGTCGCCCCCCCCCAACTTTGGGAAAAACTGGGAGGCCCTTAAGAAGTTATTTTCCTAGATTAAATCAATTAAGGATACCTCTGAAAGGTTGCACTTGGTTGATGTATCTTATTTTTAACATTTCACACAATATATACTAGAATAATTCACTACATTATGCTTTTTAATTGTATCCACAGTTTTTCATGTAACACATAGGTCTGCAATCCTAACACTTTGTACTTTACTACAACTACGCCTTTACAGTTTTATGCTGTAGAGGTTTTGCATTAATTTACCAGATTCCCAGATGAGATTTGTAGATCTTATCTTGATGTTCTCAATGAAATACAGTGTGATTCTTATGTAATGTATTCTAGTGCATTTGACGTTTTGTTTTTTTTAACACATGGTTATCAAGGTAGTTATCAATATATTCGATGGAATGTGCTCTAGGCACAAATCTGACACCAAAGTGACATCATATGATAAAATCCAGAGGAATGTGGAACCTTATACTTCCTTGTTGTACTAGATAACCAATCAACTGGCAGGTCTCTAAGTAATTTATGCGTAATGTTCAACAGACAACAAATAGGATACGCATATGGACATCTTGGCTATTTTTCTTTCATGTTTGATATACAGCTAGTTGTTGGCTACATCTCTTTATGTTTACTCACATAAGAGTAAACGTGTTGTCTCCTGCCTGTTGATAAGTAGTATATATATGTAAAACACTTAATGGAGCAAATTGTTTAAAATCTAATAAACCAATCACTAGTTGTGTCTTTGCTTATTCTCATTTTTATGGGATATAGTAATATGGCCTGGATGATATGCTTTGTTACCATGTTTCTGTGTAAAATCTAGAATTATATGTAAATTATATATGTAGTATGTTCTAGAATTAATTTGAAACCCACATTTTGTTTACATTATTAGATTATGACAGGATATTTTCTCAAATGTGCGTTATCGTTTTTTACTATGTATTTAGTTAAATACAAAATATTTTTATTGCTTTACCCTGATGTGGTACTTGGTATATTAAAGTTTTATATATTTTTCTGCTACATTTAGTCATCATGTCAAACTTGTATTAAAGTCTATAGGTAAACCGATGGTCCATTTGCTAATACTGACACATATAACAATACTTTCTTTCTTCAGGTGACAATATAGTATAAGGCTTAGTTGCTCTTATTTGTTTCTTGTTGTGTTACAACAATCCAAAATGTACAATCTCTCATAGATTTGTCTACTGTATTAAAATATAAGCATAGATTTGAGATAAATACTGCTCCAAAACAGTACCTTTTACCACATTACACTGATTTAGATGGCTGATCCCATTAAATGCTCAATACGTTTTGGCTCCAAAATCAGATTTTTATATAATGTAGACCCCAATATCTATGTCAGAATCGTTGATTACCTTTGTGGTAACATGGGATGTGCCTTAACTTTCACACTTTTGCATATAGCACTCGGCTTTCTTTGCCTTATGTTGTATATTTTCTATGTGTGTTTCCATCCTATATATATAAATATATATAAAGAAAAAGCATTTGGCTTTTCTGTTCTTCCTTTCTTTCCTATATCCCATTCTCTCTTTCCTGTCTTCGTTGTATAATTTCTTATCTGATCTTATCTTACTTAAACTCTTCTGTTCTTCTTGCTCTCTTCCAAATGCTTTTTCTTTTTCTCAATGAAACCAAAACTTAAAAAGCCATATCTCTCTCTTTTGTTCTGTTTTTTTTTATTGGCATCTCCCCCCCCCCCAACCCCAGTCACTTTTCTCGTCCCACCTCCCTTACCCTAACCTACCTTTCCCATCCTTTCCGTGAATGGGGCGAGATGCCTGTCACAAATTAAAAAAATAATAATAACCCATTCCCTTTAAACCAAACTTTTAAATTGTGGCATTTAAAAACTAAAACAACTTCAGAAAACTTCTTTTTTAGTTTTCTTTTAATTTATTTTTGTGAAGTTACTCTAAACTTGTCGTTTATTCGTTTTTTTTTCTTTCTTCCTTTATTCTCCCCACCCTCACTCTGTTCTGATTTTACTCCCCTTCCCCAAATCTGAAGTTCCAGCACATCTGACGTTAAGCAACCAAGGTACGAATTTAATCCACTTTTTCTTTTCTTTCCTTATCCTTTGATTTTCTTTTACTATCCTTAGCCCTTCATTCTGCCAATTTTTTTTTAAACTTTTCATCACTCCATTTCTGTCTTCTACATTCTCTGTTTTCTCCATGTGTGTCTCATGCATCATTGGTTTCAATCATTTCCATTTTCATATTTATTCATTGGGAGAATAAACAGACAACTTGTAAATGTCTTTTATTGAGATTTCTGTTCTTTTCCAGTGTGGTCCTTTTTTCTTCACATGACAATTAATCTATATTTTCTCTCCTTCTGTCTTATCTCTATGCCTCTTCATCCTTGTTTCAAAATTGATGCATTAGATCAAACTAGGTTTGGTATAACAACATGGTAATAAAAATTATTTTATGGCTATGGCTGTTTTAAATACAACATAGAAATGAAAAAAAGTATATGATAGCACTTTTTAAATATAAAATAAAAAGTAAAATTGATATTAATTAACACTTATAATTCAATAATTGACTTAATGCACCTGACTTTTCCCCCCGCAATTGCTGCAACATTTTAAATCCTTGTGACTTGTTTGAAAACAGAATAAAATTTGTCAACAGAGAGGAAGACCAGACGTGTGCCTTAAAAGTGAATTTTAGGGGATTTGGTTGATATATATATATTAGAAATAACTTAAAGGGACAGTTATTATTTGCACTTTAACGCCTACAAAAGCTGCACGGCCCCTTTGTGATGTATCTCTTGCAAACGATTCTAAAGCACCCCTCATGCATTTTAACCTTTACCTGCCCCCCAGGTATATGATGTGCCGGAGGTGTGTTCACCAGGAAATAACTAAAACCAATGAAAAAATTAAATTCATTTAACTGTACATGGATTAAGAGCAAAAATCAAGGACAGATTAACAATGTTGTAAATATAACACATTAAAAATATAGTCTATATTTTATTTAATAAATACTTGGAAAATACGTAAATTTTGTACAAGGAAAGGTACATTCCACAAGACCATATGTGGTCAGTGATAACATAATACTGTTAAAAACAAAACTGAAAGTCATTCTTATAGACCACACCAAACCCATGCCAGGAGCATTCCAACATTGCGTTGCCATTAATAAGTAGATTTTGTGTTTTATACAACTACTAGTGCAAAGAATAATTATTAATCTATAGTCCATTGTGGATATAATATAGCTAACAATATAAACTCCAAATGACATGCATTTATATATGCATTTATATATATATATAAATAGGGTTTTATGTATACATATATTATAACAGTTTAAGGGATCTGCTGTTTTCTCTCTTCCTCTATTCCTCTATTCTCTTTTACTCTCTTGTACCGTCATCTTTATTTGTTTTTTTTTACATGCACGCAGTTGCAAACTCACACAAATGTTTAGTTATAAGCATGCATGTGTTTTGATGCATGGTGTCATTTGTGGGATATTCCCTTATCTATGCATTCAACACATTACTGGTTTCTCCATTGTGTGCTCTTTGTTTGCATGAATTGCTCTGCTAGCCCTTCCTTCCAGAGAGAGGGCTTCACACATACAAACCCAGAGAATACCATGACTGTTGGGTATTTTTTTATAGGAATCAAATGTTAGTGTGTCTGTGTGATTGCATCTATGTGCTGCTGTTTGGTTGTGTCATTGTACATATGCCAATTTGTCTCAATAACCTTGCATTGCGTAAATGTATGTCTTATATGTTATGTGGAATGTGTTGGCTACTGTATTCCAGTCTGCTTTGAGATATGTTAAAACTTGTGTTTTTGTTTATAGCTTTTTCTTAGATTTTCCCTTTATGTTGAAATGAGTATTAAAAAAAACATAGTTCTGAATGTAATATTTTTTATATAAAAATACTTATAGATGACATTTTCCCCTACATTGTGTTCCGTGGTGGTACAGTATCCATGATAACACGTATGTTTTGGATACTAAGGTAGTTATGAAAAAAGAGTCTTTCCTCTGGACATCCAACTGACAACCTAACATGTTCTACAGTAGGAAACGATATGGTAATTAATTCAGTAATGGTTTGGAATTTCCTCCTTAGATTCTGAGAATTAATAGCTTGGATGTAGAATGGAAATACGGATTTAGTGCCATATGTTGAATGAGCCCAAGGCATTTTTATTTATAAGTGCATTTCACTGTAGTGACATTTTTTGTGTGCTTTTCTTCCTGCAGTATTGTGAATGCTGTTGTGCTGAGGAAAATGTCTGAATGTGACACTTTCACAAACTGTTATCTTGTGTTGTAATATTTTCTAGTAACAAAAAATATAATATGCATATTTTGTTTCTGTAAAAAAGATTGTGGACAAAACAAGCTTTGTATGTACTTTGTTCTATAGGCGTATAGGGGAACATATGGGCCCAAGCTGGACCAATTTTTGTACAGAAGTTTATTTTTTCCTTCCATTTGACCAAAAAATGTATCTCTTATGTCTACAGATGCCTTCATCTTTGAAATTAACACAACTATACCCATTTGGTACAGACTAGAATATTCATTTACAAGTTCTGTCTCTTTTTGTGATGAATGATGAATACAGCAAATGTGAATCAATGAATTACACACTATACAGCGTCTGCACATCTTTTCTAGTTAGACGTGTTAGTGCTAGCCCATCATAACAAATAATGAGTTGAGGGAGTTAAAATTGCAACTGTCCTGCTAACCCTGCCTTTAGTGAGGTCATTACATAGTTAAATATATGGTAACGAGAAGGACAAAACCATGTCTTAATAGTATGTAGTAGTTTAAGTGCAAAGTTTGCCAACGGAAATAGTACAAAAGGACAGCATGATCATAAAATAATGATGGAAAACGAATGCAGTCATGGTTGTACTTAATGATATATCATAAACTGTAAAATGTTATAATAATTATCGCAAAATTTAAACCTACATATTTAAATACACAACTGCTTTTTTTCTGAAGACTTTAAATTATTAACTTCTACAGTCAAAAATAACACTGAATTACATTTTATAATAAGAATAATTAATCGAGTTAAAGAAAATATAATCAGACAATTCAGCTGTGTTATGACATTATACATATTAAAAATATACATAAGCATCAGTTCATAATTAATCCAAAATAAACAATAAAATAACTTCAACTAAGGAGAAAATCAAATTAGTATAGATTCACTAATCTGTGAGTGTTTGTGAGGTTATGTCCGTGCCTCTGAGTTTAATTTTGTAAGCTCCAGGCCCATCTGCTACATTAACATTAAAGAAAAAAATGATAATAAATCATTAAAAAAAAGTAAACATAAAATACCATATTCTTCTCCCATCCAGTGTGTATTGGGTAAAAAAATAACCCTGGGCCTATATAGTGGTTAAAAAATTGCGCCTTGAGGGCATCTTTGCTCCTCTACCCATTGGTATGAGGAAGGTTTTGAAAAAACCCCTTGGACAGGTATGAACACCATCACCCCACCCCCACCCTTCATTCCTGTCCTGCGGGATGGAGGGTGTTAAGTTGAAAACAAACAGTTAAAAACCCTGCCTACACTCAATGCCCCTGGTAAGGGGGATGGAGTTTATCCAAGCGCCCGTTGGGTGCTTTTGAAGGTGGTAACCACCAGGACGTCACTTTTTAAGGGCCTATCCAGTAATGATCGCTGAAGCCCTAGTTCTTCAATTTTGATGGTAAGAAGCCTTCCGAAAATCTAAAAAAGCCTGGCTCAAACTCCCACAAAAATACAAAAACAAAAGAAATCCATCTTTACCTGATGGCAATGGTTTGAAATATTGCTGCTGCCTGTATGAGAGTGTACTTATATGCTCTTGTGCATCTGAGGCACCAGTATTAGAAGAGTTTTTATTTTTATGATTTATCCCTCCATGGTCCAAGAGTGGCTTAGACAGACACATGCATTACAAATCATTGGCTGCTCAGTAGGGCTACATTTTCTTTCTAGAATTCTTTGTTATTCGCTCATAGGTAGGGTGACCATATTGAACACGTTTTTCAGGGCACGTATCATTTTTACATATTGCTAACCAACTCGGGTAAAGTGCTGCCTTGTAGTATGTGGGATGTATAGAAGGGAACCAATTAGATATACATCCCCATTCTACAGGGCAGCTCTTTACCTGGACTGGTCAGCAATATGTAAAAATAATGTGTCCTGGAAAACATGGCCAATGTGGTTACCCTACCCAGAAGCAGTTAGAGCACAATTCAGATTAGAAAACACAAACAAGGCCTGGGGGTCTATCATGCCAAGCAGAGTTTTTTCCCAGCTAACTGAATGTCCACACATAACCAAGTACCCATCAGATAAGGTAGTATAATGTTTACACTCATGGAAGCTGCTTCTGTCCCTCTTCTGCTACATTGATATACATAGAAACACTTAGGCAAAATACATACACTATATAGACAAAAGTATTGGGACATCTCGACCATTACACCAACAGGGACTTTTATGATTTTACATTCTAAATAAATAGACATTAATATGTAGTTGGTCCTCTCTGTAAGCATAGCATTGTTCAAAATGTCTTGGTATGTCCCCTTTAGCACTGGGACTGGAACAGAGGCCTTCTCATCCAACATCAGTGCCTTACCTCAAAAATGGGCTACTGTATAAATGGGCAAAAGATCTTGTGGAAAGCCTTCCCAGAATAGTGGAAGCCATGGTAGCTTTAAAGGGGGGACCAACTAAGTATTAATATGTATGTATTTAGAATGCAATGTCATAAAAGTCCAGGTGTAATGGTCCGGTTTCCCAATACTTTGTCCATATATATAATTATATAAATATACAGATATGCTTAATACGTCCAACCAAATGCATTTATCTTGAGATATCCTCTCTGAAAGTCATGCAGACTGACTTCCATAAAAACAGATCCCAGCTCCTACATGCTACTCCATGTTGCTTCCATGCTTACTAAGTGTAACGCAAATAATAAAGCAAGTTGTTACAGACTGATCCTGTCACAGGAAATAGGACTCTTAACTTTGCCATCATGGATCATAAACTGTAATGGAGGCTGTCAGAGTCTCTGCAGGTGCCCCTACTGCGTGAAAGGACCTCCATGCACCCCATATGACCTCCCATATCACCCTAGTGCCACAGAAACTAACACACCAATGGCGTCCCCTTCTTACCATTGTTAATCCACCCCTGCCTCCCTTATAGGGTAGGTACAATTTATAGAATCTTATTCCCCCATGGTTATTTAATAACCCCCGCTCCACTGCACAGGCAGGGAAATAGGTGGCGCAATCGTCAGCTTCAGTAAGTCTCCATTACTTCTACTTATGTGAGCCCTTTTTACAGAAAACCACATGTAAGCAGTGTCAGTGGAGCCTCATTTCTTGCCTTGTTAGATTGTTTTAGATTTTTATTTTATATTTAAGTTAATTTATATAGTATAACTAAGTAAGGTTGGGTTGCTAGTGAAAATGTGTTAGAGTGAAACCTTAATTTACTTAATGAAAAATAAAATAAAAATAAAATAAAAATGTTTATAATTGATTTAGTTATTTCGGAATGTCAATACTGTAAAAATAAAGAGACTTCATATGTTACAAATTGTTTTTGACTGGGGTGTATGAAGGACCGCAGTTATGCAATACAGATTTGTCCCACTATACCTAGATCATGTTCTATTGAGGTTTTGTGCAATATATATTTGGTTAATGGTTTACTATTAAATATTGTTAGTTGTCGATTATTTGGAAATTTGAAAAGAACCTTGGACAGATCTCTAGATCTTAGGGTTTAGTCCATTATAATATTCCACCCCTATGAGCTCTACATATTCTAAATTTTGAACAGTGCATTGATTGTATGTGAAGTAATGTTTCAACGGTTTCATTTTCTGTAATTTTCTCTTATATGTTCTTCTTAATTTCCATAGCTTTAGTTTCTGCATCTTCTTAACAACAAAATTTCATTCTATTTTCTAACTTCCTACATCATTCTCTAACCTATCTCATGTGCTTTTCCGCTTATTCTTTCTTTACTCTTTACTTTACTATATCGTTTTGTGTTTTTGATTTGTTTCTTTTTTCTATGTATCCATTAATACAAATGTTCAATATATTTCCCCAAACAATGGCTGTCTTTAATATCTTGCTTCCACTCTGATAATTCAGTCTTGCTCCTCTCTCTCTCACACTTGCTGTCTTCACTTCACACTTTCCATATATCCCAGGGAAGGAGGAATACGCGGCAACATTCAGAGGGAATGAGTTCTTCTGCTATGACCTGTCCCATAGCCCTATCCAGAGCAGCGCAGATGAAATCACTCTCTCCTTCCGAACCCTCCAGCGTAACGGGCTGATGCTCCATACAGGGAAATCGGCAGACTATGTGAATCTTTCATTGAAAAGTGGCGCAGTTTGGTTGGTCATCAACCTGGGGTCTGGTGCTTTTGAAGCTTTAGTGGAACCCGTCAATGGCAAGTTCAATGACAACAGCTGGCATGACGTCAAAGTCACCAGGAACCTACGGCAGGTAAGTCTGGAAGTATCTGGTTATTTCTGGGGCAGACACATTTTTCATTTATTTAAGTATCAACTTTCCAACTCTGTATCTACTTTATTATTCCTTCATCAGATCAGGTTATACTATGTCTTACTAGCAATAGCAAATACTTGATACTACTTGATCTGATATGCCCACAGCGCAGTCAGTGGCCTATTAGTAATAGTTTGTCTCTCTGTCAGGGCAGTTTCCCTTTTGAACCATGGGGTGCATGTTGTCTTCTTTTGAAAGTCTGCAATTAGAAATATTGTGCATGTTTTATGTTTTGATCATTTTCTTGAAGGTTAAAGTCTTAGCGATGCAAATCCACAGGAATGGTCACTGAATTTCTGTTTGCCTAGTCCATAGTGCACAGAGCAGACCACCCAATTATGAACCTCTAAGTTTTCATAATAGTACTAGTTTTAGTGCTGTCAAGACCTCAGTATCCAATTGGGGCTATAAAACAAAGATTTTCTAACCTTTGTACAGTATATCACTATGCATTTTTATTTCTGGAATAGACGCTATTAACTATTACTTAACTACTTACTACTTACTTAACTACTTACTACTTACTTAACTACTTACTACTTACTACTAATCTTTGATCTGACAGAAGTGTAGCTTTATGTAGAAATGGTTAACTTTTTATACAGATTAATGTCTTTCCAGCTTTGTCTAGTTATCAGAGTATAGCTATATAGGGATATTAGATGCATATCAATTTCACTATGTTTTGTGGTCAAACAAGGCTCATTCTGTGGTTTAATCCTGACCCGTAGGAAGCTGGTCTTTTGCACATGCTTTATTGGAGTATTTATATATCTTACATGTTTCTCTGTCTTATATTACAAGGGGTGCTCTTTTACTGCAATTTTGTTACAATATTAAAACAATACTAAATACCTATGCAAATAGTAAGTATAGTATAGTATAGTAATAGTATAGATATTGCACAGTCCCGTATTAACTATACTATTGTAACTATCCGATCTCAGCTATTATAGTTTTCTTTTTAAAAATCAAATATATTTTTTCGTATAACTTGTATGTATATATATATATATATATGTATGTATGTACTTTAAGAAGGTTTAGAAAAAGTTAATATTCGTTATACATTTCCTTTGGGTTTCAAGATATTATAGTATTTTGTTTGTTTGAAACTGAATGTATAACATCTTAAATTAATTTTTTTCTTTAATAGCAATATTTCCTGTTCCCAAAATTTTGTAAAATAAAAAAAATGTAATTGTAATATACATCAATAGGTTGAGTTTATTTCATATTCTGTTGTTAATTCCGCAAAATATGCGGAAATGTGAGGATTCCAACAAATTACCTTCGCTATCTTCAAAAGTAATTTTCTATATTACAATTGTATTTTGTATTTATCAGACATTTGGGAATTCTTTGTTATATTCTAGTTATACTATCTTTGTTTAAATATTTGCGTTGCTGTCTTAATACAAGACTTATTGCCTCCTCAAGAGCATGTGAGCACTGTGACAGGCATTCCTAGGAATTGCCTCCAGGCTCTTCTCTTTATTACATTACAGTGCTGGTCTCCTTTTCACTTTAATTGTAAAGTGGTGCTCTGATATTGTAATGTTTCATGTTTAACAAAGAACTTACTTATAAAATTCCCCGCACTCTTTTATATGTTTTATTATATATATCACACTCTTCCTTTCTCAATGTCTCACTATCTATCAAATACCTTTACCCTCCTGATTCTCCTTCCTTTCTCCTTCCTTTCTCACTTGCTCCCACTACTAACGTTTTATCTCCACCAGCTGCAAAGAAACATTGTACTCCCTGTTTCCTTGAGCGTTTCTTCTTTTGGGTCAAGGTGGATGGGTAGAAGGCTGGAGGGGAGGTGATACTCAAGGGGGAATATCTTTGTCCTCCTTCACACTTGTGTTATATCTTTTTTTTTTTTTTATCTCTTTCCGCTCGTGTTAAAGCATGCAGGCATCGGACATGCTCTGGTAAACAAACTCCATTACCTGGTAGATATCACTCCAATTGTACCCCTGGGGTTTATTCCAGCTCCTGTCTTCTGTTCCGTTCACAGCTCAAAAAACAAAAGTCCTCAACCTCTCTTACCCTATCACCTCCAACCCTTAAATCCTACTTTTTTTTTAGAAAAAAAACAACATTTCACCTATACGTTTTTTTCACCTTATTTTAAGTGATCAACTATCGTTTTTTAATTTTTTGTTAATTTAATTTGTCTTTTTTTATAACTGTGTTTTCAAGCAGCATAATATTAAAGGGAGTTTACAGTTCAGCTTTAGTGAAGGAGGCATTCAAAAAATGGAATCAGTGTACATTAATTTTATAAGCTAGATAGTGTCTGTTTCAGTAAACAATTGTTTCGTATTAGTTGTTTAGATTATAGCATATGCTCCTTTAAAGGCAGGTTGGACGTGTTTTTCTTTGTGGTAGCAGCCATTCTAAATGGCAGTGAATGATGGTGCATCAAATGTGAATTCATGCATTAGACAGAAAAGTGTTCCACTTGTGTTAAACAGGCATTATGTTATCGGTAATACATTGAAATCATGACTACTCAAAAGGTATACGATATACACCATATGGAATTGTCATGCGGCCACTGGGGTATGATGGTGACACCCTGTGGTAAATAGTGAAACTGCAGTTTTTTTATTGTAATTACCTCTAGTCAGTGTTAGGTTAATGATGTGTAAAGCCACATTTATTTATAGCATTTGTCATCCAGAGCAGTATGTTAAAATGTGTTGAGGCAGAATAGCCCAGATGTAAACCACTAATAATTTCCATGTAGCATTCTATAGTCATCTCATGTTGCAATCGGGCCACTGGTAAAGCAATAAAGTCATGGCTATACGGTTGCATTACATTAGTTTGGCTGTTCAAGACCAAAGGATGATGCACTATAGTCACTGAGCACAACAGTTGGTGGTTATGACACCTTGTGTATATCAGAAGACCTGCTATATATAAGCAAAAGCTAAAGGATTGTGAGACTTCATGGCTGCTTTTTATGATTTTAATCATATTTTTTTAAAGAAAGTTTAATATGTAATTTTGTTTGCATTTTTCATTTTATTTTGATTATTTTATTTATTTTATTATTTTTCGTTTCTGCTCTGCCTCTCCTATCTGACCCTCTTAACTTTAAACCCTTTGCCTACCTCTCTGTACCACTTTCTCAATAACCATGCTGAATAATCGACATAACATCACAGCATTACATCAGCTTCCTGTACTTCTGGATGGTTGGAGGGCGGGGTCTCTCATGGCAGCCTTGGGAATAGGTTGTGGGGTGGTATGAAGGGATGGCGTGGGAAAAGTACAAATATCCTTCCAATTTACCTATATGGAGGTCACTATTTATTTATGCACCCTATATCATATTCCTTTATAGTCGTTTGTCACAATTATTCTACCTCTCCCCTACAAACATTCAAAATATCTTACCCTATCCACACAACATACATTCCTACCTCTTCTTTCCTGCTGTTTTTTAGTGGTTGTCCAAAAGTATGATTTATTTGGCTGCCATTATAGATCACTCCCTTCTCAGACTGTGCATGCAATAAGCGGGGGTGGGACTTTAACACGGCATGCTCTAAGAAAATCCATTTCCTCCACATTAATTACGTCTCCTTGCTTACTAACATAATAGCATTCAACCCTTCTATCTTTTATTTATGTTTTTATTGTTTGATTTTTCAACTAATTATTCCTTGGTCATTGCCAGGCTGAAGCCAAAAATAGGCCATTGTGTTTAAAGCACATTGATCCAAATGCTTTGTGACTACACTCGCTATGTAATTCAGATATAGACCCAGAGCCACTGACCAACTGGACATTTGCTCTGTTTGACAATGGCCAGTACAGACATTTTCTCTTGACACTTTCTTTACTTGTAGATTTCAGTCTGTATATTCCTTTAGCTACACATGTTTGAATATGTCTCTTTAAGGATTTCTTAACGTCAACTTCATGTTTTTACTTTCTGTGTCATATACATTTTTGTATTCTGCCTCTTGCTTTATGTTCTTCTCACCTGTACTCTCTACACTTGCTTTCCCCTAGAATGGGGTTTTGCGCATGATGTGAATGAACCTCCCCTTTCACCATTAACATCATTAACTGCATGCCAGACGATTCAATTTCTCCCTGGCCAGAGCTTTGTTTGTATCTCTCTGTCCATGGAGGGATTAACCGCATGACCTTCCTCCTACTCCTGCATGTCCCTTCTCTTGTGATCTGTGACATGTTTAACTTGAGGTTTGATTACTAATAAAATGAAATCTAATTAATGACTTGTTTACTAATCAACATTTTTGTGTCTGGTCTGTTCCTCTGAGGGGGTCCACTAACTTCTCACTAATACTATACATCTCTTCCTGTACCTCCTTAACTACCACGTCCTATCCCTTTTGCAAAGCTTCTCCCCTTCCTAACTCTAACCTTCAACCTGAATCCTTTTCAATTGTGGGGAGACTTTGGAAGAACACTGTGCTGGTGTATACAATACAAATTATATTGGTCAACTAAAAGCCTGATTCAGATGAATAAAAGGTTGTCTTGTAAGCTTCATAGTACATTCCTGTTTATAATATGGTGGTTACAATGTATGTGGAGACAAATTTGTACTTGTAACCTGCCAAATTTTTTTTATCCTCACAAACAAAAAGTTGTGATGCAAAAGTGGATAAATAGTAGGGAGAGAAATGATGAAATAAATATGCAAACATGGTTACCTTTCAGACAGATAATCATAGTCAGTTATATTTAAGAGATATACTGCCCTAGGCCTGACCTGGAGCAGCTTTCTCACAAACCTCCTGGATTTGCTTTTAAGCACTGCCCATCCTCTTACTGCAGACAGCAGTATCTTCATGCTTTGGTCTACTAGGGTAGTACATATGACGGATCAATATTGAAGAGGTCTTTGCCAGCATTTAGATGAGCCGGTTTCAAGGTTTTCACCCCAATTGACCTATTAAGCTACAGCCCACTGGAATCCTGACCACCTGGTACAGAGGGGTAGTCTACCTAGGCCAGGAAATGCAGCTGACCATGGTTTATCGGGGAACAACTCTTTATGTTAATTAAACAGAGCATGAAAACAATCTATATATGAAAAAATGTCTAAAGGTTGTTCTTTTGTAGAAATACATTTCAGCTTGGCAGATGCAGAGCTTATTATACGATGGAGATTTTAGGCACGTTGGCATATTTTCTGTGCCCAGGACAACCACTAGGCTTTCTGATGCCCTACTCTAGCAACCTGGAAATTGATATTCACATATAAACTTTGGCCACAAATTCTCGCAAGACTCCTGCAAAATGTCTGTGCAAAATGTATTGCGTGGTCTCCAAATTCTAGGGTTCTTTGCTACTGCAAAGTATAGATAATATTTTACACTTTACCTGCCCTTATTGTCCTTGAATGTGTGGCTTACAGACCAAAATAAGACTACATCCATTAAAACTAGCATATACAGAGCAGGCTCAAGCAGCATGCATGTACTAGACTAGCCACACACACTATATTGTGAACATCTAAAAAATGAACATATTACACACTGCTCTGAAAAGATAGAAAGCCTAAAGATGCTATATGGTGCACTTTACACTGCTCTACAAAGGAAAAAACCTGATAAAATAAGAGTGTTGTTCTCAGATAAACTTTATAAACTTTCTGTGCAGAGGTTAAGACAAACTGCATTATGCACTCCTCTGTGCATATAGAATATAGATTACTGACAAAATAAAACATTTCATTAGGTGATGACTGGTCAGTTGTTTAGTTCCTTCTCTTCTGTCAAACTTTTCTTTATCAATTCCTCTCCATTTCTTCCATCCCCAACTTCTTTTTTGAACCTCCTTCTTGCCAACCCCTTTGTCTGTCTTTTCTTTCTTTAAATCAATTTTCCAGATTAAGATATTTATATTATTGGATACACAATGTGAAATATTATATTGTGTGCTACACACGATAAGCATAAGAAAACTATTAATGTGCTTTTGTAACATCTATGAATTATAGTTATAGTAACATAAAATACATAAAATGAACATATAGGTTTTCTTTATGCTCTGTTGATTAACGTAAAGTTTTTTTAAGGCCACTGGAATGTAGCAATAGTGTTAATTATAGTACTACCTAGGTGGTTTTTGACCTTGGCTCTTTGACTTTGAAATATGTAAAGGATGCATTGCAGATAGGAAAATGCCAATTTGTAGCCCTCTACCCTATGTCTGCATTAAAAAAAGAGTGAGGAATTAAGATTCCTGGGGTTTTCAGAACCTCTCCTGTCTGCTCTTATTGTATTCTTACTATAATGTCACCCGATAGCATCTGAGATTGCGGGACGCAGCCAGGACTGCCCACTGACGTCATTGGCAGGTTCCCTGACATCAGTGGGAAACACCCCCTTTTAAAAGGAAAATGGGCGGGGAGTGGGGCGTGTCAAGACAACGCTCCTGCGACCCAGAGGATTGAGGTTTTGACCCGGAGAACCAGAGAAGCAGTGCTTCACGCAGCAATCTCCTGGTCAAACCCGGAGAGTTCCCAGGTATGCCTATCTGTTACTGACTATGAATTATGTCATTGCAGAAACATGGCTTTTGACAGCAGATACAGAGTGCTTAGTCCAGTCTTGGAGAGATGACAGGATATTGCCTGTAGGATTAATACAAAAATGCTTTATGTATAAATGTGTTTGCCTTTAAACCATGCTATCAGGTTTTAAATAGACAAAATAAACTATAGGTAGTATTGTTTTTAAAAAAAACAATGCCATTTTTTAGCTTAATATTGACACTTATAAATATTGCTATATTGTATTTCAAATTAGGGCATACATCTGTGAATGTTAGTACTTCTTCAATGTGATCTGTTATTCCCGTACAATTTTGGAAGACAGGGGAGGGAGGAAAGTGAAAGAGGAGGCAAGAGAGCGAATAGGAGAGAGATGAGCACATATGCTAGTATAATACGTTACCCAGACGGCCTCATCTTAAATTCTGCTGCACTTGGCCTGATTGTTGTCAGTCGTCACTTGCTAATTCCCCATGAGTAAAAATCAGCTTCCAGAATGGACTTCTGGTATTTGTCTAGCTTCCTTTAAGAGGAACCCATAGTTTCATAACCATACCTTGAAACGTTCATTTGCACTAGTGGCGTCTTAACTAGTTAAAAAATACATATATCGAACTACCTAAAGTTTAAACAATATTGCTTACTCATAGGCTGGGGAGATATAATGCCTGTAGTGTAATAATGCAGAACATATTTCTATTTGAATTATTTTAAGCAAACAGTAACATTGGTGATTTGGGTAAATAACAGTATGGTACAATATATCATAAATGCTCTGCCCCATTACTATGAGTATTATAATCAGAGTCAAGATCCAGCATCATCCAAGAAGAGAAAGCTCTGTTACTCACATAGGAAGATCATTAAGGGCAGAGGAGGGCTGCACCTGGGGGCAGATAAAGTTGAGTGTCCCCCTGCCCCCTTAGCCCCTCCATGGTAACTAATCAACACAATCACCGTTACACCCACTAAAACATCCTCACCAATCACACTCAGAGGTATGACTGGGTCTGTCCCGTTTCCTCAGGGCCATGGGGCGACCCGAATCAGTGCAGATAGTTTCTCAACCAGGTTGGGATTTATATGCAAATAGTTCCACTGCATTTTCCACTGAGAGAAGCAAGGTGAGTTTCATCATCTCTTTGCTGTCAGAGAATGTCCTGGCTATGGGAGAGACAAAAGCCTGTCATAACCGGAATTTGTGTCCTCCTTCAAAAGGGTATTTCATGTTCCCTCTCAGGCCGTTCGACAGGGAACATACACTGGCTCTGGCTCTGAATATGGCATCGAGTTTTGTTACCTGGCAGGGGAGGTGGGCTGAAGCAATGAAGCTCTTAGGGCAGCATTCTCTCATGGGCTATCCAATAACATCAAGGATGAGATTGCTGCACGGGACCTTCCTGGTAACTTGGAAGAGCTGATCTCTTTCTGCTTCCTAATCAATTCCATACTCAAAGAAAGGCCTTTCTAAAAGGAGCGTTTGCGTAGGCAATGGCATTCATGCGATTCATACTGGGCACTTGGGGCTTGGGGCGGCAAAGTGTCGCCCCTTCAAAAGTGCCGCCTGGAGCAATTGCCCCACTTAGCTCCATGGTAGGGCCGGCCCTGGCTATAGGCCTTCTTCACCACAAGGACATTCAGCTTCGGGAGCCAGGCACCAGGAGTGGGCATTAAGAATACCTCATAGTGCCCTTTGGCCTATGTAATGCTCCCACGGTTTTCAAGGAATTCATAAATGACATCCTCTGGGACATGCTGCAACAGTGCTTAGTGGTATACCAGGATGACATACTGATACATTCTGAATCCATGGAGAATCACCACGCCGACATTATTTGTGTATTAAAACGGTTGTGAGCAAATAACCTCTTTTGAAAGCTTGAGAAATGCAAGTTTCATCACAAACCTTCCTGGGGTATGTAATTATCCGTGACTGGCTTTGTGATGGACCCTGAGAAACTAACTAGATTGGCCTTGACCTGTAGGTCTCCAGTCTATCGAAAGGTCTCTCGGATTCGCCAATTACAATCAGAAATGTATCCTTCATTTCTCCTCCCTTGTGAAGCCCCTGACTGACCCCCCCACACACTCTCACGGGCCCCCGGAAGCCAGTAAAACCTTAGAGTTCCTCAAGACTGCTTTTGCCACGGTACCCATCTTGGCACATCCTAAATCCGAGCTGCCCTTAGTTCTCAAGGTTGATGCGTCTTAGACAGGAGTAGGTGCCCTCCTGTCTCAACAACTCATGTGAGCCAGTTACATCTCTGTTTTTTCTTCTCTAAGAAGTTAATCCCTACAGAATGCAATTATGAAATGAATAACTGTGAACTCCTAGAGATTATACTGGCTCTCAAAGACTGAAGGCACAGAAACCTAACGTACATGTCCAAGGCTAAGCACCTGACTACTAGGCAAGTCTGATGGGCCTTATTCCTCTCTCGGTTTAATTACATAGTATCATATCTGCCAAGCACCAGAAACATATACGCTCTGACGCCAGGTCACGATAATTCTCGGGTGCAAAAGAGGAGAGTCTTTCTTGTCCTGTTATACCTCTGGACCTTATTCATGCCACCATTTGGACCAGCATTACCCCCCAGGAGATAAGATTCAGGCGGATTAAATTGGGGCTACTGCTATAACACCTACCTGTTTCTTACCTGATAACTGATAAAGTATCCTGACTTTTTTGGCGGCCAGAGATCCATAAGGTCACAAGGCTTTTGTTGCGGCCTGTACGGTTTGTGTGAAGACCCCAACACCTTCCAGTGGGCCATATAAAATCCATTCCTTGTGGTGAAGGATCATGGTCGCATCTTGCCATGGATTTTATTGTTGATCTACCAATGTGATACACATGATTGAAGTTCTATGTTTCTATGCAGTACTGTGTCAATATGCTCCTTAGTTTTCTTCTGTCCAGTGACAAGTGTCCTTAAAAGGAGACGTGCCAGGATATGATGTCATTCCTTGGCGCTGAGAGGAAGGAAATGGTGCGGGGGGATGGCTAGCCTTAGGGTCCACTCCAGCCCTATTTTCATGTTCAAAGTATAATGGAATTGACACCAATACATTTTACTGTATGCACACCTATTGCAGGCTGACCTCCATTGCAGGGGCTAGGGTTTTTACTGCGCCATTTCCAGGACAGTGTTCGTTGATGCTCCCGATGGCGTGGCCAAGGGTGAGAAAATATTTTTATATTTGGTTCATCAGAGAGGAGACAGAAAGACATGATGTACGAAAAGTGAGGAAAAGAATAGAAGCTCAATTGGAAACAATTTTCCACTCTAATGGACTCGTAACATGTTGCCAGTAAAGCACTTCTATCTGGCTGATCATGTCAAGAAGCTAACTCTGCCATCTCTGATCATACACCCATAATAGAATCTTTCATAGTCTTTGCAAATAGCCCTCCTGCAGGGGAGGGACCATATTCACCAAGAGGTCCCCATCTGACCTCTCACATTAACCTGCACAAGTACTGTATGTTTTCTGCTCAGTGTATGCTATTAAATAAAATTTGAGGTTTCTTCCCACCAGGGCCCTGGGGGCAAATTCCCCATTGTTATTCTGCCCCTGCTCCATTATTAATCATTGGTAAGACCACATCTAGAATAAGCAGTGCAGTTTTGGGCACCATTACAAAAAAGGTTTTATAGAAGAGCTACAAAATTGATTAAAGGAATGGAAAATGTCCATTATGAAGTAAGGCTGTCCAAATTGGGGATTTGATAATTTTTACAAGTGTGTCCAAGGTCAATACAAATATATTTTTGGAAATCTCTTAATAAATTGTACCTTCCAGACAATACATGGGCATCTCTTAAGATTGAACAAAAGGAGTTTTCATCTTAAACACAGACAAGGCTTCTATACTGTAAGGGCATTTACATGGTGGAATAGACTGCCATCTGCCATATAGTATAATAGTGTCCAAGTTGTGGTGAGCTTTGTTACACTGCAACAAGGTTCTACAAGTTAGCACATGAACGCAGGAACAGAATTTCACCAAGACCACCCTGTGCTGTCTCTCAAATGCACCTCTGACTGAATGGCCAATGTCATCTCCTCTGTGCAGTTGATAGTGGCGATGTGTGCTCCCCTGGCACAGGTCTCTTAAGCAGTCTCACTGGGTAGAGTGCTGGAAGCTGACTTCATATGCCAGCCCTCTGCAAAGTACAGCCGCTCAAAGGATGTACAGTGCCTTGCAAAATTATTCACCCCCTTGGCTTTTTTTCTATTTTGCTGCATTACAACCTGGAATTAAAATGGATTTGGTGGGGGTTTGTATCATCTGATTTACACAACA
The DNA here is from genome assembly GCA_009364415.1 of Spea multiplicata. Taxonomy (NCBI): domain Eukaryota; kingdom Metazoa; phylum Chordata; class Amphibia; order Anura; family Pelobatidae; genus Spea; species Spea multiplicata. The sequence goes on from VKOC01000004.1 coordinate 9,419,669, forward strand.
TGCCTCTGTTAAGATGCAAAATATATTTTTTTTATTGTGAAACAAACAAAATATCAGACACAAAACAGAAGACTTGAGCATGCTTAACTACCCCCCCCCCACAAAGTTAATACTTTGTAGAGCCACCTTTTGCAGCAATTGCATCTCCAAGTTTCTTGGGTTACACCTCTATAAGCCTGACATGTCTAGCCACTGGGAATTTTGCCCATTCTTCGAGGCAAAACTGCTCCAGCTCCTTCAGAACATTCTCACCACCCTGAATCGTTTTTTAGGGGTGGTGAGAGGTGTTGAGTTTGCAGCAGTCATAGCATTTTCCTTGACGGCCAAAAAGCTCAATTTTAGTCTCATCTGACCAGAGTACCTTCTTCCATATGTTTGGGGTGTCTCCCGCATGCCTGTTGTGAACAGCAAACGCATTTGCTTAGTTATGTCTTCTTTTCTGGCCACTCTTCCATAAAGCCCAGCTCTGTGGAGATGTATAGCTTAAAGTGGTCACATGGACAGATAGTCCAATCTCCGTTGTGTAGCTTTTCAGCTTCTTCAGATTTATCTTTGGTCTCTTTGTTGCCTCTCTGATTAATGCCTCGTTTCCTGGACTATGAGTTTTGGTGGGCAGGTTTGTTATGGTGTGATATTCCTTTAATTTCTTAACCCCTTAAGAACCAGGCTGTTTTTTACTTTTTGTACCCTTTTGGACCAAGGCTATTTTAACACTTTTTCGGTGCTCGTGTTTAGAAGTAATTTTCTCCACTCACTTAATGAACCCACACAAGTTATATATTGGTTTTTTTCAGGACAAGAAGGGCTTCCTCCAGATACCATTTTTTATCATATTATCTAATTTCCTGTTTTTATTTGAAAAATCTTTTACTCATCCAAAAAATCTAATGAAAAAAACTGCTAAATAGTTTCTAGTTTTTGTCCTGAGTTTAGATGTTTTTTTGCTTTTTTCTGCAAGTTATTGGGCAATAAGTACAAGTAGCGTTTTGCTATTTCAAAACCATTTTTTTCCAAATCTGGTGATTCTGCCCCATGTGCTATTTTGGGTATCTTTTCCATGTGCTAATTCTACTACCACCCTTTGTCAAACTTTGTTGTAGTAATTTATTTTGTGTTTTTTTTATCACAAAAATTGTGCTTCAGGTATGGATTTACAGCTCCTGGTACATGTCACTTTCAAACAAGACCCCAATATTTGTTCAGCATTATCTCTCAAATACAGTGATACCCCCCATGCATGGGTTTGTCGGGTTGTTTGGTAGTTAAAATGCAGAAATGCATTTAGGAAGTGCACATTTTTTAACTTGGAGCTTTTACATCTGGTCCTACCGCCCCCATGTCCTAATATGACCATCTTTAAAGTCGACTAATTACTCAATCAAACCATATATTTTTCAAAACTAGACACCCCAAGGTATTTCAAATGCTAGTATTTTAACCATTCCCATGCATGAGATTCTACCACCTGCCTTTGACAAAGTTTGTGGTAGTAATCTTTTTTGTATTTTTTTCACACAAATTGTACTTCAGGTAAAAATGTATCTCGAGTACAGTGATACCACCCATGCATGGGTTTGTCTGGTGTTTGGCGACTAAAAGGCCACATTTAGGAAGTGCGCTTCCCCCCCCCCCCATTTTGGTCAGTCTGTGCCTATGCCCCTATCTTTGAGCCTGTCACTCCAATTTACCCATCAAACTATTCATTTTTTTTAAATTAGACACCCCTTCAGTATTTGAATGCTTTTACTTTAACTCTTTCCATGTCAAGATTTTTGGGAAGATACAGTGCTAATTTTAGCACTTGCTCATAATAATAAACTTTATTTTTGTTATTTTATTTATTTCATTCTTTTTGGACTTTTTTTTACATTTTGCTGGAACTGGATGGTTCTTCTGATGCATAATTTTATTTTAGCTTTTTTTCATATTTTTTTGTATTATTATTTTTTTCTCTGGACACACTTTTCCAACGTTGTCATTTTTTTTAAGGACACGCCGTCATCTTGCGAGTGGCAAAATCACTTGCAGTGGTGGTTGTGACCATTCTCTCCGGAGCAGTCACAGCGCATCCTAGGGTGAGTGTTCGGTGTTGCTGAATGCCTTGTGATTGAGGCATTTCAGCAACACCATTGAAGTTTAGGAGTCGATTGTTGATCGCCTCCTAAACTTTGTATGATGGATGTTAACGCCCCAGGGAAGGGCCAGACATAGCTTCTGATGCCGATCATAGATCACTTTCTAAGCTTGTTTAATGAAATGGCGTGCCAGTCACGTCATTGGTCGTCACATGACCTTTTTTGCGTGACGTGCCTGACCCGTCAATGGACGTTAAGGGGTTAATAGAATTTGTTTTGTTTTAAAAAGTTATTTTCTTTATTTCACTTAACCAGTTTGGACCATTTTGTGTAATCCAAATAAAAGTCTAGTTTAATTCCAGGTTGTAATGCAAAAGAGGAAAAATGCCTAGGAAGGGTGAATACTTTTGCAAGGCACTGTAATCATACCTATTTGTGCTGTCTGAGCACATATGACTCCTTCCCGATGTTGGCAGTATACATCTTCCTCAGACCTAGGCCTAAATACTATATTTAACAATTGTATACCCTACTCTCTGTTTTTTTCAATATCTGGACAGGAGTATTCTGTTTTGGTCATGCCCAGTAGTGCAACAAGTCCTAGCACATATTGTTTGGAGGTATGCTTCTTGGTCCTTGACATTAATACATTCTTCAGTAAGTACTGTACGCAGCCAGGTACACTGCAAATATCTATCATTAAATCAGATCAAACCACACTTAAAGCATTTATCCCTAAATGTTATTGATGTATTAATGGGCAATAATTTAGTACTAAATGGAACAAAATTAGTCAATTGCATTGATATGTAGGATAATGATTACTGGAAAATAGTTCTAGTCAGAAACAGAAGCAGATGGAAATGTCTAAGAAAGAAAGATGTATAGTATGCCTGTTGATGTTTGAGCAATCTTGTGCACATGTTTTTGGGCATCAAAAAAAGATTTTTTGTTTTCAATTTTTTGTTGGCAAATGTTAATTAACAAGAAAACACCAGCACAGTGTTATTTCATAAGCTTACTGCATGTCCATGTGTTACTAACAGTGGCTGCAAACCAACACAAAACACAATAAGCTGTGAACAGATTTCCCTCAACAATGCTTTCTTTAAGGGATCAATTAAAAAAAACAAGAGTATTTTAAAAAATACAGAAACTCAACGGTTTAAAAGGGTCCCAAATCACTTATGCCATTAAAATATAAAGACTGCTTGTTTCTGGAGAGATGGAGTCAAATACATTTTTTTTTAAAAAAAATAAGGGTGGATGACAGAAAATAATGTAAGGGAAGTAAACAAGTAGAGAGCGAGAATTAAGGTGCTTAGTAGACGAAAAAGCCCAAAAGACTTGGGGATGTCTAAGGAATGGAAGATGTTCACCAGTACAAGATGATGGAGGAAATTCAGTAAGGGATCTGTACATAGGTGAATGACAAAATGGTATGGTATCTATAATGGATACTGGGTGTTTATAAGGAATACAAATATATTTATATAGGGTGAGTTGTAAATCACCAGATACAGCCCAACATGCTGAAAGACAACGTGTCTTTCAGACTTATCTCTGAGGGAAAATGGGAGAATTTATACACCCCAACGTAAAGGTGGTGAGATTGTGTCAGTCAATGCAGGATAATGGTCAGGAGGGGTAGTTATATAAATTGGTATCTTTTTTTTAAGGAAAATAATTTTAAGGCATTGTTTGAAGGTAGCGGAAATTGGGTGTAGTGAGTTTCAGTAGAACGATTAGCCTTCATTTTTTAAATATGAGTTTCAGTAGAAAAGGGCATTAGAAATTGGGAATATTCTGCATATTTGGTGTAAAAAGTGCTACAAAAGTAAATACAAGTAAAATAAAATATAATGGCATGATATGCATATTGCATAAATTACAGGTTGGGTGTAAAATGGTTTATGAAGTGATACATAGTATATATACTGATATAAGAGAGGAGACAAAACAACGTAAGGCTTGCTTAAATATAGGGCTAGATAAAAAAAATCATTTTTTGACATAGGTATACAATGTGTGGTATGTGGAAGAGAGGTGGAACTAACTGTTGAAAGCTTGGGTGAAGAAGAGTAGGGGTATTTTTCTGTGGACAGTGAGGTCTGTCCCTCTTCCTTCAACTCATCCTTTATACCTTAGACCAGACCAACTAAAAATGCACGTGTTTCCATAAGACAACTGCCTCCCATAAATTAAACATATTTTTCCTGCCTGATCCACCACTTCTTACAACATATTTCATAATCCTAACCTGATCCCGTTTCCAAATCAATCAATGTCTCACTCTCATTCATCATTCCTGACTTTTTTCCACACCCCAACTGTGTCCTCTTCCCTCCATATCTTTATTCATCTTTCTATACCCGTTGCCTTTCCATCACCTTAAATTATCCCCCCCATGCTTCTGACATTGGTGAAGAGCTGGTCCTTCCTCAGAAACAGAACAGACATAGAAATGGTGAGCGTTTAGCATATGTCATTGCCTTTTTCTAACTTATATATTTTTACCCCCCTCTCCAACTTCCCTCTTTTTTGGATCTCTTCTTTTCTTTTTACCTTCCTTCTATATCCCTACACTCTGTCTCTATTTCTTCCTTCTCCTCCTCCTTCCTTGCCTTAAAGGTCACCATCTCTGTAGATGGTATTCTTACTTCAACGGGATACACCCAAGAGGATTACACAATGCTGGGGAGTGATGACTTCTTCTATATAGGTGGCAGTCCAAACACAGCTGATCTTCCAGGGTCCCCAGTCAGTAACAACTTTATGGGCTGCCTTAAGGATGTGAGTATTAAGTTTTAGAATATTGTCTAAAATTGATTGTTACTGTTACTTCAACATTGTATCAGATTGGAAGTGCTTTGAAAAATTGTAAGCAAAAGCCTTCTTTACAGACCGATTGTGTTCAAACAGTATCTTATTCCACCTTCGACAAATATTAATGTTTGTAAAGTGTCCCCTAGACGCTGTATTAGCCAAACTGTGGATGAGGCCTGACCCTCAATTCCCTTACCCTATGTGTAATGGGAAAGGTGGTACTCTGACCTGTAATGGGGTGGGAGTTGAATGATGTATAGGTGAGTCCTTTACCCCAGAGGATTAATTATGTGTTAAATGTAAAACATATAATTCATGTAGCGTACCTTCATGAGCATTTTGTAAAATGTAAGGTTGCATTTACTTGCAATAAACTCACAAGCAACCCTTAAATTATCAGTTGCCTAGTGAGGTTTAGCATGCATGGGCATGCAACCTTAGTCAAGTCCAGTCAGTCAGGTAGACCCTTAACAATTTAACCGACCACAAAGTCAGTGTAAATCCTTGACTAAACAGTAACTGTCATGCCAACACACACTTACGTACTAGGTGTTTTTTTTTTCATTTAGAATGACAATATAGGTCTAAACCTCTTTTTTGAATGTACCCCCTCCAATGCAGCCTTATATAAATATGCATTTATGAATACGAATACATTAGACATTAGGAAGGCCATACACTGATGCCACTTTGTCTTTTTTTCTTCAGAGAGGGAACAGACACATCACATGATAAGCTAGCAAGTGATATTAACTTTTATAGTGCTGCACTGCTTTACTTTGTCTTGTATCTCTCATGTTGTAAAATGCACACAGAAAACAAGTTTTGAGTTAGCTTATATTCCCCAAACATAGGAGGAAATTGAAGAAGATATCAGAAATGACTATATAAAACTGCGGTAAAGCTTCAAATGTCCATATGTTTGAATGACACATTTTAGTGAAAGGACATGAATGACTATTAAAATGAAAGGACCTAACAGGTATTTGTAGACAAGCCAATAAGTGTGTATTAGCCGAATTATGACAAATTATGGGCTGCTGTCATTTTGTGTCCTTTAGATCAAAGCCTCTTAATTATTCTCTGTCATGCTTTCTACCAGGTTGTCTACAAAAATAATGATTTTAAACTAGAACTCTCTCGCCTGGCTGCTGATGGTGACCCAAAGATGCGACTTAGTGGTGACCTCCTCTTCCGCTGTGAAAATGTTCCTTCTTTAGACCCTGTCACATTTCAAGTTCCTGAAGCTTTTCTACGACTACCTCGCTGGGAGACCAAGAAGGCTGGATCCATATCTTTTGATTTTAGAACCACAGAGCCTAATGGTCTTCTGCTCTTCAGCCAGGGGAGACCACGAGTTGCTGGTAGTGCAACAAGTACAGGTCTTGGTGCTGTAACAACTGGGAGACCAGAAAGGCCTCCAAAGGCTGATTATTTTGCAGTGGAGTTGCTTGATGGCACCTTGTATCTTCTTCTTGATCTTGGCTCTGGTGGAATAAAAGTTAAAGCCAGTCACAAGAAAGTCAATGATGGGGAATGGTGTCATGTCGACATCCAGAGGGATGGCAGGAAAGGTTTGTTTATTATTATTTTTTACCATTACACAAAACATCAGTGACAATTGGACTAGACTACAGAGCACAGTTTTCACTTGTTCATATGAGACTGAACATAACACTTTAATTCAAACTAGTAGTCTATTAATTTCTGCTATCTAACTACTTCTGCAAGTTTGCCCAATTGGGATTTGCCATGTATGCTTATTGGTCAGCCCATGCCTGTCACCATTTATTTTCAAGCACATAGAGAAGAAAAAAAAATGGTTTTGCTGTATCTATATTTTTCATAAATTCCTTCTTGCATGTATTAGTGAACATTTTCTCAATTTGTTTTCTATGCAATTCCCAGGTTCTATCTCTGTGAACAGCAGAAATACCCCATTCCAGGTTGGAGGTGAAAGTGAGATACTTGATCTTGAAGGGGATATGTACCTTGGAGGTCTACCAGAACCAAGAGAAGATTTACAGCTTCCTCCTGAGGTCTGGACAGCATCCCTTGGTCTTGGATTTGTTGGTTGCATCAGGGACCTCTTTGTGGATGGTAAAAGTCGGGATATCCGACGGCTGGCAGATTTATCAGGAACCCCGGGTGTCTCCCCCTTCTGTACACGGGAAAACCAGCGCCAGTGTACAAGCTCCCCATGTAGAAATGGGGCACAGTGCCGAGAGGGCTGGAATCGCTTCATCTGTGACTGCGTGGGAACAGGATACCTTGGGGACACCTGTGAAAGAGGTGAGTGAAGGTTTAGCATGCAGCTTGATAGAACAGTACTATTAAATAGACTTGCGCATTTTATTTTGTTTCTTTTTTAATAACTCTATTTTCTGCAGTTCAGATGAAATTCAGGGTCTGTGCGCCTGCACCCTCCGTCTTGTATCTGTTCCCCACCAGCTCACTTATTCAGTGTTTCCTTATATATACTGATTTCATGGCAGACCACGCTGACAGAGAGTGGGGAAGAGGGAGTCAGTATGTGAGACAGTGTCCTGCTACATAGAAAAAAACATGGGTGTGCAGTGCCTGAAATAGATGCTGCTTTAAATTATTATCCTTGCTTGTCTGTAGAGGCAAATTAATGCACAGCTTTCCTCGCAGACATTGAAATGGTTAATTTTCATATTTATTATGCTCCCATTGAGACTTTTACTTTTATTTAATGTAATAAAACTATACTTAATGTAAGGAAGACTTACTTTAATGAGAGGGAGGTGGATATGTGGAACCGCCTCCCAGCAGAAGAAAATGCTAATCATAGCTTGTTTAAGCCTGTATGACCCCGGATAAAGCAACATCTTGTAATTACTGGCAACCATCCCAGAAAATGTGTGAGAGGGAGAGACAAAGGAATGAATGGACGAATTTAAGGAAATTTCGAACTGTTTTGCAATTTGTCTTTGCTAGTTTCCTCAGGATCACCCTTGTCTTTGGAAACAGTCAATTTTCGTTTAAAAACAAGTTGGGACGGATCTGAATGCACAAGTCTACTATTTAATACAAACGGATACAAATCTCTGATCACGAGGAGGACTCCCAATTAAACAAATAAAAATGGCAAAACCTTGTTTATTGTTTGCATTCTTAAAAGACATGCCTCAAAGACATTTTCTGGGATGGTTGCCTGTTAATTAGAAGATGTTACTTTTGCTGGGATCAGATAGGCTTAAAAAAATCTATGATTCACATGTACTCAGGTTCCTAAAGGAAAGGGTTTCATTGCATATACGCAAGATCAACCAATATCACCCAGGGGTTGACCCCCAAAGATCCAATGGCTGATGATACAAACAACCAGGCATCAGGATACAAAGGGTTAAATCCAAAACGGAAAGTTAGTGTGCAAGCTAAAGGTCCAGGGTTACAGATGGTCAGGTAGTGAAACAAAATAGCCAAAATAGGTCATGTACACCAGGTAGTCAAAATGAGTAAAGCAGAGAAAATGCTAAGCTGCTAATACAAGTACCAGCTAACAGCTAAGCAATGTGTGTACTGATCAGAGGGATTTCATGTTGCATTCTGTACAGCCACACCTCCTTAAAGAAGCCTGCATCGGCCATGTAGTAGAGTAGAGATATGTTGCCATGGCAAATACAGAGCTGAGACAACATCTCTCCCTCTGTATGTGGATGGAGCGGAGTGAGAGATTGCTGCTGCTGCAGCGGCAAGGGTTGTGAAACAATCAAGGACGGGATGTTCAAGAAGTTACATACAGCAAAACAAATCTTGTACTGCTTCCACAGACTACAATTTCAACACTAGCAGCTTGAGACCCACAGAACCCCTGGGGTTTTTACTTTTATTTAACGCAGGAAGATCTTTACTAAGGGAATGGTGGATTAGTAGAACTGCCTCCCAGCAGAAATAGTAGATTCATTAAAGCATGCAAAGACTAATTAATGTTTGAGCCTTTACAGCAGATAGAACTGGCAGAATAGATGGACTGAATTGGTCTTATATGCTGTGAATGTTTTTATCCGGCTGCAAAAAAATATATATATATACAGAGACACTTTGCCACCAGGTAGGCACATCTTTCCATCATACTGGATATTGGAGTTAAACATACACTTCATGGTCAAGGGACAATGTTATGAAACTAATACAACTTTTTGTAATTAATATGCAAATGACAATTAGCTTCCCCTTCCCTCTCTTACTCCCTCCCCCAACTCCCCAGTAGTTTGTTCTCTCACACACTCTCAAACACTGTAGTAGACCACTGTGTAGTAGACTACTCTAAAATAGGATTAAGGAACAAATCAAAACCCAAAAAAACACTATAATTGAGTGATTAAGCAGTATTTGTGGAAGTACAAGGGAGCTTTGATGGCCTCTTTTATGTAGGGGACTCATCAGCATACCTGGGAACTTCTGGGCTCCAGGCGGTCCCGCTGACGTCTGTAGGCGGTCCCGCTGATGTCGGTAGGCGGTCCCGCTGACGTCGGTAGGCGGTCCCGCTGACATCGGTAGGCGGTCCCGCTGACGTCGGTAGGCGGTCCCGCTGATGTCGGTAGGCGGTCCCGCTGACGTCGGTGGGCGGTCCCGCTGACGTCGGTGGGCGTTCCCGCTGATGTCGGTGGCGTTCCCGCTGACGGGTCTTGACCTGGAGAACCGGAGAAGCAGTGCTCACCCGGCAATCTCCAGGTCAAACCTGGAGAGTTCTCAGGTATGCTCATCAGCAGAAGAGGCATCGTTAGACTCTGACTCAAATTCAGACACTCTCTCAGGGGTATCTGATTCAAATGGCTAAATGACATATGCCTTCTCAAGAGAATACACATTTGCCATTGTAATCTAATGTTGTAAAAATAATCTCTTTTAACCTAGGCCTAAATCTAACACTCCCTCCTTACTAACTACACCTAACTTTATCAATCCCTCCATATACCTACTGTAAATAAAACATTTGTACCTTAATAATTAAACTTAAATACCAGGCAGATGAGCAACAACCTTCCTGCCACTGATCACTCACAAGCATGGCAATTCAGTATATTTAGCCACATGATGATAACATTCTAAGTTCTAACAAAGTATTTAAATATACATTATTCGATACAACACTATATGGGGCTTTACATTAAGTCTCTGAAAAAAAGGCAATGTATAATTAATAATATAAACACAATTTAAAAAAGCGACATTAGGGTTGGACCAAGACAGATGTCTAGACAGCCATCAACATAAAGGGATTTAATGGCAAATGCCACATGGAACAATCTAATTATTGTTGATCTAAGAAGTAAGTTGAATGTGTATAGAAGATTGAAATAATGTTGCCACTTGAATCTGTAATTAACAACATCAAAGAAAAAAAAACACGTCAATTTAATCCATAGAATAAAAAAGTATGTATTCAACATTTAAACATGTTAAAGCAAGTAGTACTTTGGAAAAACGAATTTTCACAGTTAGGTGAAGCAGTGGCACAGACATAACCTTGTGATAAAACAAAATACTGAATCATTTTTAAACACAGAATACACATTTTTTCATTGAATTAAAACCACACGTGTGAAATAGGAGTCAGGAACTTGATTTGCAGTAGTGTGTGGAATAAGATGATCAGCTCATTTACTGTACTACTGTATAAAGGGATATGTGCTATTCACAGAAATAAGTGGGAAAATATACAGACTACTATTCTGATAAATTAGATTGATTTAAAGAAGAGTACGTTGACCAATGGTTTCTGCCATCAAACTTAGTGTTTGTATTTAGGTGTTGATCTCTCTAATATTCCTCAACTCCAACAATTCTGCTTTTTTTAACAATTGTTTATTCTACCTTGTCATTTTTCCCATTTGCCTCGCTAGTCTTCTAATTTTTCTTTCTGTTATTTTCATTTGGCTTTGTCACACTTATAGTGTATGATACAACATATTTTTTAATACAATCATTTTTTACCTCAACATTACAGAAGCAGCAGTCCTGAGCTATGATGGCAGCATGTACCTCAAGGTCCTGCTCCCTGGGGTTGCTCACACGGAAGCAGAAGATGTCTCTTTACGATTCATGTCCCAACGAGCATATGGTCTTCTTTTAGCCACCACCTCCAAGGAGTCGGCTGATACCCTACGATTAGAACTTGATGGGGGGAAAGTAAAGCTGACCGTAAACTTAGGTATTTCTTAAAGATTCCTTAAAGATTATTCCTGCTGTTACCATAAGCAGCCAATGATTAGAGTCACTAACACAAAATTATATATATATATATATATATATATGTATATATTAATGAAATGGCGTTTGAATGCTGGCCAGTAGCACACCACAGACATTTCCAAGTCTGTTGCAATATATTATTTGCAATATATTATTACACAATTTTTGCAATACAATTTATTATTATTATTATTTATTGTTTTATAAAGCGTCATCATATTCCACAGTGCTGTGCAGCAGAATATAGTTATTATTTTATATTATTAATTTCTTGTCAGGCTAAAACATGAACAAATTAATTATAAAGCAATTGTACATTATTGATATTCTAATGTAATTTTTTTTATATAGCTTGTATTTGTGACTGGTTCTTGGGAGTAGTAATGACACGACTTACTGGTGATATATTTTAGCATGAAGCTATCTTGTTTTCTAGGTACCTTCAGAGGTATCAAGTCTGTCAGGCATGGAGTAGACAATTCAGAGTGGCACATACCAGCCCCATCATACTCTTGGCACATCAAGAACAATTTACTTTTGTCACCCTTTACACTGTCATATCATTCCATACCTCACACGGTCAACAACTTTTGCCTTGAGTTCAGAATAGCTAAATGAGACAATAGTTGTAGAAAAGGATTTTATACTAGCTGCCTTAATCATATACTTACAATCTGTCCTTTAACATGACGGCCTTTGGTGTTCACTAAAGGCAGTTAGTTGGCAGGGTTTGCTGACAGGTTGTGACATCAACTCCCTAATTTCATTATTCATAATGAAGAACACATATTGGCAGGTTCCCCCTGCTAGAAAGGCTGAGCTGGTCCTATATAATACATAATTTAATAAGTGAGGAGACGTTAGTGTAATCTCACTAATTTAACCCACTGATGAAGCTCTCGGAACCTCCTCCTAGAACAAAACACTCAGGACGTCCCTCCCCTTCCAGGGTCAAAGGTCATTCAAAAAATACCCCTTAATCAAAATAAAACAAATCCCATGTAGTCATTTTTAAATAATAAAGACATATTTAATAATATTGCAGGTCCCAAAAGAGGATATATTCAATTTATTCCCATAGTACTCTAGTACCATAATAATCACAATTGTAAATACAGCAAACACATAGTTCTCTATAGAAAAAAAATATTATGCATAAATCATTATATAATCATTGGATATGTATCAATTTGATAAGCTCCATGTTTGGTAGTATTTGTTATATATATCGTTTTTTTGGTGCAAAAGTCCTTCCAAACGAAAATAGAAGGGTAAGTCATACCCCTCAATTTCTGCAAAGGCTACAGTTCTGAAAATAAATAAAGTTTGTTATATAAATCCTTTATTTTCACAGACTGTACTGTCATCTTATCATATATGCAATTGCATCTTGTCAGTGTGACCATTCATGGCAGTCCAAAGAGAATGAAAGGGGTTGGTTTTGCTCCTGTTTTGTCTACATCCCCTTTTCCGTTGCGGTTGACGACATGTGGTGACAACAGCTATCAGCCACAGACCTACCCTTTCTTCGTCAGCGCGAGGGAATGGGTGTGACTGAAGGAGGCAGAAATAGGAGTTGAGGTCTATCCGCCGAAGCTCAGTGGGTAGATTGGTATTAAGCAGGTCCAGAGCAAATAAATGCTTATACCTAACTTTTTACCCATATGTGAGCTTAGGGGGATATATGGCGAATCCTCCTTCTTACTGCCAGGCTGAATGGTTGTAGTTTGCAAGGTGACCATTTCAGGGGAAAACATTGTATATGTGTGAGATAGTGAGGTAAAAATGTAAGGCAACAGTCCCACGTTTCCATGGTTCTGGTTGGCCATATGTTGATATAACACCAGATATACATTTCAATATTTATTTAATAGATACTTTTTCTGTGATCTCAGTTTCAATCATGAATGTTTAATGGCCTGACGCATTATTACTTAAAACTACAAAATTGGTATATACGAGGGACGTTTAAAAAGTTTCCAGACTTTTTTAAACTCTATTTATTACATAAAAATATATTACATGAAAATATGACATCACTTTTCTACATAGTCACCTTCCTTCGCAATGCAATTTTCCCTACATCGTACCATCAGAAAATGATGCACCGCTGCGTTCACATAATCATCATGTTGGATGCTTCCACTGCATACTCTGCCACTGCTTTCGGTCTCGTAATGGTGAACTCTCCTTTGATCACCAGTGACTTCTGCAGAAAATCATCACCTTCTTCACGATAACGGGCCATGTGTCAGGAACAAACGTCTAAGCGCTTGCGGTTATGCTTAGGCACCCACCTGGCACACACTTTGCTGAACGTAAGGCTGTCGTGAATCAGGGCATAGGCAGATCCAACACTCACACTCAGCTTTCCTGCAACCTCTTCAACTGAGCACACACGCGAAGATGAATTTGTGCTCCGGCACACCTTCTGCCCAATAAAAAGAGTATGACAGAACGCTGTTCCTCTTTTGTGCAATTTATACGTTTCGCAGCCGTCTTTACCCCAAGGTGATAACTCTTATACTAAACTGCAAGGGCAGCCGGCTTGCCAGACAGAACTTGTCACTTGACACGTTAAGCCACGGCCAATTACTACTCCTTCCTGCCTTCACCGTTTCCAACAAAAATACCAAAGTGAGGAAAACTTTTTGAACGTCCCTCGTATATATATAAAAAACTATTATTATTATTAATAGATCTCCAGTAAATTACATTTCTGTGCAAAATTGGAATATGATGCTTGATATTAAGGGCTTGATCTCATGTTCTAATTGGCATGGGATCGTGTACATTATTTTCTATATTTTGCAATTATAAAGGAAAATCCACTCATAGTTTTGATTTTTTTAGACATTCAGAACTTTAGATTCTAGGTATGTGGCTCAGCCAGGATTAAGTAAACATAAACACGGAACACAGTCATTTTACTAGTGGTTGTTATAATGTGATATTATATTATGAAATGGCACCTTAGACACATGGACGTCCCCGGAATATGCGGGTGGCTAATTGTTCTGTCTGCAGAGATATCTGAAGGATAACCCAGGCTGTCTCTTTCTCTTCCCCTCAGACTGTATACGGATAGTATGCGGGCCCAGTAAGTCTCCAAATGAATCTTTGAGCATTTTACTGTTGTTATTTACTTGTCCACCTTTTGTACCCTATTCTATTTTGTCATGTCGTCTTACTTTTTTTTTCTCAAATATTTTTATTAAAGTTTTTTCAATGTTGTCTTACTTTTTAATTTCCCAATGTACATTCTAATTTCTCTTTATTTGTTATTTCATTTTTCTATTTCATTATATATACTGATATTATTTTAAATTTGTTGTTTTCAAATTATTATTTTTTTTACACTTGGTTTATTTTGATTCACTAAGGTTTAAACAAAGGTATTGACATATTAGGTTTTCTAAAGACGTCTACAGGGACATTATATACATAATTCAAATTCAAGCAGTCGTAAGTAAAATCACAGTCAAATATACATATATGTGACAGCTGCGCTTTAATTTGTAATTTTTTTTTTTACAGTGCATATCACATTTATAGTTCTTCAAAGAAAAAAAAAGAATTATTACAAAATAATAACATTATGCAGTAGGATCGATTCATTATATAGAATTATTTGCAAGGATTAAGATTCTATATATACAGTTGGCAAAGAGTCGTAACTAGAGGTCTAGGTGCCTGGGACATGGTCCAAGTTCTGGCCTGTGCTAATGTCACATATACTTACAGAAGGTGAAAGAGGCACAGGAGCATTGCCAGTAAACAACTCAAGCTAGCCCCTTACTACTGTGCTCTTGACAATAGAGAAACTGTTAAAGTACCATCATATATTATCTATGGAAATTATAGGCATCCACATTTAGAACAGATCTAAGGGCTCTCTTTCTTGGCCAGTACCTCGCCTAAATTATCGTCTTAATTTTTATTTAGAATTGAATGCTGTTCGGATTGATGGCAGTTATTTTCTTGAGCTTCAAAAATGCTCCAGCTAATTTTAGTAATTGACATAATTTTACTGTTAAGCATACATGTTATTTTTTCTGTTTTTACCATTCCTTTCAGTCTATTACATTCATCTTTATATACCATCTAATCTTCTTAACCCCACTGCTGCTGTGTTATGTGTATTACTTACAGGTATATAGTATTACTCCAAACACAGTTGGCAGTGTGTACACATATATTCCATTGATGAGAATATAATTTTGCTGTAAAACTGTGTGGCAGCTTATATACTACGACAACATAATTTTCACAACACAAAGAGGACAACTGAAGATACTACTTACTTGTAGTAACCACTGCCACCTGTAGGTAGAATTTTGTATTTACATGTAAAATTGTAAACCTTTACACTTGCACCTCTGCAATTACAGGTAAGGGCCCTGAGACATTGTTTGCGGGACAGAAGCTTAATGACAATGAATGGCACACAGTTCGAGTGCTCCGGAGAGGAAAGTATCTGCAGCTCAGCGTGGACAATGTCACTGTGGAAGGTATCTATGCCTTTAATACAAAACTATTCTTAAAGGACAACTATAACAAAAAAAAAATCTAAAAGAATAGTATTTTACATGTATCTTTCCACAACACTATACCAACTAACACCATGCCTCTACAATATCCCAGAAAGAAAACTAGATTTGATTTCTGTTCAGATTTTTAGTAATATTTTTATATTTTATGTCTCGACTTTACTGTAATAACCCGTCATTACTTCCATGAATTTGCACAACCTTCTCCAAGATTCCCAGAAAAAAAAATATGCACATACTTGGGAACTCTCCAGGTTTGACCCGGAGATTTCCGGGTGAAGCACCGTTTCTCCAGTTTTCTAGGTCAAGCCACGAATCCTCCGGGTCCTGGCCCATGTTTCCCTTTAAATGGGGATGGTTCCCGCTGATATCAGTGGGAACGCCCTCGACGTCAGTGGGCCATCCTGGCCGTGTCCCGCAAGGGAAGGCTGCGGGTGGGCGGAGTGAAGACATTCCCAGGTATGCATATGCAGGCACAAAGAAACCCAATAGATGTACACAGGACCGTTCGTTTCGGTTCCCTGAAATAGGGATCATTAAGTCTCAGCCCATTCACTATATGTGCCTTACCTACTGAATCATCCATTAAAGACCTAAAAATCATCCAGGTTTAAAAACTGCAAAATGTCCCCAAATATATGTAAATTTACTTGCTCTGAGTTTGAAAATGCCTAATCTGAATAGTGAGTTTTACAAGCTGTTGCAGTTGCCCTACACAGTAGCAAGAAACATTTTTTGGACACCTGGGTTATAGGAACAATCAAGTCTCCAAAACTATGGTATGGTGGTGTGTGAATTCTTAATATACTGTTAGAAAACTTTTGTCCCTTTTAACTCATATCCCAGATGCATTTTCTAAAAGCACGTATCACTCATATGTACAGTTATTGCACATGCTAGGTTCCATTGGAATCAATGGTTATATCGGCATCTTTTAGTTACTGGATTGACACTTCTGTCTCATTTAGCACATTGTCTAACTGCTGCCACTGAAGCCAGAAACTGTAAATAGGTGTTGCGTACCTGCATACGCGGCGCTCCTCTTCCCTGCCTTCTGCTCTAGTTGCAGGACCTGCGGCAGTCAGGCCCTGCAACTGTGGATTCTGTACGCCCTCTAGTGGTCAATTCCGAAAAGACAGGGTTTTATAATAGGAGATTACGCCGCACACAAGATGGCCGCATATCCTGGCCCCCGGAAGTGATTTTTTCACTAATTTTGGTGCCAAACTGATTTTCCTGCCCCTTCCTTCCGGTTCCTATTTAAACCTCCCAGTTTCCTATGACCCTTGCCCTCTGATGGTCACCCTTGGGTTGTACCCTTGGGTTGTACCTGACTCCTGTGTCTCCAACCTTGCTGTGCTTGACAGTAGGAAGTAGACTTGTGCATTCGTATTCAGCACACATGAAAATGAACATGAAGTGTGCGTTTTCATTGTTCAGCCCGAATACAGAAGAAACGAACATGGCGGCGGCAAAATTTACACGAAAACAAAGACACACAACACGAAGTCTCCCTGGTCCCTTCCCCATCTAGCCCACCTTATCTACGCAACATCGCACGGGTTGACGGGAGCGAAAATCCGTAGGTTCGTGCAAGGAGTTAAAGGTCTGTGCGAGCGACTCTATACCAATAAAGTCGCTCGTACAGACCTTTTAACTCCTGATGGTGGAACTTGGCCTGGGCCTGCTCCAAAGGTCTGTACGAGTTAAAGGTCTGTACGAGCGACTCTATTCGTCGCCCTTATGGACCTTTAACTCCTGAAGCAGGGAGACCAATGATCTCCCCCGGCCGAGTTTTGGCACCAGGATTTTAAGTCTGTACAAGCGACTCTATTGGTCGCAAATAGAGTCGCTCATACGGACCTTTAACTCTTGGAGCTGGGAGACCATTGGTCTCCCCAGGTCAAGTTCCGCATCAGAAGTTAAAGGTCTGTACGAATGACTCTATTGGTCACCGGCAGCGAGCTCCTCTTCCAGAGTCGCTCGTACAGACCTTTAACTTTTGGAGCAAGGAGACCAATGGTCTCCATAGGCCTAGTTTCCTAATTGCGCACTTGTTTTAAATCTGACATTTTTATTTTAAGGATAGCCTTTTCCAAAGGCTAAGTATGAGGATTAAGATTTCACACTGAAGATGCTATAAAATAATCTGTAATACACTAATTGACCAAAAGTATGTGGTTTCAGCTAACAGGTATATAAAATCAAGCACATAGACATGCCATTTTCATAGAGAAACATTGGCAGTAGAATGGTTCAGTTTGTGAATTGTCTGCCCTGCTTTCCCCATAAGTTTCAAATCAAATAGTAAAAGTTAATGAATATGATATGCATAGCCACAAGGTTGCACCCCTTTTTACCCTCTCATCAGACCACTCTAACCCCTCAATGACAAGACTGTTTCTTTTTCGTAGTACACTTTGAGACAAAGACTCTTTTAACATTTTTGCTATTTAGCTGTAATTTTGTTCTTCCTCGTTTTGTGCACCAACACACATTATATACTTTTTCAGGACAAACAGGGCTGATGTCATTATTTGTATCGTATCATCTAATTTACTATAACAAAAATGATAAAATATGGTGATTTTTTTGTTAAAAAAATGACTTTTTCTCACTTTCATTTGAAAAATATTCATCCCATCTGCAAAAACGAATGAAAAAACCTGCTAAACAGATTCTACTATTCAGAGTTTAGAAATACCCAATGTTTTTATTTTTTTGCTTTTTTTCTGTAAGTTATTGAGCAATAAGTACAAGCAGCATTTTGCTATTTCAAATCTGGTCATTCTGCCACATGTGTGAGGTATCTTTGAAGCCAGCCAATGCAATTTACCCCATAAAACCATATTTTGAAAACAAGACACCCCAAGGTATTTTAACTGCTGGTATTTTAACCCTTTCCATGCACTAATTCTACCACCAGCCTTTGTAAAACTTTATGGTAGTAATTTTTTGTAGTTTCTCACACACGTTGTACTTCAGGTATGAATTTACCGCTCCTGGTATATGTCACTGCCAAACAACACGTACAGCAATACCCCCCATGCATGAGTTTGTTGGGTTATTTTGGAAGTAAAAGGCCACCAATGTGAGGTGTGTATTTTTGGGCATTTGCAATCTGGTCAGTAGTATTCACATCTTTGACCATTTAGTTGGTACTTAGAAAAAAACTAGTGGCAGTGTGGCACTCCTTGGGCCTTGGCTGGTCAGATCACCCTCAGGACCAGTGAGTCTCTCAGTCACAGACTCACAGCACAGCAGGGAAGAAACTCAGACCACCCCAACTGAATTGCGGCGCTCAGACAATCCTCTAGGCAGAGCAATGTGACTAAAAAAAAGTCATCATACACGGGACCCCTGAAGCCACAATTTAGTGTCACTAATCCTTTTTAATAAGATACGCAGGTTGAAATAGAGTAAATAACACAATACCTTTACTTTAGCCCTCACTAATTTCTGGGCCTAGAATGTTTTGTCCTCTGTGAATACAAATTCAGGAGGGCATTTTATCTCTGGATAAGTAAAAATTAAATAGTTCAATTTATTCCTAAAGAAAGTAAAGGGCCAGAAAACAGATGACTAAATACACACCAGGAGAGGCTCTGCCACCCAGACACACCCAAGGACGGACTCTGCCACACCGACACCCAAACACACACACCAGGACAGGCTCTGCCACACCGACACCCAAACACACACACACCAGGACAGGCTCTGCCACCCAGACACACACATGAGGACAGGCTCTGCCACACCGACACACAAACACACACACCAGGACAGGCTCTGCCTCACCGTCATTTCCTTGGGCCCTGCTCCACGCTCCCTAGCATGCAATCACTCCCTCCGTTACCACACCAATACAAAAATTGCCACACTGACTGCAGATTAGGGGAAGACTTTTAGAGTCGGTGCAATCTTCCCCCCTTCTCACCCTGACCATGAAAGCTTCAAGACCGACCACTCGGCGCCCCTGACCGTGACTTTGTTGGGGTTTTTTTTTTTGCTTTATTTAACATGGAGGATGTCAAATAAAGTTTAAAAAAAACAAACAAAAAACCCCCTGATGTTTTAATTTAAGTCCCGGGCAGGCGCCCCTGCTGCCGTGGTGCCCTGTGCGGCTGCACACCGCTAAGGCCAGCCCAGGTGGGGGCTGCCTGGCCCCTCCGGTCCTGACTGGGCCTATTTTAAGGTAGGGGCCTGGAGCTGCAGCTCCATCAGCCCCTACGTCAATCCGGCCCTGGGTCGCAATGCCCAGTGTGCCCGATGGCCAGTCCGGGCCTGCGTATATCATATAGCAGCACAAGGATAGATCCAACTTCCATGACAAATGTGAATTTATTTGTATACTGCTTATCTAATTAGTAAATGTGTGGGCACCTATTTAGTCGACTGACTTTTTAGTATCCATTCACTTGTTAATGCACCCTATATACTGTATACTTCTCATGTGATTCTCAGGTTAATCTTGTATCTGATTCACTTCTAATTGCAATAGTGTTTGTGTATCCTGAAGCTGAATAATTATTCAGAATATTCTGTCTATAAATGAATACTATATTGGATTCAGCAGTTTTCTCATGTGTTTGTATGGTGCAATACTTGTACAAAATGTAACAATATAATAAATAAATGACACTGAAACCAATTTTGTGGATAAACAAAGGCCGTGGTCTTTTATTTAGCTTATAACCAATTAATTACATAATAACCAATCCAAAAACCTTTACATCAACCACTTGCAACTGAATATTAAGTAAACTGAAACTCTTGGCCCAAACCACAGAGTTATAAATAATCAAATCAAAAGCCGACTGCCCCAAAAGCCGGTCGGCCTTACACCTTACAAATACCCCCACTTTGTTCACCCTCTCTAAAGAGAGCAACTCAGCCCCAATAAAAGCCACGACATAATAGCATAAATATAAATATATATATATATATATACATATATTTATATATAAACAATCATAACTTAATTAGGGAAGGGCGGGAGGGAGACAATTCAGCAGCTCTTCCATGCTGCTCCCCATGGCTCTTGCTGAAAACCGCCGCTCACCAGACTCAGAGGTCAGTGCAGTCAGTTAACGCAGCCAGGGTAAGTGAACAGGTACCTCAGAACACCTTCTTTTATAGGTGCAAAACCCGCCCAAAACTAGCGCTAGCTAACCACAAGCGCAACCAATCAGAAAAAAGCGCGGGCAAACTAAGCAGCGCTAGCTGCACGCGAGCAAAAATTACCTCAAAAAAGGCGGTAAACTAAGTAGCGCGAGCGCATTCCAGAGCATTCCTCAGCTGTCCTTTGCCTGATCCTTGTAAATTAACCCCTGTATTGCCACTACTCTCCCCCAAAACCACATGTAACCCCGTGCTATTTGCACAGGGATTTTTCATTCTTATTGAATTTGGTGCTACTGCTCCAATTACAGTGCCAGACTGGGAATAGGGAGGCAGCCCCAGCATTTATGTGCAGTGTCCCCCTAATGGAGTGCGTTTGGCTGATGGCTGGATATGACAGGCTGCATGTTAAATGTTCTATGCTAACAAGTGCGACTGACATTTACAGCCAGTGGCCACACACTACAAGTAAGTATCGGGTGCTGTTTGGCTGGTGTACCAGATGACCAGTCCTTGTCTGTCCTATTACATGAGTATACAGTATACCTTAGTGACTGTGAGTTTTGGGAGACTTGTAGGACCAAAGCCATTTAATGGTTGCTTGGTGGTGAGTAGCTGCCCCTTTTGCCCCACATGAAAGCCCTGTGAAAACAGGTTACAAATAACTGTGCCTAAACACATTCTGTGTATTGTTCCTCCTCACTACATTTTAACTTTTGTTGCTCTTAGTTAAGAGGGGCAGCATAAACAACCTAACACCAGTGAAAAGGTTTAATTAAGATATGTGTCTCTTGTCTCGCCCTCGTACGTATCACTGTTTATAGGAAAAAAGTGTGACAATGAGAAAAGTGTTAATTGCAGGATAACCTTCAGTATGAGCTACTTGATTTTTACATTTAATTAACATTTAAATTGTGTGTTATGCAGTTGGTGTTGATTTTCTTGTTAACTAATTTTAGTAGTAGTTGGTACTTTAAATAGTTAGTCTTCAGAGATCCTTCTTTGTGGACTGCAACCAATTTGTATTTATAATTTTTTGCAATGTAAAATATCTGGCAGAATAGTACCGTATATTCCGGTGTATAAGACGACTGGGCGTATAAGACGACCCCCAACTTTTACAGTCCAAATATAGAGTTTGGACTATACTCGCCGTATAAGACTACCCCTCTACCCAGCGTAAAACAACCAGCCAATCACGGCAAGCAATGTACCTTACTGGTGATTTGCTGGTTGATTTGCTGACATATACATATATGCACTGCCCTTACACACACACACACACATATATAATATATATATGTGTATATATATATATATGTGTAGATATATATATATCTATATATATATATAGATATATATATATATCTACACATATGCCTGTCCATACATACACATTTATACACTGCCCTCACCACACACCCCTGCCTTTACACACACATGTATATGTATATATATACACACACACACACACACGTATGTGTATATACACACACACACACACCAGTGTGCACTCACACCCCTTTCTCCCCATCTCTTACCTTATCTTCTGTCTTCTTTCTTCCATCCAGTTGTGGGAGCCCGAGATCTGGCACTTCAGACCTCAGCTTCCCTGCTCTCTAATCACTACGCGCCGGCTATTGATGCCGAGCGCCGTGACATGACGGCATCCCTGCGCTCGGCATCAATAGCCGGCGCGTAGTGATTAGAGAGCAGGGAAGCCGAGGTCTGAAGTGCCAGACCTCGGGCTCCCTAATGTCGGGCTAGTTAGAGGGAGGTCGTGATCTCCCGAACCAGCCCTGCTGATTAGGGCTAGTTGGGGAGATCACGATCTTGCACCTACCTCGGTGCGGCCCTGAAGACCGGCCCAGGGAAGGTAGCTTCTCCGCTCGCCCCTCCCCTAGAGATTGGTGGCTTCGTGGGAACCTCCGGCTTGGTAAGTATCCGGTTCTCTGAATGTACCCGGCGTATAAGACGATCCCCCACTTTTAAGAAGATTTTCTGGGGTTAAAAAGTCGTCTTATACACCGGTATATACGGTACATACCCAAACAGACACTAACATCCATATCCAGGCTGATAATATTTTATGTTATACAAAAAGGATATTTTTTTTTTTCATTTTTCACAATTATGTTTGTATTGTCCTGCTGAAGAAGTTACCTATTTTAAATAATGATTTCACAAAACAGTTTTATAGTATAATTTTGGTTTATTAGTATTCTAAGCGGTGGTTCACAGAAGAAGACCTGGAGATGGACATGAGGTTTCAAGAGCTCATTCATCAACTTCATAGGTTCTTGATGTTACGATATCAGGTCTGCCTCTTCTCTGTGTAACTGTTATCTTTGTTGCTAAGATAACGATCCTCTCTCCCCCATGATATGGCAGGATTTTATGGCGGCACAGGGGGCAGCTGGGATTTTGCTGCAGCCAGCGCTTTACGCAGTGCACATGAAACTCATGGTTACATGGTAGACCAATTATGGGCTGTCCACGCTCGTAGTCACTAAAGCATATGCTGCAGCTCCCAGATGTTTCTTGTTCCTCCATTATCCGTCTTTGGATTATCCTGCCTGGTACCCTGGAGAGGAGACTGTTGTCATTTGCTCCTGAAAACCCCATGTCAGGTTGGTGACCGGCAGCTGCAGAGTTCACAGGGGAACGTATTGGTGAACGGCTCCTCACTCTGCCAACCTGCCGAGATGATGCTTCCACATGATGGGGTCTTACTATATCTCTCCCTCTGGACCTTGGAGAAGGTGGTGGTGTGACACGTAGAGGGGATATGTCTCTGAGGCTGCGGTTGACAGACAATTCCAGTTGTTCATCAGTGTCCTCCACAGTCAGGTCGATGGTAGTAGACTGTTGTCTGTTGTCTCTCTCTTCTTGATGTGAAGTTAGGCTGATTATCTCTGCCTCATCATCAAGAGTCAAATCAATTATATCACCGCTCCATCCAGTCCTGCTGCTCCCATTTTCTAATACATTTTCTTCAATGTATTCATTTTGAGAGCCTGCATAAAAAATATTAAATTACTAAATTGAAGGCATATGTGAAACATTACATATAGTTTCACAATAAATATTACATAAATTAGAAACAACCATAACAAACATGAGGTGGAAAGATCTTAAGAAAGATTCTTCTAGTAAATTGGGAATTTTGGTAATAATATTAGATGCTCTTACTGTCTCTTGCCATGTGACTCATGGTTGCTGGAAGTCTTAAGTCACGGATGCCTTATGGTAGAATTTAAGACTTCTAGTATGTCTGAAATAATTTTCTCAGGTATAACAAATGCAGTTCACACAGGTTTGCTTTGGCGTACCAAGTGCAATCTGCAGTAACGTTTTGTAACAGCCAGTGAGTCACTGTGATATGAGGTTCCACAGACTTATGACATCATAGCTGGTTGTTTGCTGCTACACCATGTTGTACAGGCCACCTTATGTAAAATAAAATGGGCATTTGTTTTCTTCAAGTATATGATTAGCTGAGTGATAATGTATACATTTCCAATTAATATTTCATCTACTGGTTGAAAATATGTATATTTATAGACTGGTGTAAATTATGATTATTTCACAGTATCTTGTTTACAAGAGATTACCCAGTAAATATTATATCATAATTATAACAAATAATTAACAACCAGAACGGACATAGTAATACCCTATAAACCCCTTTCATTCTCTGAGATATATCAAGGAATATTAACAAAACATACATGTTCCTCTGCAGAATAATCAAATATGTTTATTGATTGGTGTTTTTGAGGATGATCTCCTGTCCTTTGTTGTGTCCTGTACTATGTATGTCTTGTCTGGTTATGTTTAGAATCCGTGTTCTGTGTATTCTTATTTATGTTCGGCTTTGCTGGTTATGCCTTATTCGGTTTCCCATTTGTTTATGTTTCTTGCTTGGTCTCCTTTTTTCTTGCTGAGTCCCCTTGTTATGTTTCTGTATAACTTCTGCTATTACTCTGCTTAGCTTCCCTTATCACAGCCTGCAGCATCCCGCATATTTATGTGCAGAGCTATGTCTCATGCCCTCTTCAGGGTGCCTGCAGGATATCATTTTGGTTTTGTACTGGACAACATCCGCTGCTATGTCAGGTCCCTGGTTGTGGCCGCACAACCCTAGGTGCTCAACACCTAGGGATCTGCAGCCACAACCAGGGCCCTGACATAGCAGCGGGTCAGGCCCTGTCTGACTCCACTACTGCACATTAACTCCTGAATACCATCATTGGGCACTCTGGGTCATTACAGTTGTCTGTATGGCCCCCGTCTCTGACACTAACATACCCTAAGACACATTTTCGCACATTAACATATCCAACACACACACGCTAATATACACAAAGAAACATGTTCGCACAGTAAAAAACCCAGACACACAAGCATACACTAACATACCGTATATTCTGGCGTATAAGACGACTGGGCGTATAAGACGACCCCCAACTTTTACAGTCCAAATATAGAGTTTGGACAATACTCGCCGTATAAGACTACCCCTCTACCCAGCGTACAACAACCAGCCAATCACGGCAAGCAATGTACCTTACCGGTGATTTGCTGGTTGATTTGCTGACATATACATACATGCACAGCCCTTACACACACACACACACACACACACACATATAATATATATATATGTGTGTAGATATATATAGAT
>VKOC01000004.1:9445249-9456032 GCA_009364415.1 Spea multiplicata
CACATATACTAATCAATCCACACATATACCTATCCACATATATACCAATCCACACATACACCAATCCACACATACTCCAATCCACACATACACTAATCCACACATACCAATCCACTCTCACTGTCACTCTCACTGAATACTTTCCTGCCTTTCCTCTTTTCTACTTTCAGCTTCTTTTCCTCCTCTTCGCTCCTCTTCTTTAGTTCTTCTGTCTTCTTCCAGTTCAGAGGGCACGGACAGCGGTGGGCGTGGCTTCTGTGTTGTGCGCCGGGATCTGACAACAAATCCCGGCGCACAGCAACTGTTGCCGCGCGGATCGTAAGGGAGCGATATCGGACCTCCGATACCGCTCCCTTGCGAGCCTGCACCTCCTGCTCCTTCAGCCGCGGACATTACTGTCCGTCTCTGGAGGGGTGACGGGTGCCGGCAAGTTGGCACCCCCCTGATGAGCGGCACCCGGTGCGGACCGCCCGGCCCCCGCTAGGTACGCTACTGCCCTTAACTACCCTTTTTAATAGTCCATGTAAACTATATATTATTATTCAAGGAGAAATAGAGCTTTCTTTTAATACCATGTTTACATGGGAATACCATAGTTGTATATAATTTTCATACTATTCAAGCAGTTATAGAGCATATATAATAAGGTGTGCATTGCTGATTTGTTATGGTTTTGTTATTTAGTATGCTGGGTTTATAACTGTCTAAAGCATACAACCTAGGGTATGTCGCTAGGAACTTCTGAACACTTTTCTTGTTTGGCCACCAGCCACTGGTGCCGTAGCAATCACCTGCTGTTTTTGTCACTAGGCTTAGGGGTTTTTTTCACAGGTTATGTGTTATGACAGAACATACAATAGTTGCCAACATTTGAAAAATATTTCCAGGGAGACTTTGCAGAAAAGAATTACTTCAATTTACCACACCAACTGACTAACCCACATAATAGCATAATTTAACTACATCTAGTTATTATTCTGCAGATTATATCATAAACTGACTTGCCATTGCACCTGCAGGACTTGCCAAAGAACCCCTAGGACTAGTCAATGCACGGGACACTTTCGTTTTAGGAAAATAGCTAGCATGTTCTAGGTTTCTATTATACTCATATACACTGCTCAGACACACATATACACTGATCAGCCATAACATTATGACCACTGATAGGGGAATAACACTGACACTCTTGTGGGTAGTGTGTGGAATATATTAGGCAGCAATTGATCATTTTGTCCTCAAAGTTGATATGTCAGAAGCTGGAAAAATGGGCAATCATAAGGATCTGAGCAATTTTGACAATGGCCAAATAGTGATGGCTAGACGACTAGGTCAGAGCCCTCCTTGTGGGGTTTTCCCGGTCTGTATGTGGGGGGCAAAGGCTGGATCGTGTGGTCAAATCCAACAGGCGAACTACTGTAGCTTGTGTGGGTTTAGGAGGCACATATATTTTTTACACATATATGCACTCCCTGTATACACACACATATACACTGCCCACGATCACACACATACATACACACGTTTCTTTGCAAGCTTCTTACTTGCTGTAAGATACATGCTCTCTCTCTCTCTCCCTTTTCTCATTTTCCCTCCCCCTTTTATCTTTATCTTTCCTATTCTTTATACCTATTCCTGTATCCCCCTCCCCCTTTCTGATTATCTCACAGCCTTTCTCTCACAGTCTCTCCCATTTCTTACTAGCATCTACCCCCTTTTTTTCCCGAATTTGCAGACCACAAACTAATTGATAGTTGCTTAAGATTTTAGTGTTGGTTATGTGGCTGTTCAAAATGTCCCTCAAAATGTCTGACTCACATCACAAAAAAGAACATAAAATAAATAATAAGTATAATACATTAAAGATTAAAATAACCTAATAATCTAAATCTTCAGTTTGCTATGCCATAAATCAATTATCTATAAATGCTGGTGTTTTCGCTAGCTCCAAAACAAATAAACAGGTTACAGAGTATAAAAATATATTTAATAGATGCTTATTCCATCAATATCTAAAAAACATAATTGAACATATAAAAATCAATTGATCTTAAGAGGACTTTTAGAGCTCACTTAATATAGACACTGTAACCTTAATAAAGAAGAAATATAACAAAACAAAAGAATGAAAATCAAACTAAAAGAAATGTGTATGATTTATTATAAGATATATTACTACATTTATGTATGTTAACAAAAAAAAGACATTACAACGCTAAAAGATCTAAAAAATAACCATACATCATCATTTTTTGCATATGTTGCAATGTTGCTTTAGATTTCATATTATATTTTGTATAGAATATGTGCAACTGCAGAAAAAAACACCAAATTGTGTTCACCAACATCCCCCGGTTCCAACAAGGCCTCACATGCATGGTTCATGCGTTTTTTGAGGTCGCTATGAGGACAAAACTGGAACATGCGCATTTTAGTTTTCAACTTTGGAAGAAAATGGTTTACTGGGCCCATATCCCATTTGGGACATTTTGGAAGCCCCCCACTGTAAATTACCCCATAAAAGTATATGTTTACGAACAGTAGACAAATCAAAGTGTTCATCTAGGGTCATTTTGACAGTTTTCAGGCAGTTATTTCTTCACTGATGTCTGCCAAACTTCACAGGGAAAATATTTTATTGCGTTTTAAACTCATAAACTTCAATGTTCCATTGAATGTCTTGCACACCATAAGTGCAACAGTGGAAGAAAACACCACATTTTGTACACCAACATTCCCTGATTCCAACAAGGCCTCACATGCATGGTTCATACATTTTTTGAGGAAGCTATGAGACCAAAACTGGAACATGTGCAATTCTTTAGAAATTGGTTTGCTGGGCCCATATCCCACTTGGGACATTTTGGAAGCCCCCAATTTAAATTACCCCATAAAAGTATATGTTTATGACCAGGGAGACCGATCAATATTCAGTGACTTCAAATGTCACCGACAAGTGATCAGGTAATAATTATGGTTTTTTTCATTAATATTTTTTTCCACAATTATCCTAGATGACCCCTCTATCTTCTAAGGGTCATCCAGAGGCTGCCATAATGATCGGATCACTCCTATTGGCCAGGAGTGATCTGATCCCCACAAGCTTGTGGGGACAAATGTTAACCCCTGCAATGCCGCGATTGTGTCATACACATTGTGGCATTGCAGGAGTTAGCGCTGCACTGTCGCTCTCATGGAGCGATCAGGCAGCAGGGGAGGGTTGGGGCTGGTCTCCACACTCATGTGGAGACCGAAGAACCCTCTCCCCCTGTTCCTGAAGCTGCTTCTGGCAGCTGGGATGCAATTGCTGGTCTATAGACCAGCCATTGCAGGGAGTCTCTTTGATCACTCCTGTAGGCTTTCATGCCTACAGGAGTCATCAAAGGGCTTGTGGGGGCGAGCTCCGTACAAAATGGGAATTAACCCCTAAAATGCCGCGATCACAGTATTGAAGGGGTTAACGCTGCACTATCGCTCTCATGGAGCGATCAGGCAGCAAGGGGATGTTGTATCAGGTCCCCACACTTGTATGGGGACCCAATCAACACTCAACCACCTTTCCTGAAGCTGCCTGTGGCAGCGGAAAACAAGATTGCAAGTTTTCCTGCAATCGCGTTTTCAGCCTACAGAATCACTCCGTGGGAGTAATCACAGGCTCGGGGGCGGGCTTGGAGTGGCTGTGCTGGTCTGCCCAAAATCCTTGGCAGACAGCAGCGCCCCCGCGATCACCACGATTGTGGTGATGTGGGGGCGTTTTTTGAGTATGACGTACCTGGTACGTCCCGGTCTGTGGTGACATGTGACCAGGAAGTACCAGGTATGTCCTGGTCCGGAAGGGGTTAATATACCTTGATGCACTTTTACGTAATGTAATAAAGACTTACTTAAAGTAAGGAATGCGATTTTTCTTTTCCTCATATTTGCACCTCTCTACTATAAATTGGTGTTTTGGTTGAGATTTTCAAAGATATTATTAACCCCTTAAAGACAGAGCTGTTTTTTTATCTTTTTGTTGAAGCATTGCTGCAATACCAGCTGAGTGAAGAAAAAATCGTTGACTGCTTTAATGCTTGTTTAACTCCATGATGTGTCAGACACGTTAATTGTCATTAAGGGATGTATTCCCATCATATGCCTGGCACGTCAATTGTCAATCTGTAAATTTTTAGTTTATTTAAAATAATGTAATGAACAAACTGGGTGTTAAAAAGTAAGAGCAGAATAAAAAAAAACATAAAATATACATTAACGTGTCGTACTCAACACTTTTCTCTCTCTATCACAATGACACTTCTCTACTCGCCTTCTTATTTTGCTGACAGGTACAAGAACCCCAACACAATATTTCTCAAACTAGGTTTTCTTAGTAGTTGAATCAAAGCTATGATTGAAAAAAAAAATCTTGTTTTTATTTTGCTTTATTTGCCAACCTACCCCCAGTTATGCACATCTGACCCCAAGCTTGCCACTCTGCCACCCTGATATGTCTTATACCCCCTGATATGCCTTGTACCCCCTGTATGCCACTGACATGCCTTATATCCCCTATATGCCACTCCACCTCCAGATATTCCACAACACCTCCAGATATGCAATCAACAGCGATTTTCATGATCGATTATTATCGATTTTATTGATTAGTTGGTTCAGCCCTACTGGCAGCTGAAATGTGTGAGAGGGGGAGATGACTCATTTTAGCAGGTAAACAATGAAACTTAGCCCCTTAACGACCTATGATGGGCCAGGCATGTGACACAAAAATGGTCAGTTAACAACCAGTGATGTGCCTGGCAGGTCATGGTATTAAACAAGCTTAGAAAGTGATCTACGATCACTTCCGTCACTTAAACAGTGTTACTATAATGCCTCAATGTCGTCCTTTAAAAAAATAACCAAATTGCAAATGTTTCCAAGAGGGTGTCTCCAGACCCTCCCGGGAACTCTGGCTACCCTTGTAGGTTGTATACAGATACTGAGCTGTGCACCATATTAAATTAAAAATACAGGGTTAAATGATAATGCACAGTGATAAATAAAATTTATAATTTATCATTATAAATAATTTATAATGATAAATACAGTTTAGATTAAGAAAAGATAAATTTTCACAAGTATGCCAGCATTTTGCTTTTCTCAGGCACCTGTAGAAGGGGTTTTGTTTTTCACTATTTCAGCATTATTTCCCCCCACATATTAACCCCTTGATGACAATTGACTGTCATGGCTTTAAACGGGTGCAGAAAGCGATCTATGTTCACTTTCTGCACCCAAACAATATATAACTTGTGTGGATTCAGTAAACGGGAAAGAAGAAAATTACAGCTAGTCATGAGCACCGCAGTAATGTTAAAACTGCCATTGTCATGAAGGGTACAAAAAAATAAAATTAGCCATTGTCACGAAGGGGTTAAACTACTCCTTATTATGGAGCCGTCAACATGACTAGGATCCACTTGGGCTCTTTGTAGACAGTAGGAATATTTTGTTTCTTTGAACTAATTGTAAGGTTTTTTTTTTTTAAATAAAATTATTATGGTAAAAAAATACACTTGTCAATTATGCTGTATCTGTCTATGTATTCAGGTTCCAGAAAATACCAGCAGAGGGAAACCACAAACACAGATAATTTATACATTAATTTAGCAAAATTATATTTATGAATTCTACAACGCTTTTAAATAAACTTATTAAGGAAGGTGTGAGCTTTCACCACTATATATTCATGTATAGCACTTGGTTTGCCCTAAACTAATTACTTTTATTTACTTCAATTTGTCCTGAAGAAAGTAGTGTCTGGAATTTGTCTAATGCTTACTGCCTATACTTCTCCTGCATTTTCTCTTCTTTTTACTCTTTCCATTCATAATACCGACTGCTCAGTCTAAGCCTCAACTTTCTCTTTCAGCTGGTACCACCTATATATTTGGAAAGGGAGGGGCCCTCATCACTTACACGTGGCCCCCAAATGACAGACCAAGTACAAGAGCTGATCGACTTGCTGTGGGCTTTACTACTCAACAAAAGGATGCCGTCTTACTTCGAGTAGACAGTGCCTCTGGTCTTGGAGACTATTTACAACTTCACATAGTAAGAATTATTTTTAATTAGTATTCTAAGCTTTTTTGTTGTTAATTACTTTTTTAAAAAATTTGTGTAACCGTTCTTATTTTGCAACTATGTTAACTTCTCTCCAGATAACTTTACCGTACTTCCTCAAGTATAAGACGCTCCTCTTGGGGGCTGAAATTTAACCCCTTAAGGACAATGGGCGGTTCCTAAACCCATTGAAAACAATGCATTTTGAGCCCGTAAATGTACGGGCTTTGTCATTAAGGGGTTAAAAATATACATAGTTATTTTACTGGCTGCCTGGGCATAATATGAGTGTGATTGATGTTAGTTGTTAGCAATCGCACTCCTATCATGCTCAGGCAGCCAGTACATGCACATCACTTTCAGCCTCCCTGTGCCCCCTACACACTGATCCATGCTTACACACAGACACACATACATACATTCATTTACTCCCCCACCTTACCTGAAGTGCACATCTTCTGCTGCCGCTCGCAGACTTCCGTGGGGGCCGCTGTTTCCCCTCTGATTGCTCGAGCAGGAACAGAAAGTGAGCGGAGTCATGTGATGCGATGTGCATTCACGTGATTCCACTGTGTTCCTGTGCCGTGGCGGATGAAGAGATACTGCTGAGCAAAACAGGTAAGCAGCAGGTCCACTTTCCGGTCCCCTTTTTAGTAAACAAAAACAAACAAACAATATATATATATATATATCTACCACCACTGTATAAGATGCACCCAATTTTTACACCCTGCGTCTTATACATGGGGAAATATGGTAATTGGAAATCAGACACCGATTATTTGTTCTCTTTCTGATTTCATAACATATGCAGAAAAAAGAAAATAATAATTCAAATAAGGCAAACAAATATTTACATCATACAGGAAAATCCTATGTATGAAACACATGTGGGCATAGAACACATTTGAATATACATGTGTAAATAGTTATACATTTTCAGAAGCCATGACCACCTGGGCCCAGTGGCCTATACTTAGGTCAGCCCCGGGTGCCACTCATCAGGGGTGTGCCACATTGGTACGCAGAGGTCCAGAGTCTAACTGTGAGCGAGCGAGAGTGTAAGTAAAAATGAGAGAGTGTGAGTAAGAGTAAGGGAGAGAGAGTGGGTGTTTCTACATTATAAAGTGTGTGTGGGAGGTACACTAGGTATGCCCCTGTCTAGGCCATCTCACACTGGGACCTGGAAGTGTGAAGGTATCTGAGTAATATACTTGCGATTTAAAGCACTTTGCATATGTAGGGGAGGGATATATGCATGGCAAAATATAGACTTATAGATCACAAAACATGTAACACTTTTGGGTCAATCTACTAAAGTCAAGTGAATGTAAAATCACAGTCAAAGCAGGTTTGCAGTAGCACGTTTGCATGATGTTAGATATTTGCTTTGTTTAAATATCTAAAGGTCTCTGTGACCAAAGATCGGTTGAAATCACAGCTTCTAAGAGTTCTTAAATAGGTTAATTTATTATACAAAGTATATGTGACACAGACCTCCATCACTGGGGCCCCTGGAGAGGCCTGAGAGCCAGCCCCCTCCCAACCGCCTATGGGCCTGGCCTTGTAAAGACTTCTATGTGTAGGTACAGAGCAAGTCAGTTTCTACTGATTTTCCCCTGGTACAGGTTTAACCACATTTCTAAAATATTAGAGGCTCTGAGAACTGTGGAGTGCTGATACTGATTTGGGATTGGTCCTGTACTTTGCCAAAACAGATGATATTTTGCAATTATTTATTGTATATCTTAACATTGCCCTGTGTCTCCCCATGTTTTCAGCTACCCCCAGAAATATATTGTCTCATTACTTGCTGAGGGGATTATCTCTTGCAGCCAGGGAGTGACAAGCCATTGTTTCAGTTAATCTGTTTAATGTCAGACTGGCAACTCCATGATGCACTAATATGTTTTTTAAGTCAGTATTCACCCCACCCCATTGTACTCCATTATGTTGATAATTTGTTTATGTCTGTATAAAAACTAGACTTGGGGCACCAGGGAGCTCTTCGTGTTCGTCTTCAGGAAAAAAACCTTCGTATTCCACGAATATTTGCCCATTCCTGTCTTCTCTTCGGGCGAATATTCGTGGACATTCTTTGTGTTAGTTTTTTCTTCGTACGGACTACGCAGCAGCTCTGGCGCCAGGAGTTTAAATGTCCGTATGAGCAACTTGATTGGTCGCCAGCAGGGGGCTGATGACAATGGTTGATGGCAGACGAGCCCCCTGCTGGCGACCAATTGAGTCACTCGTACAGACCTGGTGCCGTAACTTGACCGGCAGAGACCACTGGTCTCCCTGCTCTATCAGTTAAATGTCCGTACAAGCGACTTTATTGGTCATTCGTACTGACTTTTAACTGTTGCAGTAGGAAGACCAGTGGTCTCTCCCGGCCAAGTTACGGCACCAGGATTTTAAAAGTCTCCACTAGCGACTCTATTGGTCGCTCGTACAGACTTCTAAAATCCTAATGCAGCAATTTGTCCGGCAGAGACCACTGGTCTCCCTGCTCTATCAGTGAAATGTCAGTACAAGCGACTTTATTGGTCGTTCGTACGGACTTTTAACTGTTGCAGCAGGGAGACCAGTGGTTAGGTTGCACGTTAAGGGGCCGTGCGAGTGAGCCTATTGGTCGCTTGCACGGCCCTTTAACCACGGTCCCTTCCCCATCTAGCCTACCTTATCTTCGTGGCATCGCAGGAGTTGATGGGAGCGTAAATCCGTAGGTCCACTATCAGGAGTTAAAAAGGCCGTGCGAGTGAGCCTATTGGTCACCTGCAGGGTCTTCCTCTGGCATCAACCCATTGGTTGATGGCTTATGCTTAGGATTTTTATCTTTCCTTAGCATCAAATGTTTGAAGATGCCCATCACTTTATGCAAGCTGTATTTTTTTTATTAATTCACATGTAGGTCTATAATCTTAATAGAATTCAAAAGTATATTTAAAAACAAATCAGGCAACATAGGCTATTAAAACCATCTGAAGTTAACACCAACTTCTTAAAAAGAAATAACTACATTAGACAGTTTACTTCCTTCTTTTGTTCCACAAAATAGGTATTATTGCTGAAGAAAAACTACAGTTTTTACTCAGCAATATTTAGATGGACCACCTCCTAATTATTATTTTTTGTCTTATCTTAGTCACACCTATTGCTAACAGGTGTATAAATCCAGCACGCATGCATGCCAGCTCCATAGACAAACATTGGCAGTAGAAATTTTTGACCTTCCACATATACCTGGTCCTTTGTAACACTTTGAACATCAAAGACAATGATTATTGACAATATTAGAATTAGACCAAATGTCATCTTTTTATTAGAATTAGACCAAATGTCATCTTTTTTATTTATTCCAAAATAAAGCAGATTCTCGGACATCAAGCAACATTTTTGGTTAAAACATAAAGAAAAATGGATACAACTTTGGCATTTCTTAATGTAATAAAAATCAAGATGATTGTGCTTAAAATATCTGCATTATAAACTTTTGCTTTTGAAGAATAGACCTCTGATGTCCCATAGCACTCTCCTTCTTTTCTGTGTATCACCTTCTATTAAAGTTTCCAGCCTACATTTTTTTTGTAAAAAAAAGTATTGATACCCTCTTTACCTGTTGTTTCTATAATTCAAATTGCATGCCCCCCAACTGTCCCGATTTAGACGGGACAGTCACAATTTTGTGTCTCTGTCCCGCCGTCCCGCCTGTCCCTTCCTCTGTCCCGCTTTGCAGGGGCAGAGGAAGGGTGAGACCAGCGCCGGGCTGTCCCACCGGGATACCGGCGGCCGGAAGAGGTTTTCAATCCCGTTCGCAGGCGCTCAGCGGCCGTTTTGAATGTTGGCCGGCAGACCAACATTCAAAACAGCCGCTGAGCAGCTGTGAATGGGATTGAAAGCCTCTTCCGGCTGCCGG
Organism: Spea multiplicata; assembly: GCA_009364415.1. Classification (NCBI taxonomy): domain Eukaryota; kingdom Metazoa; phylum Chordata; class Amphibia; order Anura; family Pelobatidae; genus Spea; species Spea multiplicata. Next base: position 9,455,262 of record VKOC01000004.1, read on the forward strand.
TGTCTAATGAAATTAAAAAGTCTGGCGTGCACCCACCGTGCCACCCAATGGCCGTGCCTCAGCTCTTCGTCTCACCCGATTTAAGACGTGGGACGAAGTGCTAAGGCATGGCCATTGGGCAGCACGGTGCATTCACGCTGGCCCCTTTAATTTCATGAACGGGCTCCACCCGCTGCCCCCACCAGACCTAAGGAAGCAGTGGTAAGTTGGGGGGGTACTGTAATATAGGGGGCATAAGGCTTTTCTGGAGGCAGCGTGCCCTATTATATGCCTTTCAACCCCCTTTATGCCACTGTGCCTGCAGAAATGCCTTTTAACCCTCTATATGTCACTCTGCCTCCAGAAATACCTTCTACCCCCTATATGCCACTCTGTCCCATGATATGCCTTTTAACACCCTATATGCCTGAGTGCCATATAGGAGGTATAAGGCATTTCTGGAGGCAGAGTGGCATATAGGGGGTATAAGGCATATTGGGGGTTAAAAGGCATTTCTGGAGACAGAGTGGCATATAGGGGGTATAAGGTATATTTTAACCCCCTATATGCCAGAGTGGGGGGGTATAAGGCATATAGGGGGTTAAAGGCATTTCTGGAGACAGAGTGGCATATAGGGAGTATAAGGTATATTTTAACCCCCTATATGCCAGAGTGGCATTTCTGGGGGCAGAGTGCCATATAGGGGGTATAAGGCATATTGGGGGTTAAAAGGCATTTCTGGAGACAGAGTGGCATATAGGGGGTATAAGGTATATTTTAACCCCCTATATG
>VKOC01000004.1:9456132-9479947 GCA_009364415.1 Spea multiplicata
ACACTGCCCTTGCACACACCTGCATTAGCACACATATACACGTGCACTGCCCTTACACACACCTGTGTTTACACACACATATACACATACACTGCCTTTACACACACTGCCCTTACATACACCTGCCTTTACTCACATACACTGTCCATACATGCGCCTGCCTTTACACACACATATACACATACACAGCCCCTTACAAATACATACACACCCGCTTACAAATACCTATACTGCTCTTACACACACCTGACCATACACACACACACGCTTACACACATATACATACACTGCCCTTATACCCCTTTTTCCCATCTCTTACCTCTTCCTCCATCCTCCTTCTTCATCCATCCTTCTTCCTCCATCCTGTGGTGGGAGCGCGAGGTCTGTCACTTCAGATGGACACACTGGCAGAGCGCAGTAAAGCGAGGTCTGAAGTGACAGACCTCTCTAATATTGAGGCGGCTAGAGGAAGATTGTGATCTCCCAACTAGTCCTGCAGCTGCTGATCGGGAAGCTGTGTGCCCCTTTGCAGCTGCACCCGAGTACTGCTATCGCCTCACCCTTCCTCCGCCCATGCAAAGCGGAACAGAGGTAGGTAGGGATGCGCGGACAGGACAGTTGGGGGGCATGTATAGCAGATCAGTAAACAATGTGCAAAATGTGATGTACATACACGTACCAGTTATCAAGTACCTGTTATGCAATGTGAATGCATAGTGATTAGTGATATGCAGTACCTACCTGTAAGCCAGTTGTAAAAAAAAAATGTAACTTTACGAACGGTGTATCTTCTTATTAGAATATTTGTTTATACAGCTTTTCAGTTTAGGTAGTAGAGCTATAAATTTATTTTATGGATGACCTGATTTGTTCTGAACAAGATCCCAATCTATTTTACCTCATACTATCTGGGAGAAGTTTGGATTTAGACTTTACAGAACATTTCTCTGCATTACTGTAAATATAATTTAAATATATAGACACACCAATCTTACAGCTGTTATATGGGACTACTAGTCTTCATAAGAAGTCTCATTGTCGTGGAGAAATTCACTTATGGAATACATTCTGAGAATTATGTGAGCCAAACTCCCTGTTGTGAACTATGCTATATGATTTATGTTATTCACCTATTTAAGTTTTAAGCTGCAAAAAAAACCCAGTTAAAATAAATATATACATATATATGTCAGAAAGTGAATACATAAGAACTGTTGCAAGAACGCTTTGGATGAAAATTAACAATTTTGCATTAATTACTGTAATATTCAACAAACACAACATTATTTGTAAAAACTTTATTCAACATATAGTTTGCTGAATGTAAACACAACCACAGTTGAACTGAATTGGGGAATATCACTTTTTGCATTCTATTTTTACCCATTACAAACAACTTCCAACTTCTACACGAGTAGAACCTTTAATTTTAAAGCCTCATGTTCCATAAGAATAAAAATGGAAGCTAACACATTAACGTGTCAGGGAAGAACTTTTATTTATAAATTATGTATTTATATTTAGTGTTTTCATAAAAGCTTTACACTGCCGCTGGAGTAAAATAAAAACCCAACACTAGTATTTTGGAATGTCTGCTTTTAGAAGTAAATTATGACAAAAATGCATGCATTTTTAGTGTTCCAATTTCAAATGATCAAACATGTCAAAACTTGGCTACTTGGGACATGGTTGTGTGGTGGGTCTACATTGTCCATTAACGGAAAAATAGTACTGCTTCCAAGACAAACATTTGAAAAAATTGGTAGAATCCAAACAAATCATCTTCCTGGGCTGTACAGTATCACATTATGTCTAATGTGCAGTTATGTGATTTATGGTGTCAGTGTGAAGATGTAAATAATAAGACAAAAAGATATTTTCTCTGAATAAGGAGAAACAAAAGTTGAGAAATGTAATGAAAATGATAAAGATTTTTAATACATTACTTGCTGGTGGCGATGATCTGACTAATAATTTTAGTCAGAGTAAGTAATTCACAGTAATGACATAGTTAAAAATGAGATGCACAATGTGTGTGTGTGCGATAGAAAAGGAATGTTCTTAATGTGAGTTATTAACAGAAGGGATTTCTGATTCGTCTGATTGTTTGGAAATTAAGAATTTGCTAATTTCAACGTTGCAGAAGGACTTGAAACAAGCTTGTGTAATTACAAGGAAAGATAAACAAAGACATAGTCTAATACCAGAAAATGTAGTGGATGAACTAGAGGTCGGTTTCGGAACAGGAACTACAAAGAAAGAAACTTAAGTTATGTGCTTTGATGACTGAATTGGGAAATGTCTAATAGACAAATTAAAAATGTTACATTTTTCCTCAGCACATTTCAAACAGTAAAACATATTGTTACCAGTTTTATCAAAGTTAAGCATAAGGTGTTTAAAAAAACCCCCCTTAAATATATGTATGTAATAATCCTATAACTGACACGCTTTAATGAAACTAATAATTCAAAAAATAACATAATGATCCATGTTTGTAGATCAGATTTTAAAGAGGACCCCCTATCAATCAACGTGTGTTTAACGCAGTCCAAATTATCTTTGCTTTATGTTAGATGCATAATTCAAGACTGATCTTTGTTGGGCCACCAAATATTCAAGAGTGAAGGTACATGTATGTGTGTATATATATATATATATATATAGTGTGTATATGTATGTGTGTATATAAGTAATCAATACATTTCTTGAATGTATTTATGGTATTTGGTAGCACTATTTCTGTAGTTAGTGATTTACACGCTTTTCATTGTTTTTAAAACAATTTTTTCATCTCGTCTTACCTTGAGATAACCCATCTTTTTTCTGGATACTCCTTTTGAACAACAGGTAATCGTATATGTATATTGGCAATGGTTATATTTATATCACGTGATTCTCTTCTAGTATTATACTGAAAACCTTTTAGCTAACACCTTCCCTTACCTGCAAGGTAGCAAACATAATACAAAGGCAAAATTATATACCCTGTAATGTGACATCTTATTAAAGGTCTTGAATGCTTATGTAACTCATCTCAATTAGTCTGTGATTACTTTGACTCATAATAACAAATTTCTTTGGAGTATAAACAAACCAAGCAAAACCTATTTATGTTCTTGTTAGCCAATTAGTAGGTGTTATTATACAAATAAGAATGCATGTTATTCTGATTGGCAAAATAATTACTTTTATCTTTGAACTGATCGGACTTATTTAGGTAAAAAAACCCGAAAAACTTAAATGCCAGACTAATGAGGAGAAAAGTAACCAACATTCACATATGATTGTCGAATCGAATTATCACATTACAATTTATAAATAGTGGTTATAGTAATTGCTGAAATGAATAAGGTTATTTTAAAACTAAAAAATGTTATGCCTATATAATCAATACACAACAAAAAATTATGAACCTGCCAAAAGAAATAAAGTTTAGTTTTGCTACTACAATTATATCTAAGCCCAAGAAAATGAACAAAAAAAGAAAATGAAAAACAAAAATAATAGTATATAACTGTGGGATTGTCCTAATCTCGACATTTTAATAAGAGTATTTTGCAATAACTTCACAACTATTCTGCCTGCAGGAACAGCTCCCTATGCGTTTGTCTGAAACAAAGCTTCCACAGGTAATAACCCTGTGAACGGTGGCCTCAAATATATAGACATTGGTGGCACAATAAATTCATTTAAATATTTTGCAGCAGTGTTCACTGTTATTGATTATAACTTGGAGCATGGATACCCATGCTGTATATATTTAATTTGGAAGTTTTTGCAAATACAACATTTAAATTTGAGTTTGGGATAATCCAAGCGGTATCTACTCTAAGCTGTAGCAATTCCTAACAAAAATAAAGTTCTAGTTGTTGCCAAACCTTTCTCTCTCTTGGTCAAGTCTGTTTTGTCTAAATCCTTTTTAGATTACATTATCTGTTCCAGTTGAAGGGGATGTTTCTTTTTCTTTAAATTCCAAGTAGATCTTCATTCATGGGAAACTGATGTTAATGATGTTTTTGAATTTTGTATTTTGGTAATATTACATACACATTCTAACCAATTTACCCGAAGCACCCGTGTAGTCCATCTTACATAACAAGAAACCAGATATGTTTATGTCAATGGGGAAGTTGGCTACTTCGCTGCATGTGCTGCAAAATTGGACCCCTGAGTAGTTAAGGCAAATAGAAAACACCTTGAATTTTTGCCATTTTAAGCTGTTTCCAATACCTCCATGTCATCTAATGACAAAAAATCTAGGGTCATGTAACTTTATTATAAACGTATAGGTTTAAAATACTTATTGATTGCAAATTCATTGTATGTTAAATTATTTCAATGCAAAGATGAATTATAAAGTATAAGAAATTCAATTACTTGTATTAACAACTTCAACACTCTTTTACAAGGCCATAACATCTGCTTTATTGATATTCTGATACTCTCTTTGCTTCAATGCCCCAGTCCCCCTTTTTCATTTTGTCCTTTTGTTTTGAATGAAGAGAGATAGCCTATGGTGATAAGATGCTTTTCTCAAGAGGTTGTGGGGCAGTAAATTCAGTCCACAAGGAAGTCAAACGCACGGCTCAGCGTTAAAAAAAAAAAACAAACAAAAAACCAAGACAACACCACACAAACCAGAATAGAAATTACCTTGATCTTTAAGGGGGCACAGAGGAAATTAGGTGAAATTAGGATAAGGGAGGGGAGAGCATAACAAAGGCCAGTCCAGTTAGCCCTCTTTCCAAAATTGTTTAGTGAGTCTCTTGTCTCTAAACACAATTCTCCCAACACATCAGTATCCTCTCCCCTCAATGGCTCCACTTATTTGGATTATAGTTGGTTGATCATCAGTTATTATCACTCTTACTTTCAGCAGGTCTGTCAGTAGATGGAGATATGCACGCCTCACCCCTTACCTACTACTATCACCCTTTTGCAAGAACCAATATTTTTTATTACTATAATCTTTTGAAAAGTTTCTAGAGATGGAGTTCTTGGGGTTATCCCCTCACTAAAGTAAGAAGAGAAGTGAGGGCCAAGAAACATGTTTCCTCTGCGAGGTGAAAGAGAAGGGTGTTGGTGGGAGATATTGGCCACAGCGATGTTAAAAAATGGAGGCATCTCTTGTAATGTCGGATGATCTGATCATGGTCAATTTGCTGAAGACTGGTTGGTGTTCATCCACTGGCTGATGATTTGATGCCCAGAGGATACATTCATGTATGGTTCCTTAGTTCTTTAACTGTACGTACTGTAAATTGGCTAGTTTTTCAACATTCAAATGGCTGACCAAAGGGTACTATCTGGGTGTTACAGCTGGAAGTTGTTTAAGCGCTGAATTGGCTTAATAAGGTGACAGCCAACTGTTGACCTTGGGGCTTGGTCACTGTCGGTTAGTGAATGATTGGTCACAGCATGGGGTCAGTCTTGTATCTCCATTAAATGGCCAGGTGGAATTTTGCCAAAAACTGTCTCCACGTTTGGGAGGGTCTATTTTGTGTCTTCACACATAATACTCTTTGTCTTTATTTTTCTTACTCTTACCCACTGTTTTAGGGGCAGGTGTTGTCTTTTCTTTTACTACAGCACCATTGCTCTGGGCTGAGTTGCTGATGTAGTTCCGACTTTGGTCCACCTGGTAAGACCCCTCATCACGGTTCCTGTACTTGTACATCGCATAGAGGAGAATGAGGATACAGAGGGCAGCTGCTGCCACTATTCCAACCACCATTCCTGTAGTGCTGCTGGACTCCCTGATAACTTCAACTGCTCCTGGGGACCCTTTGCCTGTAGGATTTGCTGTGGGAAAATTATGGAAATTGGGGGAAGATGTTATAGATGGGAACCTCTGTTTATTCAGCTTGTCCAGCTGGAAAGATGTAGGGATATGAGGGTACAGATCTATGTTAGGCTTCAGGGGCTCCCTGTTGTTCATTTTACCAGCAGGGATGTTTCTTACAAGGTCTGGGGATGTTGTAGAGGTGAGAAGGTCATAAGGAGAGGAGGTTAAACCACCTGCTACTTTATTTGGGCGAAATTCAGATTTTCTAGCTGCCCCATCTGATCTGGAAAGCAAGGTTCTATCTGTAACCAATGGGAAACTGGTGTAGAAGTCCTCATCATCTGTAGGGGGAAAGCTTGATTCAAACACCTCCCCTGAAGCATAACCAGAGACCTCTATTGCCTCCTCACAATCACTATCCTCCTGCTCTGAAGGGCAAGGTGGTCTTGAGTTTGATTGACTACTCAAGGAATCTTTGGTGGTGTCCACCAGAGTGAGGACAGGCTGGTAGGTAGGAGGAGGTGGTACAAATGGGGAACGGGTGGCAATGGGAGGGGTATCTAAAGAATCTTCGGTGATTATGGGTAATATTAACTCCCCTCCTGTAAATAAAAGAGAGACATAGAAAAACAAAAAACAAAAGAGAAAGTATGTGAGTAAAAACCTCAGAAGATCAACATGTGATTAACACAGCTTTATTTACTAACTCCCTCACTCCTTCACCAACTGAGTAAAGCCATCATATGCTAAACCCAAAAAATACTATAACACATGAAATAAAATAAGGCTATCAAATAGCTCTGTTAAAATGTAATTTGCTACTAAAATATAAGGGGTAACCACTAGCCTATTTAATACTATATAACATTTCAAATTACAAATGTCTTTATTCTCTCCCTGACCCCAGTCTTGCTTGCTGGAATTCTTTAAGCCTACCTTTATCATTCCCATGTTCCTTTTTATGCCAAACAATATTGGCACCATTAATTATGTCTTTTTCTGCCAATGTGTGATATTTAATATATGGTAATGCCTCAAATACATGAACTTTTGCCCTTTCTTTTTTTGGACACACTTTTCTGATAATTGCCCTGCTTAGGTGTAATATTTTTATATTTCGCTTAGGTGTAATATCTAATGTGGATTAAGAACTCACACACGTGCATTTTCATGTTTTACATATTTGCCAATATCTAATTGCTATCTTGCTGTGGTACCCTGGACTAGTAACATGTACCATGGATATAGAAAAATGGAAAATGCGGTTTGCGTAGAACTGGCACTCTCCAGGCTTTTGAAAAAATAAAGCATTCCTTTTTTGAAATATATGAAAAAGTGGTAGTCAACATTTTGGCTAACCCTTGCGTCCTTTATCAAGATAAAGAGTGCCAGTTCTTTTGTGCAAACCTCTTTTGCCATTATATATATATATATATATATATATATAATACTACCTCACCTTCTTGTTAAACATTATCATTATGTATTCTGACTAATGCTTGTTCAGTATTCTAAATACCCATAGTATACCTACTCTTATTTCTCCTCTGTGCATCATTTTTTTCTCAAAATAATGTATTTTTGAAACTCATTTTGTTTTACTTGTCTTTGTGCCCCACTACAGCTTGTACACCTATTCTCAAGCACCCATCCCCCAAACTAAGATCCTGCTCACTATTCCCATCCAATTTTATTCCAGCCTTCCTGTTCTCATCAAATAAAATTGATTCAGAATATTTAGACAACTTACATCAAACAATTGGCCACATGTGATTTTAGCATGAAGACAAAAAAAAAATTACAAAAGAAACTGTGAAACCTCTGGGTAAAAAAAAACATGTCTATTTTATTTATTTTTACTGTTTCACGGTCACTTTATATTTGAAAAGATAATTTATTCTATTCAAACAGCACATATATTTTAGGATACTAATATTTTTCATAAATCATTTTGACTGATCTTTTTCCAGGCCCAGCAAAACTTAATGAGTGTTCCTCTATAAGCTCTGCTGTCCCTAAAACAAGCTGCAAAACAAGAATGACCATGAATCATAAAATTATAGGGGTATTCCAAACCAAAGCAAAGAAAAACAAGTAAAAGTGAAATTATATAGGAGTGGAAGCATACAGAGAAATACCCCCCCAAAACTCAGGGTGACATTAATGCTTCCATTTTTCTAATCTAATTTAATTACCCACAAAAATGCCAAAATAACCGTAGTATTTATTACTGTTACTACACTTCTACATGTTATATGGTTGCCTAATAACTTTCATTCAATTTAGAAAATAATAATAATCTAAAACTTACAATTTTAACTTCCTAAATATAAACACTTTTTGTTTCCAAAATACACTTTCATTTCTAGCATAAAAACATTTTCTCTGATGTCTCAAATTGTCTTAAATAGTCATATAACATAAAATTATATTTTGGGTATTTATTTACCTATACCATACTTTTAAACTAATGCATATTTTAAACTCTGTATATTTATCGTATGCACAACAAATGTGTGACCACAATTTTGAAACTGTGCCCAATGCAAAACTAGGCAATGGCTTAATATTTATGAAATATTATTGTCTGTGTACACAATTGGCAAGCACACAATTTCTTTACTGAAAGACAAACTCTACAAACCTGCTTAGACACAAATCAGTCGGTTTTGAGAGTGAAGACAAGAATAAGTAAGAGTGAGCTTTAGTTTTAAATTTATATATATATTTATATAATTAAATATATGGTATATAGGAAAAATATTAGCATTAATTAAAGAGTGCTGTTTCACTTGGACAAAACATTACTTGCACTCACATGCTAATAAAATAAACACTAGAATTAGCCTTATTATTAGATATATACAAGCTGTATCTCATCTTACGAAAACAACCCAGATACTTTAAGAAGACTGTACAGTTTCTGTGGTAAAGGGCAAATGACTGCATACTCATTTCACATGACAATTAATGAGGCAAAATTGTACATATTTCTGGAAAAGGTTTGGTCAATTCATAGTAGCAAGAATTATGTTTCTAATGCTGCATCAAGTTACAAAAGCAGAGTATGTGGAACATAACCTTTAATACATTAATTACATTCTGATTGTGAGTGAGAAAAGGTCTGAAAACATGTTTAATCACTAGTAAGGTAAATTTGCACTCATTATACACACAGCACATGTCAATACTTTGAAATAAAGTCATTTTTTCGTGATACAACTACTGTTGTTCCTTCATAGGTAATCTATTTTTTTCTTTTTTTTCCTCTCTTCCCTTAACTCTTTTTCTGCTTCCTCAACCTTTTCTCTTTTTACCATGACTGCATATTTTTTCTCTCAACACAGTTAAATACATGTTTCCCTCCTTTACCATTTTAACCACTTTCTGCCATTACTCCTCATGATACCTACCCCTCTATAAACTGACGCTAATAATTAAGCTCCCAGTGTTTTTCTCCGTTTTCAGTCTCTCTACCCTCCTACCCTGGCTTACTTTTTCCATCTCATTCTTCAGCTTGGGACCCTGTAAAGTTGGCAAATATATGAATGGAGGAAAGTAGGAGGGAAGGAGGCACTAAACAGCATGTGGGAAACGGCTACTGACAAGCATCTGGAGGCTACACAAGTGGACAAGAGGTGGTGGTGATAGAATAAGGCTACTGAACATTGAAGTGAGATGTACTAATCTAGAAAAAGGGCACAAGATTGTGGGGTTCTATCAAAATACAATGTAATCTTTGTTTCAATTCTTGAAAGTTCAAAGAATACAGTCTTATGATCTTAACATACTGCAGTAAACAAACCACCTTTATGTGGGTCACTACAAATCATGTATCCAAATTTTCAGTAATCTCAATCATTATACTATAATATTTTCAAATTCGCTAATGCTGTAGGGGCAGCATGGAATTCCCCAAAGAGGGTAATAAATGCTGTGATGCGCTGTCCTGTCACTATGCTGCCATGCTAACCATAAATCTATAGCTTGGCTTCTGAAGAAGACATATTTATATATAATTAAATACCTTCAGGACCTAAATCATAGTGAGAAAACAAAAAGAAATCAAATCATGAACCTGAGGCGTGTTACCTTATGATTATCATTACGACTTTGACAAGGAAAAAAAAGCTCTGGGCAACATAAGGGTGTGATAGAGCGAGAATGCTTTAATGTGTATGTGTATTACTGTAACCATCTTAACTATAATTTTTACCACAATAAAGGAAAGAATATTTAAATGTCTGGATGTGAATGTTTGCAAGATCAGGAACAGCCTACATTTACTGTAGGGATAGCATGACAACGGTTTTTGACTAGGTAACTAAAATAGTAGGCCTGGTAAGGTAGAGTAGATATAGACTGTGTATTTTTCAGTAATAGATCTGAAACTGTGACTCATAAAAGACTTATAAACACATTGTTTGGATCTTAAAACATCAGAGATCATTACTGGGACTTGTTAATATTTGGATTAGCATTATTATAAAAGGTCTTAATGGCATGTCTGTCAGACAAGCTAGGGTTCAAATGCCAGGACTCAGTAGGAGTAGTAGGGCAAACAGCATAGTCAGGCAAGCTAAGATCAAATACTGAATCAGACACAACGGGAAGTCTAAAAATCAAAGTCAGAAACAAGCAGGGGTTTTGGGGGTTAGGATGGCACTGATAAGCTGCAAAGGTGGTGGCCACAAGCTGTTTAATTCAAAGGTGGCACTGTGGCATATGTTGCTTGGTGAATTTGGGGTGGCTCTGTGGCAATTTTTGCACCAGGGCTCTGTTGTTTCTAGTTACCCCCTGGTTCAGGAACTACTGTCAGACAAGATTTTACAGAAACAGTAAGGAAAACAATGATCTTCTATGATCACTTACACTTTTTTTGCCATGCCCCCAAGCGGATTGCTACAGGATTAAAGTTTATATATATATATATATATATATATATATAATATATATATACATATATAAAATCAGCAATATGTATAACACATACATACTGTATATGCATATGTATTGTTTTCTTAATCTTGAAAATATACAAATACTGTTACCACTCACTGTTATACTTGCTGTATTCCCTTGTAATACAGCAAGTATAACATTCCTCTGAAAAATATCTTTGGCCCTCAAACTCAAAAAAGAAATTGCACATGGGGAATACTAAAACATATATTTTTAAAAAAGCCAATTTCAATAAGATAAGGGCATCTTTAAAACATACTGAAAGGCATAAACTATTTAGTGAAAAAACCCTGAGGAAGAAAAACCTTAGAAAGGTACACTTTTCAGTATGTACCATTGGGTAATAAATATAAAAAAACTGATTGAAACCAACGTGGCTTAGTGGAGAAGTAAACCAAGAAATTAAAAATAAGAAAATGGCTTTTACAGCATTTAAGTCAGATAAATCAGAGGCATCCTATATGAGATATAAGGAAGCCAATAATGCATGCAAAAAGGCGATTAAATGGGCTAAACTAGAAAATGAGAAGGTGATTACTGCAAAAAAACTTGCACACAAATTGTGATTGGATGACTTAGGACAAGATGCTGCAGGAATTAAAGAAAGTTAATGTCACCAAAGCTCCGGGGCCTGACAATATTCACCCATGAGCACTTAAGCAACTAAATCTGGAAATAAGTCAACCTTGTTTTTAATCTTCCAGGATTCTTCCAGGAATTGTACCAGAGGATTGGAGGAAGGCAGATGTGGTTCCTATATTCAAAAAGGGTTCAAACTCTTTGCCTGGAAATTATAGACCTGTGAGCTTAACTTCTGTGTATGAGAAAGTATTTGAAGGGCTATTTAGGAATAATATACAGAAATTTATTGGGAGGAACAGTGTTATTAGCAAAAATCAGCATGGCTTTAGGAAACATAGGTCATATACAACTAACGTAATTGCATTCTACCAAGAAGTAAGTAGAAGTGTAGATCTGGGTGTTGCAGTGGATGTAACCTACTTGGATTTTGCCAAGGCGTTTGACACCGTTCCACACAATAGGTTAGTATTCAAACTGAAAGAAATTGGTCTAGATGCAAATTCTTGTTCTTGGGTAGAACATTGGCTTAATCATAGAGTACAGAGAGTTGTCATAAACGGTAATTTTTCAAGCTGGACAAAAGTGATAAGTGGTGTCCCTCAGGGTTCTGTTCTGGGACCAATTTTATTCAACATGAAAGTCATGTTTCTGTGTTTGCAGATGACACCAAACACTGTAGAGTAATACAATGTGAGCAGGATATTACTGTGCTGCAGAGGGATTTAGATAGACTGGGGGACTGGGCACACAAATGGCAGATGAAATGTAATGTAGATAAATGGAAAGTTATGCACTTTGGGGTAAGAAATGCACAAGCAACCTACACCCGAAATGGTAGTGAATTAGGGATAACAACAAATGAGAAGGATATGAGAATTGTTATAGACAACAATTAGGCAACAATATGCAATGTCTGTCAGCAGTTGCTAAAGCCAGTAAGGTATTGTCATGTATAAAAAGGGGCATCAATTCACGGGATAAAAATATAATTTTGCCTCTTTATAAATCAATGGTAAGACCACACCTTGAATATGTTGTGCAATTTTGGGCACCTATTCTAAAGAAGGATATCATAGCACTGGAAAAGGTGCAGAGGCGGGTTAACAAAATTAATAGAAGGAATGGAACACTTTAGTTATGAAGAAAGGTTAACTAATTTAAAATTGTTTAGTTTAGAAAAACGGTGCTTCTGAGGGGATATGATAGCATTATATAAATATATTCGGGGCCAATACAAATCACTGGAAACCTATTTGTAGCAGGACTATGCCTAGGACACGTGGTCACGCATTTAGACCGGAAGAAAGGAGATTTAGTCTAAGGCAAATTAAAGTTTTTTTACAGTAAGGACAATAAGGATGTGGAATTCTCTGCCTGCAGAGGTAGTTTTATCGGAGTCTGTACAGACGTTTAAACAGCACCTGGATGAATACTTGCAAAATAATAATATTCAGGGATATAATTTTTTATATATATCAGCTTCTTGAGATCTGACTGCCACTCTGGGGTTAATAAGTTGCCTTCTTTTGGACAACAGCAATTAACAGATATGGGAAAGGCTGAACATGATGGATGCATGTCTTTTTTCAGCCTATGTAACTATGTAACACCACTGCCTCACAGTTAATTGAATGCTTCCATATTCATCGTGTCATCTTCTAAAAAAATCATTATTTTTGTAAAGAGTACTTACAGAGTAAGTGTCTAGATTATACCACCCTTCTGCATCATCCCTATAGCATTTTTAATTATATTTCAGATAAACAACACTTAATTCTTTTCTTTGTTGACTATGCCATAACATACCCAGCACCAATCTATAATCATCTATGTGGAAGAGGACAGCAATTATGCAGCATGGATGGGGGGGGGGGTATTCGTACAGATTAGAAGGGTCGAAGAGTGTGTGGAAGCAAGAATTTTGAGTAAGCACTTACACAGTGGTGTACCTTTAGTATGTTTAAATATTAATCTGGAAGGGTAGTTTGTTCTGTCTTGCACTGCTAATTTGTAAATCTTTATCTTTATAAACACCCTGCAGTTCTATATACACAAAACTGTATTATTTCATGATATCGCCTTGCCTTTTACAGCCTTCTAATTTACACCGTAACATCACTCAAAAAACTGTACTCCTAGGCCCTTGTAAAATACACCGCTAAATGTAATCTAAGGATTTATGGTACATGTGTGTCAGTTGTTATGGCCCTAAATACCAACTACAACAAAATCATGCTTTCCGTCTACCTTTTATACACTCACTACCTTGTGTTCTTACGTAAATATGTTATGTATTATTTGAACATTTTCATCCATCATCTAAAATCTCTTTATCTGTAATTATACACTTTTCTAAATAGACCCAATTTCTGTTCCTTGTCTTGAATTCACATATCCTTGTCTTCACATACCCACATCTTTCTAGTGTTCCTTTTCATCCACAGACATTGTGTTCTTTGTTTAATTTGTTTTTAATCTACATATGACTGCCCTCAGGTCATCTACACTTTTAAGGCTTTCTTTTTCCCCATTGTCTTGTGATTGTTTTTATATTACTCTGTTTATGTTAACAGTCAGTGTACTAGTCCTTGTTAAGTCTTACCAGTGCTTGGTTCACATTCTTCCAAATCTTCGTCATCACTGGGGCACTCAGCTGATGCAACTAGAAGGTCATCTGAATTCTGCCAATAAGAATTACAATAGGTTAACATTACTCACATAGTATGTATCTAAAATAGGGTTATATTGCTGAAATTTTCAAACCTTTTTTGAGAAATGTATGTATTTAAACTTATTTATTATTTAGCCATTAAAACACACATGAACAACCATGCATTTTTTGCAGCTTTTCTAAAGATGAAGCCACTCTTTTGCAGCAATCAGAGCCACTATAAAGGTTATAAAAGGTTAAACACCCCCCTGTAACCTTGTTGTAGATGTGTCAACAATCTGCCCTTGCCAGTTCAGACAGAATTGTCACAGTGATGTAACATGCAGCTCTTGTGTCATCATACCATGCTCCACCGCAAGTTAAATACGGTAAATCAAATTGGTTGGTCTTGACAGGTTGCTAGCTAGCAAGATGTAGGTCTAACTGTTTGAATTTTGAACACACTGGACAAGTATGTCACTGTGCTCATCACCATATTTTTAACCCCTTTGTGGCAATGGCTGATTTTATTTCTGCCAGAGGGCGATGACTTCAGTGGCCCAGGATTGATAATGGAAAGCCTACAGGAGGACCGACAATTTGGGAGCCCATTGAAGTATCAGTGTGAGGGAGTTCAGGAAAGGTATTTTCGCAGATGTGCCCTGTTACCTGCCCGACCTGAAAGCTGATTTGGATTATTTGGTTTAACAAGAATGGATCCTGCAGAGACCGTGCTCAGCAGAGGTGGATCCTGTGAGTATTCTTCCCCCACCAGAAGCACAAACACCTGGGCAGAGCGCAGCTGGCCTCTGCCAGCTCCCTTCCCTCACCGCAAACACTTTGCCCTATTCAATATGGCCCAGAAACTGACCAAGACCCCCCCCCCTGCATGTCCCAGCCAGATCCCTCAGCTGAACTGCTGGCATCAAGGCAGAGTGCTGATAAGAGTGCTGATGACCACCCCTTCCCCTGACCGCAGCAACCAAGGGGGGTTCGTTCAGGCAGCCCCAGAGTTGGTGGTGGCTCTGGATTTTACAAATAAGAGCTGCCCTTAGGGGCAGAGTGCCGCTGGCCTCTGCCCGCTCCTTTCTGTGATCACAGCTCCATTGGCTTTACCCCCACAATGTTGCCCAGAGGCAGTGATTTTTATGGATCCTGTAACCCCAGCGGAAGTGTTGGCAATGGGAAAGAGGCAGATCGACATCTCTCCCCAGCAGATGGAGTATACAGGAGGGGATGCATGCCCCCCCTGCACTCACCGCGGAAGTTCTTCCACCTGGAATACCGCTACCAAAGGAGGAGCCCTCGGCAGAAGTAAACCAGGACTTAGAAGATCCCAACAGCAAGGAGGCCAGGTGTAAGCGGATGTATTATGGTATAGAGTTGAATCAGCAAGGTACAGTACAAAACAATGTCCACAAATGTATCTCAGCAACGCAGGGGTTCACACCATCAGAAGAGTCAGGATAGCTGGGTTGGTACACGAAACGGGTAATCATACAAGCCAAACTGGTAACCAAATAGATCAAGCAAAAGCACAAAATCACTAATCAGAGAGTAGTCAGGCAGGCAGGCAGGCAAAAGGTCAAAATATCAACAGCATACAAACGCAGTAAAGGACCTTGCTCAACTCAGAGGAATCCATCAACCCTGTTGTACTGTCGCGACTCTTAGTGGTGGATCACTTGGCTTGTGCGTCGATGAGGAACGCAGCTAGCTGCGAGAATTAGTATGAATACACAGTGATGCCCTATGGGCTATGTAATGCTCCTGCAGTATTTCAGGAATTCATCAATGATGTTTTCTGAGACATTTCATTGGAATTTGTCATCATATACTTGGATGACATACTGATACACTCACCTGATCTACAATCCCATCACAGGCATGTCCGAATTGTGTTTCAACGCTTGTGTCAGAACAAATTATATGCTAAACTAGAGAAATGTTTGAAATACCAAGAGTCTCAATTTTGGGATTCATTATATCTGCATCTGGATTCGAAATAGATCCCGAGAAGCTCTTTGCAATTTTGGATTGGCCTCTCTTTAAAGCCTCTTCAAAGGTTCCTAGGGTTAGCCAACTATTACAGAAAACTTATCTGAGACTTCTCAAATATAGTGGCATCCCTCACCAGCATGACAAAAAAAGGAGCTGATTGTCAAACTATTCAGGCATTTGCCCAGTTGAAGCACACAGCCTCAGTATTAAGGCACCCTGATGTGTCCAAGCCTTTTGTTATTGAAATTGAATTCCCCGGTATAGAGGGGTGTCCAGTCTTAGTGTCCTGTCCTATTACTGTCTGATCTTGTGTTTGTCCTGTCCCTGTAACCTGTATTCGGTAACCTTCTTCTACTACTCTAGCTCTGTTCTGCCTTTTCATGTCCTTGCCTGTAGGATATCTCTCGATCCTGTTACCTATACTGGATACCTCCCGCTGCTATTTCAGGGTCCTGGTATGTGGTCACACAATTCTAATGGCTCAACACTTGGGTGAGTGTGGTTATTCTGCACCAGGCCCTGTGTCTCAGTTTCTGCAATGTGATTCCTGAATTCCATCTTTGGCGCTCTGGGTCATAACAGTCATCTGTGTGGCCCCTGTTTGTGACACATACAAACATAGCACCAGGAGGACCTTTGTACCATGCAGGTGCATTGGGCTACGCTCGCCACCTGCGGTCCCCAGAGGTGCCGGGCAGTCACCCCAGAACCCCATATGGAAGGGACCCCAGCCTCTCTGTCTTCTGCCCTGCGGCTGAGAGGACTCCAGGGAGAAGCCACATTTGGCCCTTCTTCCCAGCGGCAGTTACATTATTTGGGAGAAGCAGAGTGCGGTTGGGTGAGTACTGCTCCCAGAGGACTACGCGTTTCTGTGCTATTTTGGATCCTCTGGGACTCTATTTTGGGGGAATATACCGTATACACGGAATCCGGAAATTATAACATTATCTTCAACGAACTTTCTTGTGGCCTGCGGTTCGCTGCTAATTAAAAGAACTGACCAATATCACTCACTTCGAACATTCCTGCGGTCTGCGGCTTGCGGTCTACGGTCCATTGTTGAGAGGAGAGAAACGCTGAAAACACATCAAGGCTTCTATTGCCGGCATCTCTATGAAGCTTTTTCAACACGCATACTTGCGTCTGCTCTTCTAAGCATACAAGCTGTTTCCTGTATCTTTTTATATTGAAAATTCTAATTATTTATATATAAAATATTTTATATACATATCTTTCTGATTTTAATTGGTATCTTTATAATATATTTAATTTTTTGTTTAAAGAGGGATTCCTGTTTATATATTTAAGTTATAGGTTGCGCTATGTTTGGACCTTCTTTTTTTCTTTTGCATGTATATGATCATCTTTTGACCTGGTTGAACATCCATGAAGAGATTACAGATTTACACATATAAGTATATTATTATTGATTATTAACACTTATGGTGATTTGATATATATTAAGCATTTATAAGCTCACCTACTCTCACTTTATATTTTTTTATCTATTGTATATTTTGGGTAATTTAAGGGAGATTACCCTGAGTCGTGATTTGAATCTACTGACATTTTTTCTAGCGCTTTCATTATTTCATTGTTTCTATTTATTTCAAATCTGGTAGACAGTCAGCACGGTAAGCGACACACTTTTACTAATAATATTAACGTTCAAAATGTGTCCCACAATATTATCCCTCAATAATCTTTCAAAATAATTCATCCACCACAGATGTCAGCTGTAAAGGCCTGTAATTGTCTAGTCATGATTTTGGTCTCTTCTTGAATGTGTTCTAGGTCCGCTAGTTTTTTGGCACCATACTATAGAATTTTTGAAGATCAAAAACATTGGTTTGTCTATTTCCTGGTTATAATCCCTAAGTAATTATGGATGTATATACCTGGCCCTGAAGCTTTACCTAGTTTAACTTTATTTAGCATTTTCTCACTTAATCATGTGTCAATCACATGTTTGCTGTAAGATTTTGTAGAGTTAATTTGCAAACCTGTACACATCTGTTCTTTATTGCTATACCCAGAGGAAAAAAAAGTTTCAAAATGTCTGCCTTCTCCTGATGTTTATTTAATAACTTACCAGCTTCATATTTCATATTGGCCAGCACATTGGCCTTTGTTTCTCTTTGTCATTAATGCATTTTTTCCAAATTGGTAATTAATCTCAAGGTTCACCTTGTTGTTGGCCAATATTCTCCAAATGCTCTCTTACTATCCTTTTTTTGTTCAGCTTCATGTCATTGTATTTGGGGAGGGTTTATAAAATACAATACTTTACAAAACAATAAGGGCTTTCTTTAGATACCTTTTTTTATTATATCATCATTTCCCATAAAATTATTGGAAATATCTTTCGCTTATCTACAAAAGCTAATAAAAACTGCTAAATAGATTCTACTATTTGTCCTAGAAATACCCAGTGTTTTTATGTTTTTATGCAAGTTATAGGGCAGTAAGTACAAGTAGCATTTTGCTTTTTCAAAACCAATGTTTCACAAATCTGGTCATTCTGCCCCATGTGCTATTTGGGACACATTGGAAGACAAACAATTCAATTTATTCCTATCAAACCACATATTTTTGACAACTAGACTAGGTATTTAAAATTTTAGTTTTCCAACTATTTCTATGCACTAATTCTACTACTAGCCTTTGTCAAAGTCTGTGGTAGTGATTTCTTGTGTGTGTTTTTTCTCACACATTGCTTTTTAGGTATGAATTTACAGCCCTTGGTATATGTCACAACCAAACAACACTCCAATATGTGTTCAGCAACATCTCCCGCATAGGTTTGTTTGGAGGTGCACATTTTTTCTTTTCTTTTTGACATCTGGTCAGTCTGCACCAATGTCCTATTTGGGACATCTTTTAACCCAGTCAATTTCATTTACCCCATTAAACAATACATTTTTAAAAACAAGCCATGGGTATTTCAAATGCTAGTATTTTTAATCTTTCCATGCCAGGATGCTAGTGCCAATTTGGCACTTAATCATAAAAATAATCTTTTTTTTAAATAATATTTTTGGACTTTTTTTGCATTTTGTTGGAACTAAATTGTTCCCATGATGGTGACATCACTGTATAATTATTTCTAAATGTTGCCACATTTGTATTTATTTTTTAACTGCTTTTAATTTTTTTCTTTTTTTATATTTTACTAATTACATTGTGATTATAAAGCTAGGCTCCATTGATTTGCATGTTTGGATGCAGTATTTGTATTCAACCTGCAGGGGGAGCCCAGAGTAGCTATTGGCAAAAAATGATTCAGTTAAAAATTACATCTTAGTAATGATAAAATCAAATTTATTTAACATGACCATAGTCTATCTATTTTGTTCAATAATTACCAAATAAATTACGGTAATACATATTTTTTTACTGTAATATAACTTTTTTAATGATCCTAATGGTCCTAGCAGAATTATCACTAATATTTGGTGGAAACAAAGAAAACATGGGAGACTTCAGCACTTGTTGTCAGAACTGTTTATACACCTAACATTTTATATGTACTTTGCTCCAATTTCAAGAAGGAAAGTCTCCTATATTTGATACATTTGATACATCATTTGTATAACATAAACAGCCCCTATAGCCTGTTTCAGACAATTCATTTTTTCAGCTATTAGCAATAGCTGTATTATGCAATCAATGATTATGTAATAGTTGTAAGGTAATTTTAGTTTATTAATAATACACAAATAACAATGGGCCACCTGTTAAGATTGTGCTAACCTTTGTTACCTCAGCTGTAGTGGCCTACGATTAGACCCCAAATAAATTAGCAACTGCCTAGTCAACAATTTATAATAGTGTTATTGACTGCATAGACTTGGACAATAATCATTCTCATGAGTTTACCAGGAATTTTATCTGGCTGCCACTGAAGTCATGAAGTATTTTGAACTGAACATTCTAAGAGGAGTTTTAATTGTCACTATTGTTGCTAATGGTCCTTTCTTCTTCATCTTATCCTTTTAAAAAGGGTATCTGGAGGAACAAGAGGTTGTCAAAACTCGTTCAGCTTCTAAGACTTTTTTTGATATAGAGCCAACAATTTACACAGCACTTTATACAACCCATACACTCACTGGCCACTTAATTAGATACACCTTGCTAGTACCGTGTTGGACCCCCTTTTACTTCATTCCTCATGGCATACTTTCAACAAGGTGCTGGAAACATTTTTCAGAGATGTGGGTCCAATTGCACATGATGGCATCATGCAGTTGCTGCACATTTAAACGATGCCCAATTGGTACCAAGAAAATGTCCCCCACACCATTACACCACCACCAGCTTGAACTGTTTATACAAGGCAGGAATGATCCAAGCTTTCATATTTTTTACGCAGAAGTCTGACCCTGCATTCTGAATGTTGCAGTTGGAATCGAGACTCATCAGACAACATTCTTCCAGTCTTCCATTGTCCAATTTTGGTGAGCCTGTGCGAATTGTAGCCTCAGTTTCCTGTCCTTAGGTAACAAGAGTGGCACCTGGCGTGGTCTTCTGCTGATGTAGCCCATCTGCTTCAAGGTTCAATGTGTTGTGCATTCAGAAATGGTATTCTGCATACCTTGATTGTAACAAGTGGTTATTTGAGTTACCGTTGCCTTTCTGTGACCTCCAACCAGTCTGCCCATTCTCCTCTGACATCACCAAGGCATTTTTGTCCACACAACTGTCGCTCACTGGATATCTTCTCTTTTTCAGAGCATTCTCTCTAAACCCTAGAGATGGTTGTGCGTGAAAATCCCAGTAGATGAGCAGTTTCTGAAACAACCATGCCACATTAAAAGTCACTTCTTCCCCCATTCTGATGCTCAAGTTATCTTGACCATGTCTACATGCCTAAATGCATTGAGTTGCTGCCATGTGATTGGCTGATTAGCTATTTGTGTTACCAAGCAATTTAACAGGCGTACCTAGTAAAGTGGCCAGAGAGTTATAGGATTAACCCTTGCATTTTAACAACAAAACACTAATTCTGTTTGGGAAAGCCATTTCTTTTAGTATCAGATTTTTACAATCTAGTGAGGCATCACAAGGGTATGGCAATGTGCAAGAAAGGGGTTAAAAGGAAATTTCAGTGGCATTGAGCTTGACAAGCTAGGTTAAAAAATATATCTCAATTCTCAGTGGCTTTACCAAACCTCTGTAATTGCTGCACCATTACCATGGCAACCCCTAGAAGACTCTGTCAGCGTTTTGTGCTGGGACTTGGAGGTGATCTGAGGAGGGTACAGATACAGATTCTGCATAACAAAAACAAGTGAAAGGAAAGTGGGAAAAGATGACAGCAGAATTGCACATGAAGAATAACAAAGACTCATGGAAGATGGAAGGATGATTTAGATTAATGGAATTAGGGGGAGAAACCCAACAGTAACAAAATAGTAAAACAAAATGTCACTGAATTATAACATTTCATCATGTACATATGTATTATAACTACTTCATCTTATAACTTAGTTTCTAAATGAAAGAGTTACACAATACCTATCACACTATTTTTCGTTCAACCTAAAGTTGTTTTTTTACTAATCTAGGCATATTTACGGTACCGTAAACATTGCGCTTGTTTATTTACTGAAGAAATATTGTACTGTGAGGCTTACTGCCACCATTTGACATCAATCACTCATTTTTTCTAATACTCTTTAAAAAGATTTTCATTAAAAATCTTTTCATGAAATCCCTTAATATAAGATATTCTTAGTAGAATTTAAGTATATAAAAACCTTTAAAGTTTAAAAAAACCAACAAAACTTTTAAATATATTTTTCTTTCCAAGGGGTATCCTGGAGTTTTCTCTCATTTACAAACATTCGTGAAAAAAGTGGAGCTCAGTGAATTCAAGAGTGGTACTGTGATAGGATACCACCCTTACAATAAGTCAGTTTGTGAAATTTCATGCCGCTAGATATTCCACTGTCAACTTTGGTTGTTATAAGAAAACAGCAGCAACTCGTCCACACAGTGGAAGACCATGTAAAGTAACAGTGCAGAGTCTCCAAGTACTGGGGCACATGGTGCATCAAAGTCACCAACACTCTGCTAATTCCATAGCTGAAAAGTTCCACTCACATTAATATTAGCACAAAAAAAAACTGCAATGGGAGTTTCACAAAGTGGGTTTCCATAGTTGAGCAGCTGCATGCAAACCTCACATTACTAAGTACAATGCTATGAGTCGGATCAAGTGGTGTAAATCATGCCTCACTGGACTCTGGAGCAGTGAAAAAATGTTCTGTGGAGTGACGAATCACGCTTCTCTGTTAAGCAGTCTGATGGGCAAATCTGGGTTTGGCTGGTGCCAGGAGAACATTACCTGCCTGATTGCATTATGCAAACTGTAAAGTTTGATGGAGGAGGGATAATGGCATGGGGTGTTTTTCTGGGGTTAGGCTAGGCCCCTTACTTTCAGTGAAGGGAAATCTTAATGCTTCAGCATACCAAGTCATTTTGGACAATGCTAAGCTTCCAACTTTGTGGGAACAGTTTGGAGAAGGTAATTTTCTATTTTAGCATAACTGTGCTCCAGTGCACAAAGCAAGGTCAATAAAGACATGGTTCGATGAGGTTGGTGTGGAAGGTCTTGACTGGTCCGCACAAAGCACTGATCTCAACACCATCGAACACCTTTTACCCGTATAGCGTAGTTGTGTCTTTTTTTTTCCACCTCTACTAAATATATACGTTCAACCTTTTCAAGACATCCAAGTGCATTTACCAAGGCAAATTCCTTTTTTAAAGAAGAGAGTTCATTCTCAAAAGCTTCACCAGTATCAGCACTCACAACCTTGATATGTAGTGCATTCCAAAACAGAAGTACAGCCTGTTTAACATGGAACTGCACCTCCTCTTCTTATATAGCTATAGTATGATTCATTTTACTGCATTTTTTCCAACTTAACATATATAATTTTCCAAAGTACAAAATTGATATTCTAAATGATGCCAGCTTTGTTAGATCCTCTCGACTTTTACACCGATTTATTATAATATATACTTGTAACTGGTTTGCCTGCACAAACCAGTCACAAGTATGTATTATATATTATCCCAGTCTATTTGTCAGAATTAGCCATTACTTAATATTTATCAGCCTTGAATCACACTCTCTGAATTTGCCCAAATTAATAAAGTAACTTTGTTCCTTTAGATCCCACTAGGACTGTGGTTTACTTTTCTCACCTTTAGCTTGTCATTATTCTATAAACTGTATGAATCTGCATGGGACAAAGGGGTTAAAAGGTGATTTTAAGGAAGCTGAGGTCATGTGAGTTAACACTACATGATCAATTTCCTTTGTTGCAGTTATTGCCCATCTCCTCCTCCATCCTTACAAACTTTACACAGACCAATCAACAAACAATTAAACATTATAACTACAAAACAGAAATGAGCTAAGGTATAACCATGCAGATTACTAGAAAGGAAGTTAAGATAACGTTTCTTGTGGTACACAGATAAGGTAAGTATTTCACTGGTATATATTACTTATTTTATTATGTAAATACCATAAATATATATAGGTTTGTTTTGTATATAAACGTGTAAAAGGTAATACCTGAAAAACGTGCAGACCCATTTAACCCCTTCCGGACCGCCGATTGCATACTGCATCTTCACTTGAAGACCGCAGTATTTTTTTAAATATTTAAATTCCGTGATCGTGATTCGCTGCAAAGCGATCACGTGCACGGAATTGAGGGGGGGTGGCTGCTACTGATCGCTGGGAACACCCAGCGCCCCTCGTGATCCCAGCGTTCAAAGCGACGCTGGATCGCGTAAAGGCAGTGACGTACCTG
>VKOC01000004.1:9483577-9494270 GCA_009364415.1 Spea multiplicata
GGGTTAACTTAGGGGCAGTTATTGTTAATGGGGTGTTTAGGGTTAATTTATTGGCAGTTATTGTTAATGGGGGGTTTAGGGCTAAGTTAGGGGCAGTTGTGGTTGATTGGGTGTGTAGGGTTAATTTAGGGGCAGTTATAGTTAATGGGTTAATTTAGGGGCACTTGTGGTTGATGGGGTCTTTAGGGTTAATTTAGGGGCAGTTGTGGTTAATGGGGGTCTTCTCTTCAGGATTAATGCTGAGGACTGAGGGTTAATTAACTTAAGGTGCAGTTAGAGGTAAAGGGGGGCATACTAAGGGGAATCTAAATCTTGGGGCAGTGAAGATTAACCCTGTATTTATTTATAAAAGTATTGTGTCTGTGAATGAGTCTGAAAATCTATGAGTGCACTATGGGATATCAGGGGGGTATACGGCATACCTGGGGAAGATGGAGTGACATATCTGGGGGTATAAGGCATATAGGGTATATAAGGCATATATGGTCTTTTTATTCTGCCGTTTGTTTTTAACATCCTAAGTTACTTTATTAAATAATTTTAAATAAATGAACAATTTCCATTTTTTTATCTGATTAATCGAAAAAATAATCGGCTAATTGATTATGAAAATAATCGTTAGTCGCAGCACTATATGTTTTCATACATTATATATGTATACCTGCAAATGCAGAGTTTGTATGTCTTTTTCAAGTAATATATAGCAGCTATATTACATAGTATTATATATATTATAGTATAATATATATCTATCTATATCTTAGGTAGGAGGTGGAAAGCAGGAACCACTGGATTTGCATTAAATATAAATTCATATTCATAAACAAATTATATGGCTGATATGAAATTGCTTCAGATTTTCGAGGAACAATGTGAGATTAAATTTATAACACTTAAAAAATATTCCTTGCATCACATGCTTTTTGCTATTGATACTAGAGAAGGAAGTGATTGGCTTTTTGAATATCCCTGTGGTTCCAATGGGTATAGTTCCTGTAATTTGCTCATACGGCTAAAACAATTATTTCTTCCAACAATCAAAAGAGATTGAAAATTCCATATTCAGTCAATTGTAATGCAAAAAAATGGTGTCAGGCATACTAATCGAATTCTGCAAGAAAGAATGAAAGAACATATTTATTCTATATAATTTATCAAATCCCTAATAAATAGACATTTTGAAACATGTGTTTGTGGCAATACTAGATTTTCCTTATTTAAATGACAGATGTAGACATGCCAAGGATTCAATACATTTAGCATCCTACGGGATAAAGTGCACTCAGCACCATATAAATTCACCTCAAAACTGTGTCAAATCTGTCCATCTATGCAGGGCTGCTGTCAGGCGGTTGCAATCAGTCCCTGCATATGGGGGCCAATGACAGATTAAGGAGGCCATTTTACAACTAATTTAGAAGAGCTGAACCCCCTGGGTTATTTAGTCTTAGAAAAGCTATGGTTTTATAAGGTTTAATCGAAATATTTGGTAACAGCACAAGATCAAAAGAGATATGTGAAAATTCTGCCTTTGTAGTGTGCATGTTCCAATTTTTACTTTTTAATGTTCTCAAAACAGTTGGGACATTCGTAAAATGAAAAGGATGTTGTTCTATAAAAATTGAGTTTTTTCCTAGAAAGAAAATCTACTGCAATGTTCTTTTAAAATAGGTAAAATTTTAAGGCTTATGAACACAAAATCAAAAAATGTAAATTAATATATTTGAGACCTCATTTTGCATTTTAATAAGTTTTGTACATTTTGTAATTGGTAACACTTTGAAAATGTTAAATATTTTCAAAATGTTTTTTTGACTAATTACAATAGTTGGTGTTTATGAGTATATTATCAAAAGGAAACCACAACACTTCCAGAACAAAAATGTTTAATCCGTATGGTTTACATTAAAAAGGGGGGTTCTGAAAATGTTTTCATCTCTGTACAAGTGCCCATTCCTTTTTTGCATGTAGCCCTCTGTATGCAGCCACAAAATTGCAACTGTTGAGATGCCACTCATGTTTTCATTGAATGTCCAGCCTTTTGCTCTATGCTATGGTTTGCCTGCAATCCCTACTACTATAAAACTAAATGGAGAGTGTTTATAGTGAAAAAATATTTCTAGTTTATGATTGTTTTCTTATGTCAGCAGCTACCCCAAGCATCTTTAGCAGGCATAATTAGTGAATTAGTACATTGATGCAATAAGATGTAGACCTTATGCACTACCATTGCACCAAACAAGCTTTCCAGAACACCTGAACACCAACGCAATGCTCCATTTATGTAATTTGAGTGCTTCTGGTTGGGTATCAGCAGCCTCACCATAGTAAAACATTAAAATAAAACTAAACAAATAACATAGGCTAAACTAAAAGAAAATTTATCCAGTGGCAGGCAGGAGTGTCCTTGAAAAAAACAATATATAATTTGATTGGGTGCACAAGCAATTTAGGAGAATCATGGTTAAGGAAATACAGTGTAAAAATGCTGAACAAGTTGCAGGCTCTTAACTACAAAACACCATAGTACAGAAGAAGTTAAGCATTTACCAGGTTATATTGTTATAGGGGGCTCTTCAAAAAAATCCAAGTTGCATGCACTCTGAATAATTATTTAATTTATTCCCTTACCAGAGCTCTTCATCCAGAATGTGAACTCAGATGACCAAACTGTGGTTCTTAAAGCATTGAAGAGAGTGTCCGAGAGTATCATTCAGAAAAAAGGGTTCAAAACTCTAAGTTTATTACTCACTAATGGAAGTATTAGAGTAATTGCAGCAATAACTTCTCTTCTTAGAGGCTTCTCAGAACACCAGAAATTTAGAGAACGGGTAAGTACATATAAATTTGATTTTGTGAACTTTCCATCTTTAATACCATTAACCCTGCAACATTGCGCTTCAAATAGTTAGGCCTACCTGTTTGTTGTTTTTCACGGTTCATTATAATAAGGTGTGTTTGATGAAGTGATCATTGAGTTTTATGCACTTCAGAAATAAACAGGGCAATGACTGATCAATTCACAGTTATTTTAGTGATATGCATGTTGGTGGTATCATAACCAATGTAACAAAAACTAGGTAGTCCTTGGACTTGTGCAAGGGCTGTAATGTGTTCCTCTTCATGTGATAGGTAAATATCATCAACGTACACCTCAATATTATGAAATTCAGATAACAACGATAAGACTGTATACAAAGTTGGAGAGTTAACAAACCCACACAGTCCACACAGATTGTTTCCCTTGCCAAGTAAAAGCTGTAATCCAGTAACTATCTGGATCGATGAGGTGACTCCAAAAACCATTCGCAAGATCCAATGTTGTGTTAAACCTTTTTCGGACCAAGCCTTGTAAAATTGAAATAGAATGTATGTTCTGAGCAGAAACTATGGGGGTTACTTTATTTACCTCCCTGTAATCCAAAACCAATCTCCAATTACCATTCGGTTTGGATACAGGATAAACAGCAGTATTCATCTGTCTGTACTGTTCTTTAATGATCCCTTCTTTAACAAGATCATCTATAACTATTTGAATGCTGGGTATTGCAGCATAGTTAATCTTATACTGGGACTGGCACTTTGGATTAACAGTTCGAGTGGCAATGTGATGGAGAATCTCTCTCCTATGTCCAGCTTGGTTTTCTCATTGTTGGAATACCTGAAAATGATCATGTGACGGCATGAAGCCAATTTATCCTTATTCACTACAATGGACTGAGCTGTTTGTTGTTTTATAAGACAACCAACATCTAATTTAATTGTTAAATCAGGTATTTGTCTTTCAGTACTCTGAGATATCTAAATAAATTGAGCTACATCTTTAAAAAAAATGAGGAATTGTGTATCTAAATAAGGATGTTTAACCCCTTTCATCCCAGGGGTTTTTGGTACCTCAAAGCCCGGAGCAATTTTGCCATTTTTGTGTTATGTCGGTTCAGGGATTATTCTCTGTTCCTGTGAATAGTGTACCCATGTAAACTATATATTGTTTTTTCAAGGAGAGATAGAGCTTTCTTTTGATACGATAGTTGGATGATTATCTGATAATGTAGAATGAGAAATTTAGTAAAAACTGGTGACAATTAAAAAAAAAAAAATCCTTCTGAATCCTCACAAAATTAGGTACAGTGATGGAAAATCCCCTCCAAGTTTATCAATTCAGGTGTCCTGATTTCGGGTCCTCACAGACGTGCATAGAGATCGCAGCGTCTGTGCCTCATCGGAGGGCAGGATATCCTCCGACGACGGAAGGGAAGCCAGATCGCGCGATCGGGCAGTTTGAAATGTAACAGCTTTCCAGCTTTCATGCCGGAAGCTGTTACATCAGATTGGACAGCAGAAAGCTGGCGATGCCGGCTTCTGCTGTCAGTAGGGAGTCCAGGCTGTCAAATGACAGCCTGTTCTCCCGTGCAGCAGCAGGGATGTGTCCCTGACGCTGCAAGAAGGGCTGGGCGTACCGGGACGTCCATAGGGGTTTCTTAATAGGACGTCTCGGTACGTCTATAGGGGATTGAATGGGTTAACCCCTTATCGACATGTGAAATAACGACAAAGCTCGTACATGTACTGCTGCCTTTAAACAGCTGCATAGCTGCGATCGCGGCTTTGCAGCATCCACGGAAGCCTCACAAGTGAGGCTGACTGTGGATCCGGGGAGGAAAGCCCTCCCCACAAGAAAAATGGCCAGCAGGCTAATACAGCTTAGGAAGTCATCGGAATTGCTTCCTAAGCATAAACGGTGTTGCTGATATGCCTCGATATCGACGTCTATAGGGGATTGAAGGGGATTGAAGGGGTTAACCCCTTATCGACAGTGAAATAACGACAAAGCTCGTACATGTACTGCTGCCTTTAAACAGCTGCATAGCTGCGATCGCGGCTTTGCAGCATCCACAGAAGCCTCACAAGTGAGGCTGACTGTGGATCCGGGGAGGAAAGCCCTCCCCACAAGAAAAATGGCCAGCAGGCTAATACAGCTTAGGAAGTCATCGGAATTGCTTCCTAAGCATAAACGGTGTTGCTGATATGCCTCGATATCGACCCCCCTACTCCGATAGCCTTGTGATTGCTCCGAAGAGCCACAAGTGCCATTATGTAAATGACAATTCTGTCACCAACAGAAAAATCTATCCAGACCCTCTTGAGGTACTGCATTAAACTATGCCAGGTCAATGAAGCCAGCATTTGAAATACCTTGGGGTGTCTAGCTTTCAAAAATATATGGTTTGATGGGGTAAATGTAATTGGCCAGCTTCAAAGATACCCAAAATAGCACATGAGGCAGAATGACCAGCTTTGGGGGAAAATTATTTTGAAATAACAAAACATTACTGCTACTTATTGCCCCATAGCGTGCAGAAAAAAGCAAAAAAAAAAACCTAAAAACATTGGGTATTTCTAAACTCAGGACAAATAGTAGAATCTTTTTAGCAGGTTTTTTCATTAGTTTTTTCAGATGAGTAAAATATTTTTTTAAAAAAAAAAGAGAGAAAAATGTCATTTTGTAACAAAAAATAACCATATTTTAAATTTTTCTATAGTAAATTTGATGAAAGGAAAGCCCTGTTTGTCCTGAAAAAAAAAACCTAATATATAATGTGTGTGGGTGCACAAAATGAGAGAGACGAAAAATGTTAAAAGAGCCATTGTCCCAAAGTGTACTACACTCGTAGTATACTTTGGGACAATGGCTCTTTTAACAGAAACAATCTTGTCATTAAGCAGTTAAACAATTCCAAAAACACATTTTCCATTCATCTTTAATTTGTATAAAAAGATGGATATGCCCCTTCTCCTTTTAAAGTTTGTACAGAAACTTAATGTAACATTTCTTCCTGTAAAATATTTGGTAGTACTAATGAAATGTCTGCTTGTGTATCAAGAAGTCCAGTATAAAAATTGTCTTTGTACAGTATTTGTAATTTTAAGTTCTCCATTTTAATGTTCATCAGGCTTTTCCTCAGACTTTGGTGCAGGAGAATCTAAAGTCTTCTTGATTTTATTGACCTTTTTAGTAGCAACAGGTATAGCTGCAGAAGCTGCAGATCTCTCCCCTGGTCTCACATCTTGGTGAGCTTGCCCATATCTGTCAGGGGTATGAATTAAAAAGGGCGCAAGCCATATCGATTTTGAGGTTCCTGAGGTTCGATTTTATTTCCTCAGTTAGTGGAACTAATGGAGCTTCCCTTCTATGATGATTCGTAAATCTCAATCCCAAAGACTATGCTGCAAAAATACCTGCTGGACCTGTGAACTTGTGCTAATGTGTCAGCTAAAGAAGCCACTGTAACTTTTCCACAAGTGTTATCATATAAGGTACTCACTATAGAATTCCAATTTTTATCTTCCTGGAGTGTAATTAATAAACAAGCCAGAGGTAGCAGATCATTTACTAAGGCTTCTTTCTGTGCATGTGTAGGTGTATGATATACCCCATCTAAGGTATGTGTTCTGTCATTGAGCCATAGGGGAATTTCTTTAGTATTTGAGAAAACCTGACCCACAGTTGCCTTAATGTTAGACACAGGAATTCCTAGCTGAGACACATTCCCAGCTCCTCTAATTAATATCTTCTCTAAAGTGGCTAGATTCAGTTCTCTTAATAACTGTTCTCTCTGTAGCCGAGGATTAGCCGCCAGTGGAGGTAATTCCTCCATTTTGACTGGTGAATATAACTGAGAACGGGGTGTACCCCACCTCTCACTCTGGACATATGGTCCATGTCTGCGAAGACTGTTTGGTATTTTGCACGTCTCTGCCTTGTTGCAATCTGCATAATTCATTAAACCCCTGTATACTTGGGCCTGTAACATGAGAAAGTTATTGCTTTCCATGTATTGGAGCTAGGCTGCACCCCTTCAGAACTAGGGTTTTTTATGTTATAGGACCAGAACAATTTTCTTGCTACGTCTTTCTTCAGCCATGTGAAACCACATAAATTTTACAGTTTTCGGTGCAGATAGTTTTTAAAACTATATTCATGTATATAAGACATTATTTTTAATGAAAAAAAGAAACCATTGATTTTCAGATATACATTATTCACAGCTAGTATAACTGAAATATATTTAACCCGATTTGAAAACCACCCAATATTTATTTTGTCTTTTAAGTTTTCCAATTGTTTTTTTTTTTTTACCTAAACCTGACCTCAACCCTATATACTTATTTCCCCACTAACTAACCCCCACTGCACTAGCTACCCAAAATACATTAAAATTACAAATAGGACCTGTTTGGGTGAAGCAAAAGTTCGGGACCCAGAGAACACTGTTTCTTTCTGTTTTCTCTTTCTTTCTACAGCTCACAATTACAGTGAGAATGAGAGAGACAGACACTTACAGTATCCATAGTGTTGTATTAGCAATCACATTTTCATGATGCACCTAATACAACAAACTGGTGCTGCCGGTTCTTCTTTGTGTTTTGCTTGTCTTTTGTCTTAGTGATGTTGTGAAAATATTGGGTTACGATAACAGAGCTAGAACGCATTACTACTTTGTGTAATAAATATAAGTCAACTATTAATCTCCAAGGACAACAGATGGCTCCCAACACAATGGGATTCCTCTTGAGTAAACCAGTTTCAAGGAATTACACTAGTGGCGAAACCCAAATGTCCAGGAACTCCCAAAACATCAAAGGGCTATCTCCCTACCAGGTGGGAACAATAAACAGGAGATACAATCTTCAATCTCCTACAACAAAAGGACTGCAGGAGATAGTATCTGGGCTGGAGACAAGCATGTGTTTGTCCTACAACAAAAGGATTGCAGGAAACAATATCCACATTCCAGAGACCCACCCTGAATTGGCCCTGAGGACCATCAACTTCACTGTGGGGGCAATCTAACTTCATGGACAAGAGCGGTCTCTACAGGCAGCTGGTGCAGGTGCAAGATTGTCCTTTCCTAAGGATGAGTGGACACAAACTAAGAAGATGATTGGCTGGGACTGTTTGGGCATGGTGGCTATAAAGGTGTGAACAGAGAAGGAAACAGACAGAAACAGAAAGAAAGAAGGATAACATCAAGGTGACAGGGACACCCCATCCTTACATACACACATAGAGTCACTAGCATAGTGTAGTTAGAGTCATAGAGCCTTGTATTTCAGACGCTTCTCTTTATACTCATTGTTATTTTAATAAACCCATTGTTTAAGCCACTGGTGTAAGTGGAGTTTCATACGACGAGGAATTGGTAGTAGTTAAAGGAAAGTCAGACGGGTGAAGGTATAAATCCCGGGACATAAAAGGTATTTTCTACACTTTGCAGCTGCCTAAAAGCATTTAATTATGCAAATCTTGGACGGTTTTAAAAACTGCACAATAATTTTTAAGGCTTATTTCATATGTTACTAGTTATAAAAACATTTTGGTGTTTTAATTTAAAAAAATATATATATATATATTTTTAAAGGTATCCCAGGAGCCATTTTACCACATGTCTGGTCTACTCAACAATTCATAAAAATACCCCACTATATACTGCTTTTAATACAAATATATATTCACTCCTCTACTCAGCTTTATGTTATTTCAAATATGTATATTATTAAATACCTTTGAACATTCTCATGTTTTACAGGCCCTTGTGTGTTTCCTGGAGCAGCTCGAAGATGAAGACACGAAAACAAGGATTGCAGGCTGTGCTGCATTGGGCTGTCTAAAGGTATGTTCGGTGGAATGATTGTCAACATAATTTTCAAATCCCTACACAATTTTGTTATCATTTTCCAAATACTTAAACTATTTGTTGGCAACAGAGAGGAGTGTGTCTGGGTACTTTCATGTCCAGGGAAACTGGCAGTTATATAAAACAAGGGAGGTGGAAAAAGCGCTAGACAGGACTTTCTGAAGGTAATTCTTTGTTAAAAACATATTAAACAGATTCTTGAAAATCCTAAAGGTTCATAAAATAGAGCAGCAGGCCACTTGCCAAGGTTTCCTCTTCTTGGCTTGATTGAAAGTAGAAATTCACAAAGGGGGTAGTTTCAACAATAAAAGATAGAAAAAAGAAAACTAGCACAATGGTGTAGTATGTTTATACTCCAGGTATATAGAAAAATAAGATAAAAATGTGGTATTTTTTTGCACGTATGGGCGATACAATCCTTGCCTAAGGATTAAATAGCAGCAATGGTGTGGTACTCAGGTGTTGGTTAAAATCGTGGTTAAGAGCAATTTAAAGGTTGCTCTTTCCTACAGGCGTAGGTGGTAAGATCCCCACCAAGGGTATTGGAGCAGAAATTGTCCTTCTTGATATAAAAGAAAATTATCCCAGGAGCAATGTAAAGAGGTTATTTATTTATACTTTACAGAATAAAAAGTATAAAATATGAAACACCACGCTACGCGTTTCAGCTTTACAAAGGCTTTTTCAAAGTTTATATTATTTTATACTTTTGGATTGTATTTTGGAGCTAGGATAGCTCCAAAAAAATGTGAGTATCACAAATTGGCAGTTATGTCTTGTGGGTTTTGTCGAGGTATAGGGCCGATTGGAGAGATCACTGATTTCCCTCTAACTGGCCCAAAATTAAGGGAGTCTGTTTCTTCCGACTTCTGCTTCAGTTCCCTAATGCTTTGGGCCTGGCGATTGTTGCTGAGTGCCGGAATATGACAAAACGCTCAGAGGCCTAAAAAAACAGACGTCGCGCTCCAACCACAGAAGAAAGATGCAGGGGTTGTAAGGCAAGAGATGGGGCAGAGGCACAAAGAAAAGCCGTTGGGAGAAGGTGAGGCAGAGGGAGAAAGAAAAGTGATAGGAATAATGTGAAGGAGAAATGAAAGATGGGAAGAATGGGGGCAAAAGGGAGAAAGCAAAAAGATGGGGGCACAGGTGGAGGAAGAAAAGAGATGGAGTTGGAGGAAAAAAGAAAGATACAGCTTGCCTCATGTAGTTTAATGTAGTACATTAATAGTGATTTAATGTTCATTTACTTGTGGCGTACCTCAGGGATCAATATTGTGACCTGTACTTTTTAATATTTGTAAAATTACTGGTTCTTAATGGTAAGGTATGTCTTTTTGCCAATGATACAAAAGTCTGCAACAGGTTATACATTCCGGTTGGAACAACTCGAATGGCAAATTTACACCGTGGGGGTGAACGAGCCCCTCACACCATATAAATGTGAAAATAAACAAAGTCAGTGTAAATATATATACACTACCAACAGGATGTAGCATAAAAGACTCCAAATGGTATGCCTGGTATAAACATTAAAAAATAAAAATAGAACAAGAATAGTGTAATATGTTAAAGACAGGCTTCCAAAGTTGAAAAAAATGGACTCTTACGTTTAGTAGGGGTTATGCCAAGCCCATGTATGCGCGTATGATTGCAAGCGGGAGGGTCTTTTATCTCCTGAATGCCCTTCTTTGATGCTTCCTCGTAATAGGCAGGTGGAACTTTAAGCACAGGACGGAAATTGGAAGTGCTGAAAGTTAAAATCTTTAACCCCTTGGCTGCTAAGCCATTTCCCACCCTGGTGCTAAGCTGGTTTTCGGCATTTTGGTGCATCTCACGTTTAAACGCGTTTAGAAGTAAATTTCTTGGGAATAAACTATACAAACCATATATTGTTTTTTTCAGCACACCCAGCAGATTCCAAATATACCATTTTTATATGTGTATGTCTCATTAGGTTTGCAAAATACAACCAAAAATGGGAAAAAGGTGTATTT
>VKOC01000004.1:9496801-9535919 GCA_009364415.1 Spea multiplicata
TGCCCCACCACTTTGCCCTGCACCCACACTTTGCCCCAACAATTTGCCCTGCACCCACATTTTCCCCAGCACTTTGCCCTGCACCCACACTTTGCCCCAGCACTCAATGTCGAGTTATTGATCACAGTCCTGCCCAGACATACCCAGGTTCCAGCATGTACTGGCTGGCTTGGCATGATAGGAGTACATGCTGAAACCTGGCTTGCTGTCCCCCCTGGTGTATTGATGCTGTACATCACTTAGAGCCCCATGTGCCATGCTCCTCCCCACACTTACACAATGCTATCACACAGACTCATTCATATACTCATTCATACACCCTCCTTCACCCCCTTACCTGCACTGCAGATCTCTCACATCCAGACTTCCATAGGGGCCCTGCTGCTTCTATCTCTGTCTCTCTGCACAAACTTCTCTTGTCCCGCCCAGTGGGAGGAGGAACGGAGCAGTCATGTAACTCCTCTGGTTTCCTGCTTCCTGTGGCCAGCACAAGAGACGCTGCTTGCACATTAACCCCTTCAATCCCCTATGCGTCCAAAAAACGCATTCCAAGAATCCCCTATGGACGTACCGGTACGTCCAGCCCTTCTTGCAGCGTCAGGGACACATCCCTGCCGCTGCACGGGAGATCAGGCTGTCCTTTGACAGCCTGGACCCCCCCTGACAGCAGAAGTCGGCATCGTGAGTGAGAAATCATGTAATAAATAATAATTAACAAAAAACAATAAAGGAAGCTAAGTGATGTTAGAGGACCTCTAACCACACTGCACTGATAAAAAATAAAAAAATAAAAAAAATATATATAAATTATAATAAAAAAAAAGAAAAAACCCTTACATCCCATTGCCCTAACACAACATCTAAAAAGTATAACCCTACTGCCCCCGTTCACAGTCCCCAAACCCGTTAAGCCATAAGCAAAAAAATTCTACCAATAATGTACACCTTATAGTATGTTCCCTATAAGTGCTGGGAAATATGGAAAATCTATATAAATTAGGTATTTCTGAGATCAGGACACCTGAATTGATAAACTCGGAGGGGATTTTGCATCACTTTAGCTAATTGTGAGGATTCAGAGGAAAAATACAGTATATAAAAATATATTTTTTTTTCTAATTTTCGCTAGTTTTTACTAAATTTCTCATCCTAAATTTTCAGTTAATCATTTAACTATGGTATCAAAAGAAAGCTCTATCTCTCCTTGACAAAAAACCAATACATAGTTTACTTGGGTACACTATGTGCAGGAAAGGAGAATAATTGCCGAACCGACATATCACAAAAATGGCAAGATTGCTCCGGGCTTTGAGGTACCAAAAACCACTGGGACTGAAGGGGTTAAGAGGTATGTTTACTAAGAAGTCAAAAGAACATTCAACTTCACTTCTATAGCCTTGCACTTTCAAGGCAACTCGTATATTCACAATTATGAGGGTTGCTTTTCTGTCAATGGGGTCCGTTGCTGTCAATGGAAGACTGCAATACATCCGTCTTCTACTTGGTGCCACTACTGCATAAGGGAGGGTTGGTGACTCATCATGTGGATGAGAGGTGAAATATGCAAAAATTGCTTGTTTTTATTAACTGCAGTCAGAGTATATGCAAGTTGCGTGAGAATTTTTGCAAGTGAAAATGCAAGTTGACATTAGCGAACCTGCGGGTTACATTGCAGTTCAACTCATGCAAACTTGCTTTCTGCCGTGTAAAAAGGTGACAAAACTAGGCTTCTGTGCTAAGGCACTATCCTTCTGTATCTGCCATCCATTTAAAAATGCAAATGGAACCAATCAGCATCCACTAAAGCAGAGTAATTGTTTAACAAAGGGGGAGGGAGACGTATGCAAATACTGAGACTAGAAGACCCTATGAGGGCGATGGGCCCTTTAGTCATGAAATGTGAAAAGGCCGCACTTTTTTTTTGTCCCACTTTAAGTCTATAATCGGGGTTTAGCGCAGAAATGCGCAATTCGTACCTGCAGTGCCGGGCAGGGTTTTTTTTTTTTTTAAGTAAGCAGCAGGGTTAGGAATCAGATCCCCCGCAGCGCCGCAGGGGACCTGGATCCTCCTCTCTGGCAGTCGGTGGACGCCTGCACAATGTACGTAGAAAACCTCCGCTGCTGGCACTTCTGCTGGGGCCTCTATAACTGTGCACCGGCATGACATAACCTTCTGTGCTCCACCATAGAAGCCCTGGTGGAAGTGCCAGCAGCTGAGGTTGTCTACGCGCATACGTTCATCGGCTGCTGGTGAACGCCTGTACAAACCAAGGTGTCTGGGGATGCATTGGTAAGTCTGGGGAGGGCAGAGGGTATTTTTACTTAAAAATATTTATTTCTTGAAAATAGCACCAAACTTTAAGGGTGCAGCCTATAATCTAGCAGATATGGTACTATACCATAACCTATACACGTTGGGTATGTCTGTAATCTGGAGGGGCAGTTGAATACATTTTGGTGACTTTTCATGCTCTTGTACATAAACTGTGCAGAAAACACTAACATGAGAGAATTGTTTTTTGGGGTTTTTTTGAAATGCTAATAGTAATAATAATTGCTAACTTTTGCAAAGACTGGTGACCAAATAGCTGTATTTGTAGGTGTTGTACTTTGTAGAAGTATGTACTTTTTTTTCATGGTTATGATGACCCTTACGAACCTGTATACTAACGGTGAAAACAATGCATTTATATTTTAGGCAGTCTAATTTTGTGTTGAAGGGTATTGCAGGTCAATTTGGGGCTGCATTACTAGAACAATGAAATAAAATATCTAATTTTCCTCATGCTTAAAGTAAAGAGGCACCAAACCCATTCAATGATATTATTATTATTATTGTTGTTATTTGCTTGCTAAACCTTACCTAGAATGAAATTACATGGATTGCAGTGATAAAATACCAGCATAATTTCGGCCTGGTAAACATTCTCATAGGTGAAATCATAACATCAAAGCTAAAAAAAGACAAACAACTTTTTCATTCTAAAACTGAAAATGGAGAACATACAATGTCATCTGAAAGATCAAAAATGCTATTCTTGCAGATGAAATGTGGATTCTACCAGCCATTATGTAGGTGCAGTCATCATCTGCATCATTTCTAAGACATCTGATCTTCATTTCGACTGAATATTGCTTTCAACGTATTTAAATGGCATATTCCAGTTGCAAGGTTTCTTTAAAATCTCAAACACACACTTACATGAGATTTTCTTGGGGGCTTTCGGCAGACTCTATTGGGTCTGGGTCTCTGGCGGGTATAGTGCTGCAATTTCTCACCCTCCGTCGGAAGGTCCATAAGGTGATCTATACACGAAGGCTGGGGGGAAGGAAACAAGCAGCCTCTATCCTCAGCATCCTTTATGAGGAAAAAGGGAGTGGCTTCAGGACCAAGCAGCTGAGTGGCAGAAACATCGAACTTGCAAAACTGCTCTTAGCATCTACAGGAGCATCGGTACCCAGCAGGGAGAAACACGAAATCGCTTGGGGTTTTTTTTTGTTTGCTTTTTTTATTTTACTACCGTAAGCAAGTCTAGTGTCCATAATCCATACAACGGACAACGCAATTGGTGCATGAAGCATATTTTTCGGATCAAGTTTGCTGTATTTATGTTATGCTGCAATACTGGTTGCCTCATGGACAAAGATAGTCTTTAACGATGTTATATAATTATGCACCATTTTGTCGAGAAGGCATTGGTAGTTAGGTTAAGGGAACACAAACAAAATGGGTGAAACTGCACTGGTCAAAGTGTAATGCAGCCAAGACTGTTAAATTTAAACTTTTAGAATATGCAGGTATTTGTGGGGCAGAAAAAAAAGCATCACCATTCTCTTCTCTGTTACATACAGTATATGAATGAATTTATGTGTACAAACTACAATGAACACACACACTCGCCCCCTGTACTAGACTTCATTTCAATTGGGGCTGTCCAACAGTGAGTTAATACCGTATTGGCTCGATTATAGGCTGCACCCGAATATAGGCCGCACCCTAAAAGTTAGGTGGTTTTAAAAGAAAAAACAATTCTAGTACTGCCACCCTGCCCACCCCAGATATGACGGCACTCTGCCCCCCCGAGATATGCTGCCACTCTGCCCCCAAGATGTGCCCCCCCACACTTACCGGTGCAGACTCCCCGGGGTCTTGCGGGGCCAGCGGGAGACATCTACGCAGTATGCGTATTCAACGTCCGGTGCCGGGGGAAGTGCCGGCAAGGAAGTTTGTTAATGTACATTGCGCAGACTTTCACCGACTGCGGCGATGCGAGCGTTAACAACCTCCGCTGCTGGCCCGAATTATCTCTGACAGTCGGGGAAAGTCTGCGTGATGGACGCAGACAAACCCCGCTGTTACCCGCACCTCCTCCCGTCACGCAGACCTTCCCCGGCTGTCAGAGATCAGAGTTCCCCTCACCGGGAAATTCTCTCTAACAGCCGGGGAAGGTCTGCGCAATGGACGCAGACAACCCCCGCTGCTAACCGCACCTCCTTCTGGCTGCAGTGGAAGTTGTCTACGAGAATCGTGTAGAGCTCTACACGCTGCCTGGACCACACACCGGGAGTCAGAAGCACCGGTAAGATTCTTTTTTGGTGTGGGGGGGTGTTAAATGGGGGGCATAAGGCATTTCTGTAGGCAGAGTGTTCTATGATATGCCTTTTAACCCACCTAATGCCTCCAGAAATGCCTTTTAACCCTCTATACGCCACTCTGCCTCCTGAAATGCCTTATACCTCCCTATATGCCACTCTGCCCCATAATATGCCTTTTAACCCCCTAAATGTCAGAGTGGCATATAGGGGTATAAGGCATTTCTGGAGGCAGAGTGGCACATAGGGGGGGTCAAAAGGCATTTCATGGGGCACAGTGGCATATAGAGGGTTAAAAGGCATATCATGGGGCACAGTGGCATTTAAAGGGTTAAAAGGCATATTATGGGGCACAGTGACATATAGGGGGTATAACTCATTATTGAGTGGCAAGCCAGGGGGAAGATGTGCATAACTGGGGGGGGCAGGTTGAAAAAATAGGAAATAAAAACATTTATTTATGACAATAACAATGCATACAGAGATCATCTGCCCTGATCTAATTAAATAGGGCTGTGATCAAATGTTATATTAAGTTCCTGTAGAACTGAAGACAACATACACTGAAGCTATGTTCTGCATAAGCCCAAGTCATAAATATTATGTATTATGTTTGACACTGTAAAGGTTAATGATTTGTTTGCCATTTGGGTACAGGTGCTATACAAGTCAGGCATATGGGTAGAGCAACTAGAGAGCAGGGTGGGCCAATGCTCCATTCCCCCTTCCAGTGAAAAATCCAAGCCAGCTTTTACAAGAGGCTAGAGGTCTGCAGGATCCAGTCCAGAATTCCTATGCTGGGCATTAACCCCTTAACGACAAAGCCTGTACAGGCTTGCGGTGCAATGCAATAACGACAAAGCCTGTACATGTACAGGCTGCTGTGAAACAGCTGTATCGCGCCGATCGGTGGCTTTGCAGCATCCATGGAAGCCACACGAGTGAGGCTGACCGTGGAACCGCCACCGCACTGATCATCAAAGATCGCGGCCAGCTAAAACAGCTAGGCAATCACTTCCTAAGCATAATCGGTGTTGCTGACATGCCTCGATATCGAGGCATGTAACAACACAACCTGCCTACCCCGAAGAGCAGCCACAAACGCCATCATGTAAATGATGTTGCCGCCACTCACAAGATGGCGTCAACAATTGAAAAATTAAGACCCTCTTGAGAACACTCGAGCTCCTCCTGCAGGTTGAATACAGGTACTGCGTTCAACCATGCAAGGTCAATGGATCCCAACTCACTAATCAGTGTGATTAGTTAAAAAAAAACAAAACATTTTTTTAAAATGTTTAAAAAAAAATATGGCGACATGTAATCAACAGTAATTCACATAAAAACTCAGCATTAAAAGGTATAGATAAAATCCCCTAAATTACAACCAAAGATCACAGGTTGCACACCTACAAAGGCCAGCCCTGACATCCACATTGCCATCACAGAACCTAACCAGTCCCCAAACAGCCCAGTGTGTGCCATCTTTGTACCATAAACACACTGCCTGTGGCATTTTGGTCTCCAAGAATCAAACACCCTGCTTGTGCCATCTTTGCCTTTCCACAAATCAATTATACATCTATGATACACTGTAACGGGTTCACCAAGAGAGCTGTAGTAACTCCCAGAGATCACCCACATGTATCCTCCTGTTGTCCCCGGAATCACTTCCAGCACCAGTCAGCATGCGCACCTTGGAACCCTGCTATGTGTACCCAATAAGTAGACACAACTACCTTGAACTGAGTACAGCAGGAATGAACAGTTTATTGTAGTAAAACATAGACTGATATAGCCACAGAACTTCATTAACATAAATTAACAGATACATGCATACAGCCCAACCTTTAATCCCCAATCAGCAATCCTATTGATGGGATTAATTAAACAATGGAGTTCCTGCCTGTTTGGCAGCCAGGCTGGAGCCATCTCCGACTACCTTGGGGCCTTGTATGACAGGTCATTCTGTCACATATCTCCCCTTTTAAAAATAAGACTGAACTGGGGCCAGACCCAAACCGGGTCTGCATCCAGTTCAGTCCGACAGCACAGCTCCGTCGCTCCTGGAGTTGTGGATGCAGGGGGCTGGCAAAAGGCAGGGAGACAGGGTCCATAATCTGCGGGTAGCAGGCTTGCTTTCAGTCCTCTCCAGGGGCCCCAGTGATGGACAGTTCCGTCACACACTCCATCACATATCTCCTTTTTCTGGGGGAGACTGACGTCTGATAAGACCCCACCCTGTTTGACTCTGAAGTCAGTCTGTATGTCTGGACCATCACTGCCAGCCACAAATTGGTACTCCTCAAAACAATTTAACAAAAGAGCAGTACTCACCCGCCTGCCCTCTGCCTCTCCCGAAAAATATAACTGCCGCTGGAGAGAATTGCCAACTGCACCTTCTCTCTGGAGTCTTCTCAGCCGCTGGGGAGATGACAGGGTGGCGGGGGCCCCTTCAATCAAGGGTTGGGGATCCGAGCCAGCTGCCCAGCAATTCTGGGGACCACAGGTGGCAACCACAGTCTCATCCACCTGTATGGGATACATGTCCCCCAGTGCTGGTTTCGTACCATCCTCTAGTGGAGGGACGTCTGATGAGGGAGGGCAGAGGCCAGCTGCACTCTGACCTGGCGAAATCTCTTTTATAGGGTTTGCGGGCACCTCCAGTGCTGGTAGAGAGGGGCCGTCCTGCCTCTCTCCTGTTGCCAGTATTTCGGCTGGGTTGGTCTGAGCGAGCACTGCGGGAGCGTCATGGTCAGACTCAGGAACAAGGGGGAGGGGTGGGCAGAGAACAGCAGCACTCTGCCCTGTTGCCAGCGCTTCTGCTGGGGAGCGGGG
This sequence comes from Spea multiplicata, assembly GCA_009364415.1. Lineage (NCBI taxonomy): Eukaryota > Metazoa > Chordata > Amphibia > Anura > Pelobatidae > Spea > Spea multiplicata. The sequence continues at coordinate 9,504,232 of VKOC01000004.1, forward strand.
ATCTTGGCCAACTGCCAAACATTCCGGGGACCCAGGTGTGGAAACCGCAGCCCCATCAACTACCACAGTCTCTGGGGCTGCCTGACTGGACCCTACAAGGTTGCTGTGGTCAGGCTCGGGAAACAGGGAAAGGAGCAGGCAGATGCCAGCGGCACTCTGCCCCGATGGCAGCTCTTCTGCTGGGTGGGTGCTTGTGGAGACCGCAGTGCCAGCTACTACACCCACAAAACCTTCTTCCTTTTGCTGGGAAGGGAAGCCAATTGCAAGCCCTCCCGGACCAACATCCTCAGATGTAAAATCAATTAAATCCACAGTCTCTGGATCTGGTTGTGGTGTACAATCACATAGTTCCGCTATCGGATCTGGGTTAGCTGTCCAGTAACCCTGTGAATCAGTCCCATCCACCCCTTCTGGGTCAACATCCTCAGGTGACCACGCAGTAAAATCAATGAAATCCATGGTCACTGGGGCATACTGTTGCACATGGTCAAATAACTCTTGATATGCCTGTTCCAGTTCCCATTCTTGTGTGACCAAATAATCCAGGTCAGCCCACAGCTTAGGCACGTATGGGATATCCTCCTCCCTTCGCTCCTGGATGTCTTCCTCCCGACACTCCGATGCACTACCGAAGTCGGGATCCTTTTCTATAATTTCCAATAATAATCCCGGGCCGCCGAAGCCATAGCCCTCTGTGGGACCTTTATCCTCCAGCCCCAGGCACATCTGTGCTGCGTACCACCGCAGAGCCCGATATCCATCGTCCAACCTCAGCTCTGTCTGGACCAGCACCTCCAGCTCAGCCACCCATTCCTCTTTGGGCTGCTTCCCCAAGAACGGCATCCGCAACTTCCGCTGGAGCCAAAACCTTTCCTCAAAGGTTGGGAGGCTTTTCCCCTTGTACTTAATTTCCAAGTGGAGAACATCCCTCCAGAGCTTCAGGCGTTTACAATTCCTCTTGATCAGCTCTGCGTAGCTGACTTCCATTCTCTTTCCTGGAGATAGATCCCGTTGCAAAGGACGTGTCCCTTAGACTAGGAGGCAATTCCTCCGCTTGCCACCAATGTAACGGGTTCACCAAGAGAGCTGTAGTAACTCCCAGAGATCACCCACATGTATCCTCCTGTTGTCCCCGGAATCACTTCCAGCACCAGTCAGCATGCGCACCTTGGAACCCTGCTATGTGTACCCAATAAGTAAACACAACTACCTTGAACTGAGTACAGCAGGAATGAACAGTTTATTGTAGTAAAACATAGACTGATATAGCCACAGAGCTTCATTAACATAAATTAACAGATACATGCATACAGCCCAACCTTTAATCCCCAATCAGCAATCCTATTGATGGGATTAATTAAACAATGGAGTTCCTGCCTGTTTGGCAGCCAGGCTGGAGCCATCTCCGACTACCTTGGGGCTTTGTATGACAGGTCATTCTGTCACATACACACAAACACTTATAGTGTTAATAATTAATTGACATTCATTCTCACTCTATTTTTTCAATAGTCTTACTACCCCTCTTTCTCACTATCCACCCCCCCTTTGTAGGTCACTTGCTCCGCTGATGTCCTGTGGTGGGAGCGTGGGGCCTCTGTCTCGCTGCTCTGCCGCGGAGCGCGCAGCTTCACTGCTGAGCGCCGGGATATGACATCATGACTGAGGGGCGCAGAGCAGTTGCTGGAAATTTATGTCAATCAGCGCTCCCTTCAGGCTGCACAAAAATAAAACAAAGGTATGTTGTTTCAATTATGGCGGCACAGCATGATGTAGGGGGGCCTTGGCTCCCTCTGCCGCCCCTGCCAACGCCACTGTAAATATGTGATGGGATACTCAGACCGAAGTGTCACTTTAGATATCTTACTTTTTTCCCATTTAAAAAGTAGATGTACAAATCAATTTAATTGGTCTTTTGCAATTAAAATGTTAAATATTTGCATATTGTTGTGGTAAAAAGTGGTAGCTAATAGAAATGAGTTAAGATCATAGATAGAATTTTTAAAAAGTGAATGTGTTTAGTCATAGAAAAATATATGTTTATTAGGGGATAATAGTGCATTCATGATGTTTTGTATGTATGGGGTGTGTAAGTCCTATTAATAATATAGATCACATAGTTTTTGGGTTGAATGTGTGTATATGCACATGTGTGTATGATAAATAGTCTAAAATTCTATTTATTTTAACCTATGACATGAAAAATTACTGATTGGTATTTTAACATTAGCCTAAACTAGTGATGGGAGGTTCGGATCAGTAAAGTGAATCGATTCATTGGATCACTCAGTGTCACTCACAGCAGTTAGTACTTCCCAGCCTCCCTGGAGCCACACTGACGATTGGCCCCGCTCCTTTCCTTATAGCGTCCACACTGCTCAGCAACAGTAAGTATAAAATTAATATTTGGGCTGCTGAAAGTTAGAGGGGGGTTTAATTTAAGGGCAGTTATGGTTAATTGGGTCTTTAGGGTTCATTTAGGGACAGTTATGGTTAATCGGGTCTTTAGGGTTAATTTAATGCTGAGAACTGAGAGTTAATTTACTTAATTTAATAAGGCTAACTTAAGTTGCAGTTAGAGGTAAAGGGGTGCAAACTAAGGGGAATCTAAATCCTGGAGGCAATGAAGATTACAATTGACAGGAGGCTTCGTATTTTGCATAACTTCCTTTACTGAATAACATCCAGTTAACAATAAAAGGAACAATAACCAATAAGAATAGAGCCCAAGACCCTATATATGATCTAGAGTCCATCCGCTCCTCCTCTTTCTTTGCTGCTTAGCCTCCAGGTGAGAACCTTCCAATTTCTTTGTCTGATTAATTTGATGATTATTATTGATTGATCATTTTGATTGATTTGTTATTATTATTGATTAATTATATTTATTATTCTATTATTTTTACCATTTAATTTTTTTCCATTTAATCTTTCCAGATTATCTTCGATTACTCTTATGGTTTCCTTATTTTACTTATGAACTTTCCCAGTTTATTGGTACTTTATTTTCTTATACTTGTATTTTTAGTGTACTCTACTTTTGGCTCACCTCTGTCCTATCTCTTTTCCCTTATTTGAAACCTACCTTTTGTTTTTCTTTAACTTCTTCCTGCCCCCCGTGGTCGGCGCTGTCTCTCCCAGGATGTCACATGGGGCAGGCTTCTCTTTCTCTTAGTCGCGCCGCAACTTTGTTTCTTTTCAGTCTGCGCGATTCTCTGCTGCTCCACGGTTTTGCTTTGCTCGAACCGTGCAGCGGGATCGCTCAGCCACCTGCACACCGCGGTCGGGGTTTTGTTTTGTTTACCTCTGGCCGTGGGGATCTTGTGTATTTGGCATTCCTGGTCTATTCATGTTGACCACACCGCACAGCCCTTTTGCTTTTCCAGGTGCGCTATGTTGTTTATAGTGCCTATTTCTTCCACCTTTTTTTCCTATTTGTTTTCTTTAGTTAGGGAACCTATTAAATGTACAGTTTTAACAATTTCACTGTGAGACACTAACATGGAAAACTTACAGCCCTAATGTTTCAATTTGGTGGGTATTCCTGCGTATTAGTCACTAGAAGTGCTCAGTGGGTAAATTTGTCCTGCCAGAAGCGACATCTCACCAACACTGAAGCCGTTCTGCGGGAACCTCCCACTTCCTCCCCAGTTTAGAGTGCCTGCCATTCCTGAGAAGCGGAGACATCTCTAGTGCCACAGGGAATGGCAAGGAAAGTTAATGGCCTCTAGGGTTAAGGAGAAACCGTGGGCGTTGGAAGCTTATGAGAACAGAGGCAACACCTAGAGATAAGTGAGAGAAAATAGAATTCTTATCTGGGAATTCCCTTTCCTTGTCCATTTCCAGGTTGCACAAAGGAGAGATAGTCTCCGGAAGGGAACCTATAAAAAAAATCAGAACCTCCCCAGATCCCCAGTTAGTTAAAGAGACTTGCTCAAACAACATGAAACAGACAAATACATGGGTAGGGGAAAAATGTGTGCCACCTGGAAATGGACAAGGAAAGGGAGTTCCCAGGTTAAAATTCTATTTTCCCTTGCCATTTCAGGTGGCACAAAGGTGAATTAGCGAGGAAGGGATGGGAGCACCACTTGTTGAAGAACTCTGCGGCCAAACCTGGCCTCTTCTGCAGCCATGAGGTCAAGACGAAAATTATTAGAGAAAGTGTGGACACTTGCCCAGGTAGCTTCTTTACAGATGGCTGAAGGGTCTAAACATGCCAGTTTAGCCCAGAATGTGGAAACGAATCTAGTCGAATGAGATCTTAATTTAAGGGGAGGTTCCAACCCGGCACAGAAATAGCTTTATTGCCTTTACGAGGACCTGAAAAGGAAACAAAGAACTGGATTTTCTCCAAGAACTCGTTCTAGCGAGGTAAATTTGAATACACCTACAAAGGTCCAATGTATGGAGCTTGCTCTCCTTGGAGTTTTTAGGCTCTGGACAAAAGGTAAGGATACGTGAGCCTCACACCAAGAGAGAAAAATAGTCCAGATTTTATATTTTTGAAGAGGTAGCCTCGGTAGGACCTGTCCCAAAAGGACTGAGGATCTTCCTTCCTTGTCCCGAATGGAGCTCTAGTTCTACAAGGCCGAAAGGTGTTAGATTAAAAATGTAGAGGTGCTCTCCTCTGAGGAAGCCAGTTTGTCTCCTGTAGTAGATTCTAAAATCTCATCCAGGTTACTGCCAAACAGGACTTTCCCTTGGAAAGTAATACTACATGATTTGTTTTTGGAAGCAGTGTCTGCACACCATGATTTAAACCAGAGAGCACTCCTGGATACTGCTGAAAAGGCCATGGCCTTAGCATGAGCGGATTCAAAAGCCGCATCAGAAAGGAAATCAACTGCAAGACCTGTGTCAGAAAAATTCCTTGCCACTTGTTCAGCCCCTTGAGTAGAGGCAAGGTCTTCAATGGCTTGCTGTAGCCAGATTCTCACTGATGTGGAAGCCATAGCAATGGCAGGTTTGAAATTAGCTACAGCAGCTTCAAAAGGCCGTTCTTGCTGCTGTTTCTAACCTCTTATCCATGTGGTCTTTAAAATTGGAGGCATCTTCCAGAGGGATGACTGTTATCCTGGTAGCTTTAGCGACTGCCGCATCAATCTTAGGCATTTCTCATAACTCTATTTGATGATGCAAATCTTCTATCTGGATGTTTCCACTGTTCCACTATCAAAGTAGAGAGGGAGTCATGTACTGTGAAGGTCTTTTTTTAATTTGTTCTTGGAAAGGATCCACTTTAGGAGTGCGTGTTTCCTCCTGCAGATTTAGAGTCTGCCTAAATAGGGCGTCCTGTTTCTGGAAAAAAATAATTTTCTTCCTGGACTTCCCCTTCTTCTGATGAGTGGAGCATAACAATTTCTGTATTAGAGTCCTCATCTTCTTCTTGAATAAGCCTCTTGATGGAAGGACCATAGCTATGGAGATCCACCGGATGAGACTAGGCTTGCTGAGAGGTAGCCATAGATTTAACAAAAATCAACCGTAGATTGCAGCTCTCTCTTAAGCCAGGTAGATAAATCAGAGACAGAAGAATGGCTGGCTCTAATACAGGAACAAGGATGCAGAAGGATCCTGAAGAGTCTTACGGCAAGCAGCACAAGCTTTATGCTTAGACTTTCTGAGAGCTTTACGTGGAGAAGAGTCAGCAGGAGTCTCGGGAGCTTTATCAGCCATCATACAACAGAAAAAAAACCTTTAGAAACCAGAACACTGCTTAGTAGAGGTGCCTCACTTACCTTCTCGTTCGGCGTCCCTGTAAATAGACTGACAAGCAAATTTTGGCAGACATCCAGGAAATGAAACCAGAAGCCCCGCACCCTGGAATTCTCTTTTGACATTCTGTGCTGGCTAAGAACACAGACTGGTGTCTGAGAAGAACTGCCTGCTGCAGTCTCCCACTGACCAGAACATCCTAGATAGTGCAGGGGAGAAGGTAAATATACAACTCGTTACTGCTTTCTACTTGTAGTCTCCTCCGGCCATCCTCCACCTATGCGCTCGCTGTAGCAGGGAAGGAACTCAAGCAGAGGTCAGCATCCTGTCCTAACGCCGCGTGAGAGCGGCAGGCGGATCCAGAAGCCTACCCGCCGGGGTAGCTGAAAGGACTGGCTGTAACACAAACAATCACGCCAGGGGTCTTAAAAAAAAAAAACCAAAAAATAAAAACATCTGGAACCACTTCCCTTGTTCCCCAGTGCCACCTGGAATGGCAAGGGAAAGTGGTTTACATTATTTTATTCTATGTCACCCACTCTGGCAAGTGAGAGTATGAAAGATAAAAAAAGCAAGCAGAAACTAAGGCTCAAGAAGTAGACTCCTGCAGTGTGTTTTGACCCCAGCCAAGAACCCCTTTTATCCTGTGGTAAAGACTGTCCTAGGCTAAACGGAACTATCAGACTAAACCACTGACAGCAAGGGGAGTAATTGGAATTGGAAAATCTTATTGCTTCACTGCGCTGCACTGCCCGGGGTTTTTCTGTTCTGTCTTTTTACCCTATCCTAAACAGCCTAATACTTTTCCCAAAAACAGTGGTCTAAAAACATAATTTGTATATAATGGTAGATATATACATACATACACAGGACACTATATCAGGTACATCTGTACATTTAACAAATAGAGATACAGCCAATCACATGTCGGCAACTCAATGCATTTAGGCATATATATACGTGGCCAATACAACTTGCTGAAGTTCAAACCGAGCATCAGAATGGGGATTTAAGGGACTTTGAACGTAGCATGGTTGTTGGTACCAGACAGGCTGGTCTGAGTATTTCAGAAACTGAGCTACTGGGATTTTCACGCACAACTATCTCTTGCGTCTACAGAGAATGGTCTTCCAAAAAAAAGTATCCAGTGAGCGGCAGTTGTGTGGACAAAAATGCCTTGTGAAGGTCAGAGGAGAATAGGCAGACTGGTTCAAGATTACAGAAAAGCAACAGTAACTTAAAAAAAAAAAGCATTACAATCAAGGTATGCAGAATACCATCTCTGAACCCACAACACATTGAACCATGAAGATGGGTTACAGCAGCAGAAGACAACACCGGAGGCCACTCCTGTCAGCTAAGAACAGGAAATAGACTACAATTTGCACAGGCTCACCAAAATTAAACAATGGAAGACTGGAAGAACATTGCCTAATCCGATAGCAGAGTCACAATTTGGCGTAAACATGGATCCATCCTGCCTTGTATCAATGGTTCAGGCTGGTGGAGTGGGGACATTTTCTTGGCACACTTTGGGCCCCTTAATACCAATTAAGCTTCATTTAAATGCAACAGAGAACAGTTGCTGGCCATGTCCATCCCTTTATGACCACAGTGTACCCATCTTCTGATGGCTACTTCCAGCAGGATAATGCCTATCACAAAGTTCCCATATGAAACTGGTTTCTTGAACACGACAATAAGTTCACTGCACTCCAGTGACCTCCACAGGTAAGCGATCTCAATCCAATAGAGCACATATGGGATGCGGTGGAAGAGGAGATTGGCATCGCGCATGTGCAGCCGACAAATCTGCAGCAACTGCGTAATCACATAATATACAAAAAATTTTGTGAACAAGTTAACGCTGTATCTTAAAAATCTCACATGGAACTAGGTAAAATATTAGAATGTTAAATGCCTTTTAGCCCCCAAACTACTAATGCATTGGGCTGTATAAGTGTACTCTGGAGATGTTGCTGAACACATACTTGGGTGAAACAGTGACATACCAGAGCTGTAAATTCATACCCGAAATAAAAAAAACATTGGGCAGCTTTTTAATTAGCATTCGTAGATTAATAAGTTTTCAAAAAGTGCTTTTTCACCATATACTTTTTTTTTTATATAGTAAATCATATAGATCTGGCTATATAAGTTATATGATCTCCTCTTGCCATAATATAACAAAAAAAAATTGATTTGCATGTGTGACTTCACAATCCAGCTATGCCTCAGATTGCCTAAAAACTTAAAATGCAGAAGGGTACAAGTGGGAGCGAAGATGCCGGCCAAGGCCTACATCATGGCAATGCAGACCTAAGATACCAGAGAGCCGGGGTAAGTACATCCCACCCAAGGAAGCTCATCTCCATCTGAATTGGCAGGGAGAGGAACCCACCTAAGGGAGCATACACCAAGAAAGCATCCAGAGACCACAGATACCAGAGAGAAGCGCAGAAAGAGGCAGAGCTGAGGGAAAGGCACCCAGACCACTGAAATTGCCAGTTCAGAAAATATGGAGACATTGACAAACAGCACAAGTAGAAGAGTGTACTCTGTAATACAGCTTGTGAAGACAAAGCATTGTGTACTCCCTACAAAACATCTTACACAGCAAATTAATACAGCTTCAACAAATCAGCTACTCTGGAGAGGCCTAGCAAGTTAGTATTTTTGGTTACAGGTCATTTAAAAAAATATATATATAAACAAAAAAATCAGTATTTACAAAAAAATGAAATGCACTTTCAATTATTGAAATAAATATCAAGGGTATATTCATATATGTAGTTTACAACAGTCAAACTACATATGAATTATACACATCTCCATATATAATTTTTGGAACAAAATGCACAAAAGTCTTGCCACTCTGAAGTTTATCTGTGGCTCTTACATTAAGCTAAATTAGCTACCTCTGGACTAGAGGAATACCCAAATAAAGAGAACCAACCAGGCGTGTTAAAAAAAAACAAGACATTAACCTGCATTAACTAGACAAAGAAAAAGGGTCCCAAAACTGTTCTCTTGCAAGGGGTAAATCAGCATCTCCCCAAAAAATGAAACCTAACCAAAAAGTTTAACCGAATCCAACACTAGAGAGAACAAAATAAATGCTTGCTGGGAGCAAGCAGGGGAGGAAGTTGTATCCTTTATCCTTTCAGTGGTGACATCATACAACCCATTCAATTAGCACCGACAAGGGTCCAGTGAAATAGGAATACCTAAAAACTGTTTAACCTCTTTCATACATATAATTTTATTTAAAATACATCCATGCAAAGCTAAATAGTTACAATTTATGCAGCACTTGTCTAAAGCTAGTTAGAGGACTAGCAGACAGCAAGACTAAATATGTAGATGCAGCAAGATAGATAGCATCCCTTCAATTGAAGCAATAACAAACACGAAAAGCCTACATTAATCCTTTATTAGCTGTACAGTTACATTGGAGTTTAAAAAATAAAATAAAAAAAGAATCCCATCACAATTTTAACCATTCATTTTGGCCTCCTAAAATAATCACACAAAACATCAAGTTACAAAAAGGTTTTGTCCTACCCAAATTGCTCTTAAAAAGCAGTACACAGAAAGAAAAAAAAGATAAGTTAGCAAATCATTAAAAGAAAAAAAAGTCAGCATGATTTAATATACAGATACTTTCACATTCATAGATGATTTCGTTGGTAAAGGTAAATAGAAACAGATGTAATTTTACTTGAAGAAATGTCAAAAATGTGACTTGACACAGAAAAACAATTACCATTGAAGAGATTTATTGTTAATGAAAAACATGAGAAGGGATACAGGTAAAGTATGAAAAGAAAAAAATTAAATATTCATCTTCATTTTTTGGGATCAATGCATCTGTCCAAGTATGTCCTTTGCCAACTTCAAAAAAGTTGAGCACTGCCATATTTTCATAGTTACTCAATGGTTGATAGAAATTTAAAAGAAAAAAAAACATTTTTGTACAACAAATCAAGCAGAGAACTAGAAAGTAAAGTAAGCCAAATATTCTACCAGTGGATATTGAATTGGGGATTATTTGAGATCAGATTTTATCTACCAGTAGTCAAAATATTGTGCATTTCACACCCAGCCATAATTTGCATTTACAACAATTTTTAAAAAGCCATTTCCCAAATACACATTTCTGGCAAGTGTAATAGGTAAGTGATATGCTAAATGATACTCATTTTTTTTAATAGCTTTTTGTAAAATATACATATCTAAAGAACAAAAAAAAAAATACATTGTACTGATCTTTGACCAAAAACATAAAAAGTAAGCCTTAAAATGTCATTGCTCCAAATGCTGTATCCTCACAAGCAAAGTAGCGAACGCCTACACAACTGCATTCTCTCAACATATTGCTATATCTATATATGTGAAAAACGCCATGATTTTTAATTTTTTTTAAATGGTGTTTTTAAGGTATAGATTTGGTAAAACAGGTCTTTAAAAATGAAACCTTCCGAAAGGAACAAAAAGAAAATTAAATCACATAAAATAGAAGTGAGCCATTTAAACACAGCCCAGTCCAGTCCAGTCAGCAATATGTGGTGTTGCCCTACATCACCGGTCCATCATGCTCAAAATCATCTCTGGGGTCTCCATGAGATCTCCATTTGGTGCATCCACTGAAGGAGCTGGGACAGCTGCTTCCACCCCCGCCTCTGCATCATGGTCAGACTCTTTCTTGACTTGGACAATGATGTTCTCAATTTCTCCTGTACTCTGATCCTCCACTTGAATTACAGCTGAAGCCAAAAGCAAAGACATAAGTCAAACAAACAACCCTTTATAAACTACTAATTTAAAAGTTATAGAGTTACTGTACTACTGAAAGATAGTGAGCTAACCCGGAGGGGTTTATTTTTTAGTACCCTTTGTAGGTTTAATCAAGATTCCCTTTTTGACATAGCCACATAAGTTATACATCTTTCCCAGAAACCAACAAAACACAGTATTTGCTTGATTATAAGAGGGACCCCCCCCCCAAATTTAATTTAGGAAAAAAAGCCTGAATATAAGACTACCCTATAAAGAAAACAAAAAAAAGGTTACTAGTAAATATTAATTCAAGTATAAGCTATTTTTAGATTTAACAACTGATTAAGGAAAATGCATTTTTTGTTTTTATTTCCTTTTACTTGCCAACCTGCCCCCAGTTATGCACATCTGCCTCCCAGAAATGCCTTATACCCCCTATATGCCACTGCCTCCCTGATATTCCTTTTAACCCCCTATTATGCCAGTCTGCCTTCCTAGTATTCCTTTTAACCCCCTATATGACACTGCCTCCCTGATACTCCTTAACCCCTATATGCTACTCTGCCTCCAGAATGCCACTCTTACCCTCCCCCTGACTTACCAGTGCTTCTCTAGACTTCTCCCTGTGCTCAGACAACCTGAGCTGGAGAGGAGGATCCAGGTCCCATGCAGCACTGCGGAGGATCTGGATCTTAGTCTTGTAGTCAGACCTCTATTTGAGGTCTGATTAGAAGAGGATCTTGAATATAAGACTATGGTTCTTTTTCAGAGCATTTGCTCTGAAGGGATTTTTAGACCACTCTTGTTAATTCTGCCTTTTTTTAATGACTTGTCTCAGATTCTAGCCAGGACTAACTAGGTTACTCCTAAACAACTTTTTTTTGAGCCACAAAGATGGACTTGTGTGCTTCGGGTGCTTTTTTGAGATCTTTATCCTACTTCACTTTGCAAGACGGGTTCTATTTAATTGATGCAGTCCTGCCTATGGGTGTCTACAGAAATTGAACCCAATTATCAATTAAATTTGGTTAATTGAGAAACTAAAGAATTACTTTTTTTCCCCCACACAGGGCCAGATAGGTAATATAGCTTTTTTCCTTCCATATGTGAAAACATTTAAAAAGTGCATTTTGGGTTTGCTCAGGTTACCCGTCTCCAATATTTAAATTGGTTCAATATTCTGAAACATTAAGATATGCAAAAATTAGACAGGGAAAAATACTTTTACAGTACTAGATTTCAAAGGTTAAGATTCATTTTCTAAGGTATGTGTGCAAGGTGTAGGTGTATGGATTTATATTAACAGTATAAAAAGATTAAAACCCAAAAGCTTTTTTCACCGAACTATAATATGCACAGTTTGCAGTTTCCCCATGGGGTATATATAAAATAGGACTTTAAAATGTATTTATTACTTAAACTTGTAAACACTATTAAATGGGTTTAGGGTAGAGCTGTAACACATTGTGATTGGGTAAGAGAGACCTGCTTTTCAAGAAACAGATAGGGGAGAGATTTGAGCATAAAAATCACTCTGCAGAAAAATAATTATGCTAAATGTCAATCTTCATTCAGATAATCAGTAAAAAAAAAAAAAAAAAAAACCACATACATTGCTTTGCTTGACTTGCTTTGCCAGATGGTCGTCCACGGCGTCTCTTTGCTGGAGGGGGAACCGGAGTCAGTGGTTGCTCTGGCTCCTGTTCACCTTCTATCTCAACTGGTGTCTCCTCATCATCATCCTCGTCGTCATCCTCTTCCTCGTCGTCAAGTTCTGGCTCTGCATTGTCTTCTAAAATAACAGATGAACTTAAATTAAGCAGGAGATATACTTTTATCACAGTCAACACCAGGCAATCAGATTGGAGAATGATTGGTTAGTGTAGCAGATGTAACTTGGGGTACAAGAATTGTCTACACTAGTATGCCATGAGAGAGAACACAAATGATTCTACAGCCCGTCCAGCTCAATTTCAGATCATGGAATGAAGCAGCGTTGTGGTTCCACAAAGGTGTACAAACCCTCTGTAGTTCAAAAGGTTGGACTACAATATTTCCATAATGGATAAGTGTGCATGGATAAATCTTGCCTTCTCATTAAACACATATCTGCACCAAATGCTATTAAGTTTGTCAGACTAGTTTCCATCAATTCCGTTTATTCCTATTTTGCAAAACTGAAATAAGCTTACCGCTATCAGTAGATCCCTCTTTTTTAGAGCGCATCTTCCTTTTACGCCCACGCTTTGCCTTTTTGTGAACGATTTCACCGTCCCCACCGTTTTCACCATCAGTACCATCAGGACCAGTGCAATTGTCAGCATGACGTGACATAGTATTCTGTGGTGTAAACAATTATGAGGTATTATAGTAAGAAACCAAAACACACACATGTACTATCTGTGCGTGGGAATGTCTCTCAAAGAAGCATAAAACAGACCCAGACCACCTCCCACAGACACTTTTAGTAGGCAATATTAATTCCTGGAGTAGCGTTCTCCTGGCATCCTCCAAACCCAGGATTGTCCAGCTAGTAAAGATTGTTAAGTGTAATTCATTACTTAAGAGAAGGCGTTTCCACTGCTTTAGAGTCCAGCGGCAGCGTGCTTCACACCCCTCCAGCCGTAGCTTGGCATTGCACAGTGATCTTTGGCTTGGGTGCATCTAGCCAAAATCCATTTCATGAAGCTCCCAACACAGTGCGGAACTTTTTAGTGAGGGATGCTACAAAGCACAGGTGATTTTTACACGCTACAGGCTTCATCACCGCTCAGAGCATGCTTGGTCTACAGTATGGCGGCTCAGCTGTTGCTGCTTTTGTGAAGTTGTAATTAAGGTGGACCAGGGCAGAAATGTCAAAGACAGGCAAATGTGGTATTCTTAAGTCATTGAGTCCTTAAGCTCCATTTTACTGCTAATGTTTGTCTACTGATATAGCATGCCTACGTGTTGGATTTGTTTTTGACATCTGTTAGCAATGGGCATGCACACAATGGGTAAAGTAGTGTACATTATTACCGGTCTAGAAGAGCTATGTATACAGTTTGGCAAGTGTAATTCACAAAATTCACACAAAGATTATATTTCTATACTTGTGAATTTTCGTGCCAAGTCTTGTCGCTCTGCCCATCCGTCTGTATAACGAACGCAAAGAAACGAAAAAACGAATTCTCGCAATACAAAAACCTTTGCAGTAGAATTTTAACTACACTAAGAGGAAAACTGCACCATTTTAATTCAAATAATCCATCACAACCTGGACAAATGAATGGGATTTTTGAAAACAAAGATTGCAGACGAATTTCAATTTATACAAAGACGGCAACTGATTAAGTTTGTCGAATACGAATATTTAGCCTCTGTAGGTTAGAAAAAACACTGTAACTTACTCGGCGAGTAAACGTTTTCCCACACTTCGAGCAAACAAAGGCTGCAGGGACAAAACTGGGATCGTGGTATCTTTTGAAGTGCATGTCAAGGAGCTGTTTCTGCCGGAACGTTTTATCACAATGACTACAGGCATAAGGCTTTTCACCAGTATGGGTCCGTTTATGCATTATCATATGGCGCTCCTATAAAAATTTTAAAGAAATGTTTGCATATTAGAAGCAGTCAGTCAAGCTTAAAGCCAATATACTTACAACTTTAATATAGATTAACCTTCAATTAAAAATGTAATATAACTACACTTTTTTGTCAGTTATTTTCTTACCTGTCTGCAGGCATATTCACATTGGTCACACTTAAATCTCTTCTCATTTTTATGAGACTTCTGGTGTTGGATCAGGGCATATCGTTCATGGAATACGGTGTCACAATAGCGGCACTTCTTGCCTTGCTCAATATATGAATGCTGTTTTCTCAAATGGACACCTGAATTTAAAGATATATATATATATATACACACACATTTGTTAAGTTACACATACCTGGCCAATGGATACAGAGTTAAGTCAATTAACAGCAATAAGTGTTTACCAACATTTCAGACTTCAAAAGTGTTAGCATGGTACAATTCTGGAGATTAGGCATCCAGTAGAAAGTTTTACAGAATTATGTTTTTAGTACATTTTTACATATTTTTTAAATACACAACAAGCCAGGAAAATACGCACCCAAGTCACTCTTTCGTGCAATAACTGTGTCACAGTGAGGACAATGAAATTTAGCCACGTTTTCTGTATGCTTCTGTAAAATATGCATTTTCATGGTCCCACTTTGGGTAAAGCGAGCATGACAGATGTAGCATTCATATGGTTTTTCACCTGTAAGAAACAAAACCGTTAATGCTTTTCCTGCTGGTATGTGCTACCGCCTAAGGTATACATTTTAAGACTGACTGACAACACTGGCCATAAAGTTAAATAACCCAACAGTATTTCTACTTTGAAAAAACACTTATTTTAAGCAGCAGGGCTTGACAAATTTGTTGTGAATCTAGGCGCCAGCTAAAAAAGGGGTTAACGCTGCACTGTCGCTCTCATGGAGCGATCAGGCAGCAGGGGAGGGTTGGGGCTGCTCTCCCCTGTCCCTGAAGCTGCCTCTGGCAGCTGGGACGCAATTGTTGGTCTATAGACCAGCCATTGCAGGGGGAGTCTCTGATGACTACTGTAGGCTTCCATGCCTACAGGAGTCATTAAATGGCTTGTGGGAGCTCGTTTTTGCTGGTCTGCCTTACAAAACGGGAATTAACCCCTAAAATGCCGTGATCGCCATGGAGGCCTGGCGTCTGGGATTTGTCGAGCCCTGCCATACAGCATATGAACACTCACGGTATAAATTCCAGTTTCCATCAATTTCAAGCCATGGGGAAGTCCACTAAAATATATTATACCTCTTATTAACTAGTCCATCTGAAGAATGAGTACATTTTTTACGTTGGCTCAATTCCATATAAATGATATGGAGACAGATGATAGACACCGATGATAAACAGACACCATGGTGCAACAGTCCTCTGCAGGATAAGATCACCGGTACCTGTTCTGGTACAGAAACCTGGGAGGGGGCTCAGTGCCTCTTCAATATTAAGATGTGATAAGTAAAGGAAAAATGTGATTAAAAAAAGTTTGCCCTAGCTTTGTACTTTGCCCTAGCCTAAGGTATCTGGGTTCAGTGTATATGCCACATTTTAATACATACAGCTTTTCTGCAACACAACAAAATCTGACAGCCCCCCCACAGGAAACAAACACTGACCTGAATGGGTGCGCATGTGTCTCTTCAGTTTGTAAGTATCCCTGCTAGCGTAACTGCACAAGCTGCATTGGAAGGGACGTTCCCCAGTGTGGGAGCGAATGTGCCGTTTAAGTTTGCTGACCTGAAATGGTACATGCATTAAAATAAGTTAAAAAAAAAAAAAAAGGATTAAGACACCTCAATCCTGAAGGTGTTAAAGGCAAACCATGCATCACATGATA
Organism: Spea multiplicata; assembly: GCA_009364415.1. NCBI lineage: Eukaryota > Metazoa > Chordata > Amphibia > Anura > Pelobatidae > Spea > Spea multiplicata. The sequence continues at coordinate 9,520,149 of VKOC01000004.1, forward strand.
CAATAGAAAAAAATCTTAACCCCTTAATGACAAAGCCCGTATGCTCAAAATGCATTGTTCTCAATGGGTTTAGGGGCTGCCCATTGTCCTTAAGGGGTTAAACAAGCCCCTAAAAGGCTTAAATAGTCCAAATACACTCACTGGCCACTTTATTAGGTACACCTGTTCAATCAGCCAATCACATGGCAGCAACTCAGTGCATTTAGGCATGCAGACATGGTCAAGATAACTTGTTGAAGTTCAAACAGAGCATCAGAGTGAGGAAGAAAGGCGATTTAAATGATTTTGAATGTGGCATGGTTCTTGGTACCAGACGGGATGGTCTGAGTATTTCAGAAACTGCTGATCTACTGGGATTTTCACGCACAACCATCTCTAGGGTTTACAGAGAATGGTCTGAAAGAGAAAATATCCAGTGAGCGGCAGTTGTGTGGACGAAAATGCCTTGTTGATGTCAGAGAATGGGCAGACTGGTTCAAGATGACAGAAAAGGAACAGTAACAATTCCAGTTGCTTCATTCAGATGGCAGGCTCAGACTTTGCATTGCATCAACGGTTCCAGCTAGTGTAATGGTGTGGGGGACATTTTCCTGGCACACTTTGGGCCTCTTAGTACCAATTGAGCATTGTTTAAACACGGCAGCCTACCTAAGTACACACGCTCTAGTCGGCCCCTCCTTTGCAATATCTGTTCCAGTTCACCCCAAAGGTGTTCAATTGGGTCAGGGCTATGTGCAGGCCACTCAAGTTCTTCCACACCAAACTTATCCAACCATGTGTTCCCACAAAGTTGGAAACATAGCATTGTCCAAAATGTCTTGGTATGCTGAAGTACCAAGATTTTCCTATATTGGGAGAGGAAAATCCTCTTAATTAATTTCAATAATTAAGAGGAGTCTCAATACTTTTGCCCATACAGTGGTGAACAAAGCAAGGTACATAAAAACATGGTTGGATGAGTTTGATGTGAAACAGCCTGCACATAGCCCTGACCTGAACCCCGAACACATTGGGACGAACTGGAACGGAGATTGCAAGCCAGGCTTTCTTGGCCACGCTCCAGACTCCTCAAAAGCAATAATATGGCATTCCTTCCCATCCAAACATGGAATTGAAACAAAAGAGTGGGTGAACATCCAGGAGGAAGCAGATATGAAGGCAACCATCTGGATAAACTCAAAAGCTTTATTCATGGCCTTAGGCAGAAGCTGTTTAAGGGGTGGGGAGCGGCTTCTGCAGGGGCAGGCCTCACACTTCTTGTCCAGCATTAGTGACTGACCTTACAATGCTCTACTGGATGGATGGGCAAAAATTCCCACACAAGCACTCCAAAATCATGTGGAAAGTCTTCCCAGAAGATTGAAAGCTCTTATAGCAGCAAAGGGGACACCAATTACATATTAATGCCACTATTTAGCATGTGATGTCATAAAAGAACTTTTGTCCATATAGTGCGTTTAATATATAGTGAACCCCCAGTTCCATTAGGTGCAACATTGAATCATACATGTATGTGCCAAAAATGTTAATTCTTCATGATTTACATAACAGGCAGGACGCAAACTTATGATAGATTAGTTGCAATTAACTCCTATTGCTAACCAGATTTGTCAATTTTAAAAAAAAGTTGAAATAGCTCAAACTTCAAGTAGCTTGGGCATCATTGGATCTTCCAACAAGAAAAAGGTCCCAAGCATTCATCAAGTGCCACCAAGGCTTGGTTTGCAGAAGTAGTCCTGGAAGATTCTACAGTGAGTTGCATTTTAAGTTAAATTTGGTAAAAAAAGTTTTGACAATAAACCTGATTTGCCACAGGGGTTGAATAATTTTGATTGCAACTGTATATCTCAGTTCAGAGTGGTAGGTCTTAAGTTTGCACTTACCTCAACACTGGCATAATCGCACATTGAGCACTTAAAAGGTTTCTCATGTGTATGTTTGTAACGGCGATGTCTGACCAACTCTCCACTGGTTACAAAGGCCATATCACAGTCAGGGCATTTGTGAGGCCTAGTACCTGTAATAAAACCAAACAACTTTTAACCTGTTCTCAAACCCATGCATTGGTTAGTCGGGTAGTTTGGGGGGCTTAAAGGCCACATTTTGGAGATGTGTGTTTTAGGCTTCAGAATTTTGACATCTAGTCAGCCTTTGACCATATCTTATACGGGGCATCTTTGAAAGGTGCCAATTCAGTTTACCCTGACCAAACCACACACTTATGAGAGAGACCACAGAGTATTTTAAATGCACATATTTTAAGCCTTTTCATAAACTAATTCTACTAGCAGCAACAAAACAAACCACACCCCATCACTAGGGATAGCTCTCTTAGTATACCCCCCAAGGAGTTTTTTTACTATACACATATATTGCTTGTAAAGACCACTACATTCAGGGAATCTAGGATGCAAAGCTGTAAATGTTTCTCTCAGTAATTCTCACACACACACACAAACTTGTTTAATATTCCATTGAATGGTTTAAGAGTAAATAAACATATTTACTTTGAAAGACAAGCAGTCATTAAATAAAAACACTGACCTGTATGAGTATTGAGGTGGTTCCTAAGCAAAGTAACTGTTCTGAACGCCCTGCCACACAGATGGCATTTGTGAGGTCGTTCATCTGTATGACTTTTCATGTGACGGTCCAGATTAGAACGTCTGGGGCAAGTGTAACTACACAGCTCACACTGGAATGTCTTCTTCACACCTGCAATTTAATATTAAATTATATAAAGAACAAGATATAAAACAGGATAAAAGAAAAATACATATTGCTGTATTATTGAGTATGTCCTATGTTGTAATCTCAGCTGGTGAAATTGGAAAACAAAACAGCCAGCAGAACAGTATGTTGAGCTTTGAACCTCAGATATATATATTTATTATTTTTTGCTTTTTTAATGAATTAACTGAGGACATACCATTCACAGCAGTAGTGACCCAGCATATCTAGATACACATAAAAGCTCTTGCACTACAGAGAAGTGTCAATCATGTTGAATGTGTATTTAGGCAAACATGGATTGTACCTGTGTGTCAGGGTTGCACACCCAGAATGACCAAGACTTTACATACTGACAACATATTCAGTAGTTTTCAAATTAAAATAGCACAAAATGTCCTACATATATATATAGCTCAATTAAAAAAACAACATACCTTTCTTTTTTATTTTTGTTGGCTTCGGCGGCTTCATATTTCCAACCACTTTTTCTGCATTAACGTCGGAGAGTAAGCCCTCCTGCTGCTCCTCTTCAAAGTCGTAAACTGAAACATCAACATCTTTTCCTTCTTCTGTGTATCGCAATTTACTCTTCTTGGTTTTTTTTGTCTTTTTGACTGGGGGTACATAATCCGGGTCTTTCTGCCAGCCAGTCTCTTCTTGGGGCTGTAGCTCTGTTTGTTCTAGTGTTTCCACTTCACCATTAGCACCAACCTTAACAACCTGAAAACCCTCTGGAAGGGGCAATGTGTGACAGATCATCGGCTCACCTTCTTGAAGGCCCTCTTTAGTGACCTCATTTTCATAAGCTGCCTGGAGTTCACCAACTGAAGCAGTGGCTACAGGAACCGCTACTGGAACTTGAACAAGCTGAAGCTCCCCCAAATTAATGGGTTGCTCTTCCATATTCACAACTTGTAGTGTAATAATCTGTGTATCATCCACAGTGGCATCTCCTTCTTGAGAGACTACACCTTCCATTACCTCGGTCTTCATTTGCAAGAGCGCAGGATCAAGCTGCTCCATCATCACCATCTGAACGTTGCTATTTACATCATGATGCACTTCACTTACTTCTGCCTGGGTCTGGACGACAACACAACCATCATCATCTGTACAACCTTCTCGACGTCTTTGATAGGTTTTGGTTTCTTTTCGCTTCATGAAAGTCTCAGAGTCCTCCATTATGGCCTCTGCCATTTCGTTTTCCATTTTCACAAACTGAAATCACAAAATGATTGTTAACAGAAGCATTTGTCACTAACTAGACAGATATACTTGGAAAATCATGTACAAAGTGTACCAGTGATTTTTTTAACAAAATATTAACTGTCACCTATATGTTGTGATAGCAGAACCCAAATACTTTTTAAAATATTAATCACTATATGGCCCCTTTAACATTCTATCATTTTACCACTTAGATTAAGGGGGGGGGGCTAAAAATGTACAGCTTGGAGGAAAGAGTTTACATTTTTAAAGGAGAAATATTAGAGGTTATAATTTAAAGCTAGAGGGTCAGGGGCTTAAATTAAATTTAAAGGAAGTTTTACTTTACAGAGAATAAGGTAGATAAATGCAACAGCCGTCCGTTAGAAGAGTCAGGGAACTATAGATGGCATAGTCATATGGCTATACTGATTTGAAGACAAGACCAAGGACTTAAGATGCCTGTCTTTATACAAGGCAATTAGGCATTCAAGAATGGCTAAAGGGTTCTTGTCTGTCATAAAGTTCAAAATGTATCTGAGTCTTTATGCACAGAACAGCCATCAGACCCTGAAGAGGTCCAAGAGAGGACCACACAGACATACCTTGTCCTCAAGCCCTCTTTTCTTGTGTTGCGTTTACAGTTAAGCACACAAGCTTCCTCTGCACAACAAAGAATGCAGAAATATCAAACAGGTAGCTTCTCAAAGAAAACAATCTGATCTATTGCCAAAGATCACTCTACAAAACAGGCATCTGAAGGTGTCTTCTAGTTACCATGGTAACTGAGGGGGACAAATTACAGCATGCAGGATTTTTTTTGTCAATACACAGTAATAAGTAACTGATGTCACCCTGATTAATATGGCAACCTATGTTTTCCTGCACGGGCCTGGTCTAGCAGGTGCCATGAAGCTCCTAGTAGGGTCACAAGAGTCACAATACGTGACCCTGCTGGGTGCCTCAGCTCACCACACCACCGCAGAAAAGCATATGGTGGCAAGCCAAAAAAAAGGGGAGTAGTGTATACTATAGTGTGAGAGTCAGCGTATAAATTTATAGCGCTGGAGTCAGTATGTCTACTGTACTGTAGTGCATGTGTCCATAGAGTTAGAGTGCGTCATTGTATATATGTATAGTGTTAGCCATGGGCTATAGGAGTGTGGTGCTAGAGTTTATGTTGCAGTATGGCATTAGCATGAGTGGTTATGTCGGCATATAGTGTACACGTGTATGGTGTTAGAGTGTGTACACGACCGTGGAATATTAGCGTGTGTGTTACTGCAAGGTGTTAGTGAGCATTAGATGTTAGCGTGCGTCTGTTACCTTACAGTATTCGCAATTTGCAATTTTGTTTACTGTGACAAGATTTGCATTTGGTAGCAGCCCCCAAGTTAGGTGTTGCCCCCACATAGGTTTGTAACACTGATGGGGCATTACAGGGTCTTACGTGGAACATGCACATTTTTCATGAAAAACTTGAAATACCGGTATTTATCACACTTTTTATTCTGACAACTACTGCGGGAGGCACACAGTTTAAGCAAGTTTAATTTAAAGATACCTATAAGTCTCAAAAATTTCCACCCACCAAATAGCAGAAAGAAATGTTCCAATCCCCCACCCTCCAAAAAAATCCCAATTTACTTAACTTGCTAAACATACTTCCTATTTTTCATGCACTAGACAAAATGGAAACCTTAACTAACCCAACAACCCATCCAAACACTTTACCCATTAGTAAATAAAAATACAATACAATCACATGCACATAAGTACTTCGGACCATCAGCCAGCATCAACTGTGCAACCAAAGGATTGTAGAGGAGGGTATAAATCCCTAAATCATGCATGGACTGCGCCTGAAAGCCACACTAAAAAAGAAAACATTTGAAAGTACTTTCAAAAATGGAGGGAAATCATATGCCCTTAGCGTGCACAGAAGGAACACGTGGTCCGTTTAGGGTTTTTTGTTTTGCCAGTTTTGGCTACTTGAAGATGATGCAACTTTTCTTAAATATAAGTGGCTTAAACTTTTTTTTACCCTTGTGAAATATTTATAGTAGTGTACTTTTAAAGTTTAATTAAACTGCACCTTTAAAAATGTAATGAAACAGTCCACATGTTTTTGTATTTACAAGCCTACTAGCAATTCCATCACATCTGAATTACTGCCTTCACTTGGTCGTGAATTCTGTTTTGGGCTAAAATCGAGATTGATTTACTACTGCTGGGTGAGAGAATCACCTTATGATGTACAAAGAGAGATGACAGGAATTTGTACAAAAACACCCCCTCAAGTCAGATAGATATATTATTGCTTTATATAGCGCCAAATTCCGTAGCAACGTACAATATATATTTAAGGCAGCCCGCAAATATTGAGACAATATCAAAACAGGATAAGTTAGCGCCATAATGCAGTCTACTGATTATGCAGTCTACCAGTTAAACGAATGAAGTGTTTCAGAAACACGTCTTCGGTAAGAATGACAGTTAAGAACGAAATGAAAGCTCAGCCTAATCGCAGAGGGAGCTCTTTCAAGCAATGTGACTCCCTACTGGAAGTATAAATGGTTTCAAAAGTGCTGGAAACCTTCCTGCGATGCAGTGCTGTGCTTGAAACTCTCCGCTATCTGAGAATCTAGCTATAAAGGGAATATAACAGCCGCATCAGTGGAATATGGCATTATTGTCTTCATTTCCCTTGCAAAATGCTCTACAACGCGTGGCTCACGCTTTTCGCCACGCAAACTTTGAGGTTAAACATGTAGCTTTTACTACAAAAAGAAACTCCGAAAACCAAAGAAACAACACGGCGAACGTTATATTTTTAGCCTGCTAAATGTTGTCTCGAGCAAAAACAAAAGAAAAAAACATTTCGTTCTAAGCCAACACTGCAAAAACGCGTACTGAAGAAAAAAAAAAAGCGGGATAAATATTCACACCCCAACAGCCCCTGGCCTCTAAGCATATCTTGACGACATTATTTAAATTATTATATACAATTATTTATTGCGGAACAGTAACATCCTGTTATAATGGGGGAAACGATGAACGATAAAGAGCGGTGAAAGAAAATGGAGGAAAGGCCTAAAGGAGCAGCCGAGCCATCACAATCGCTTAACAAAAATAAAATGCAGTGTATTTGAGCGGTGACAATTCACAGAAAGATGTGGCTAATTTGATAACTGTAAACCTAGTCACGAATTACAAACGTTTTTTTTCCTACAAAATTACAATAACGATAGAGGGAGACAAACACCCCCCGTCTGCCGCCCGAACCGGAGCCCCATCGTGACACCTAGAGGCCGGAGAAAGCTCCTGCAAAACCACCTTTTCGTCTTTCCTCACCTCTTCTGCAATGCTTTTTCACGGCTTTTTTCCGCTTTTCAGGCAGATCCGACCGATTCTAGAAGGGAGACAAAAAAGCAACCAGGAAAAGAAAGCCTTTACGATTTCCAGCTCACCGTTTAATCGCCCCCAGCCCAATTCACAAAATGGCGGACTGCGCTAAGAAGGCGCACGCGCATTGGTAGGCGGGGCTGTATACGCTTCTGGGATTTGTAGTCCAATGCGCCAACATTACCCAGCATATGTGTATATATATGTATATATATTAAACCGAGGAGGGAGGTGGCTAAATAAAGTGCGATTAGAAGGAGTGTATATACTGGCGCCAATTTTAAACGGCGGTGAACTGACGTCAAACGCATCGGCGGCTTTACGTTTGGGGGCCGAGTAAATAGTTATGGTAAATTAAGTCGGCGCCTAAATACAGTGTAGGACGCATGCTTGCAAACTCCGATGCTTTTGACCTGCTGGTCTTATTCATTAATAACAAGTATGCCGAGGCATGACATCTGGTTATCATTGTGAAAAGAACTGCTGCTTTGGCAATTTTAGTGTAGCCATAAGTGTATCAAAACTACGAATATCTAGTGTTGTTATCCTACGTATCTTCAAAACAATTACATTAATTGAATAACAGTAAGACGATCTGTTGGGCCACTAGCATATGGATGGACAACCCCCTGCATAAAATCCAGATGTCACCAGCCTGGTGCAAAAGTGTGCCCTCCTTAAGTTTTAACCATTTTTAATAAATTACTCAGGGCTTCAAGGAGTTAAAATCAGTTGGTTCACTGCATTACGGTACAAAAGACAAAGGGTACCCAGTCTTCCACCCCCCTGTTTTTAAGCTCCTGAATAATGAGGATTTTGAGGGATTTAAAATCCATTGGAGCACTTACATTGCAGTATGAATATTGAGTTCACTCTCCTTTATAAATCGTTTATAAGTGTTTTTCAGCCTGGCCCAAAACAAGGGGTTAAGATTGATTTCATTCCCATTACAGTACAAAGCATACAGGCCCTTTAAAGCCCACACATTTTTCCTCCAATGCATAAGGTGCCCAGTGTGAACAGCATTTTAAATACGGTAAGTATATGGTCATTTCAAGGGGTTAAAATCCATTGTGCTACACACATTGGAGTAAAGACATGAGGGTCCACGCCTACGTAAAACCGAGATGTGTGCAGCTTGCCCAAAAAGTAGTCTGGTGTTCAGTGTGTCACTCCTATAGTATGTTACTTTGCTATGATCAGAAATTGTATCTGGTGTTCAGTGTGTCGCTCCCATAGTATGTTACTTTGCTATGATCAGAAATTGCAATCCATGAACAATACAGGACTTGTGGTCAAGACAAGCTGTGTCTAGATACCATCAAGCAACAAAATCAAGACAAGGGCGACTAGGGTACTGGAGGGCGACTAGGCAATGCACAGGGTTAATATGGACTGCAGGACCCAGACTCATGCCACAAACATTATTTAGCGGCTCAAGCAGCAGGTGCTGTTTCCCTAGCAGCCAGAAGAGGAGCAGAGAACACGGCCACACAGTTCTTTACTCTCAGGTATGTCCCATCTATATTGTTTGTGAGTGCATATCACACCACATACAGCACTGAATATTGTTTAGTAAGCTTGCGAGCAGGACTCTCTCCACCAAATGTATGGGTTTGTCTTAGTCTGTCAATTCTTGTCTTGTCATATCCCTTGAATTTATGTATTGTATTAAGCGCTGCGTAAACTGTTGGCGCTATATAAATAAAAGATAATAATAACAATAATAAAATAAAGCAATACTTACAAAAAGCCCTCCAGAACTGATATACAAATTAAGTGCCGCCATCAGACACAATCTCAGAGGGTAAGCCACGCAGATGATGGCCAATTCATGACCAGCAGTCTTGTCTGTATGCTTCAAGAAAAGCGATTTATTCACGTGTTACTACAGGTACAAATAATCTCCTTACGTGGTACAGGTACATTACGTGGTGAAAAACTCTGGGCTAACCTGGTGCATTCCAAAACAGGAGCAGACAGGAAAGTAGTGACAGACACCAGAACATCGTCTGCAGGAGATACAGATTCAGCTTTGGCATCCAAATTTTCAGCTTTGGCATCCAAATTTTCTGCTTTGGCATTGTATTTGTTCCTTGGTGATCAACTCACACTGCCCCCAATCTCAGAGGCATCAACTTCCACTACAAATGGCTGGGTAGGATCTGGGTGAATGAGAACTGGGGTTACAGAGAAAAGCTGCTGTGTAGCAGCCAGTGGGGCATTCATGGCAATTTGCTAGAGAAAAAATCAAAATAACATCTAGATATACAATGGCAAACTAAAACCAAAACATTCACTAGTGCACCGCAAAAAATAAACTACAACATCCCCTGAGTATAACTCTATTAATCACATCAGTCGACTATGGTCGTACATGTACGTCCTAAAAAGGCATTCAATAAAGCCCTTTATGACGTATATGTACATTCTGACTTTCTTGCAGTGGCAGGGACCTCTCTCTGTTGCTGCATGGGAGATCAAGGCTGTCTTGACAGCCTGAACTTCTCCCTGTCAGCAGAAGCCAGCATAGTTACATAAGAAATGCCCATTCACGCATTCACTGCTGACATCAACAGCAAGGTCAGCAGAAGGGTCTGTCTAGACTGCTGAGATATCTGATCGCTCCCCTTACTAGCTAATCACGACTCAAGTGCATTGGAATCCCCAATGGATGCTACAGAGACTTGCTTGGTGATTACAGTATGATCAGTGCAAGGGGATCACAGGGAGGAGAAAGAGAAATAATGTTTCTCCCACAAGTAGAAAAAAAAAATTCCCCCCCAAAATAAACAATAACATAAGCTGTGATGTTATTGTGACATCACTGGCATAAAAACATAATCAAGAGGGATCTCTATCCATTCTGCACCTATAACTGTGCAATTATTTTAAAAAACATAAAAATAATAATTCATCTTCAATTAATTGCCAAATAATAAAATTAAATATACAAAATCTGGCATGTGGCTGTGTTAAATTCCTAAATTCCTTTTTTTTTCACTTTTACCAGTGAGTATATAAAAAATTTGGAAATGTTCGTGAGGAGTGATTCCAGTGTGGGTTGGGCAGAGCTGACAGCAGGTGTGTATGAAAACGTAGTAGTCAGGTGTCCTCCGATGTAGTGGTCCCGAGTAGGCAAAAGCGTTCTTGCGTGGAGTCAGAAGTTGTGCCACTCCTACCATTATTTGAATGCAGCCCCAGCCATACCGACAAACATCCTGAATCTACTACTAGTGCTAAAATCTTGTCCACCCCACCTACCAAAGTAAGGCACGGTTTTAGTCACAATTATAACCAAGTGAGGGGTCAGGATTCAGAGGGAAGATAGCCTGCAAGATATTTTATTGTTAAGCACGGAATAAAACCACCACTACCAGTGCAACCACAACCACCCTTGGGTGTACCACCACCACTACCAAGGGTGACCACGCATCCATGGGACAGTCCTGCAATGGGACTTTAAGTCCAGGGTACCAGGCAGCCTCAATCCGGGACAATGCATCGTTTTTTTTTGTTTTTTTTTTACGCGGAGAAGAGGGACGCTGAGCGGTCGCTTATAAAGTTTTTAGCGACCACTCTGCTCCACTCCGTCTCCTCCACGAGGCCTCTAGCTCGGTTGCGGTTGCTGAGCGCCGGAATATGACATCATATTCTGGTGCTCAGCAGCAGTGAAGCAGCAAGCACCGCGGCAGGCTGCAGGGCAGGGAGACAGAGGCCCCACGCTCTTACTGCAGGACATCTGGAAGGTAAGTGAACTACAAAAGGGGGAGAGGGTAGATAATGAGAAGGGAGGGAGAAAGAGAGGGGTAGATTATGAGAAGGGAGGGAGAGAGTGGGTGGTAGATTATGAGAAGGGAAGGAGAGAGAGGGGGGTAGATTATGAGAAGGGAGGGAGAGAGGGGGTAGATTATGAGAAGGGAGGGAGAGGGGGAAGATTTTAAGAAAGAAGGGAGGGAGAGTGGGTAGATTATGAAAAGCGAGGGAGGGAGAGGGGATAGATTATGAAAAACAAGGGAGGGAGAGGAAGTAGATTATGAGAAAGGAGGGAGGGAGAGGGAGTAGATTATGAGAAAGGAGGGAGGGCGAGGGGGTAGATTATGAGAAGGGAGGGAGAGGGAGTAGATTATGAGATATAGGAAAGGCTGAACTTGATGGATGCATGTCTTTTTTCAGCCTATATAACTATGTAACTATGTAATGAGAAGGGAGGGAGGGAGAGGGAGTAGATTATGAGAAAGGAGGGAGGGAGAGGGGGGTGTATTATGAAAAAGGAGGGAGGGAGAGGGGGTGTATTATGAGAAAGGAGGGAGGGAGGGTGTATTATGAGAAGGGAGGGGGAGAGGGGGATAGATTTTGAGAAGGGAGAGACAAGGGGTAGATTATGAGAAAGGAGGGAGGGAGAGGGGGTAGATTATGGGAAAGGAGGGAGAAAGGGTATATTATGGGGAGGAAGAGAGAAGGGGTAGATTATGGAGAGGAAAGGAGAGGGGGGGAGTAGGGTAGATTATGAGGAGGGAGAGGGGGATATATTTTAAGAAGGGAGGGAGAGGGGGTAGATTATGAGGAGGGAGAGGGGGTAGATTATTAGAAGGGAGAGAGGGGTAGATTATGAGGAGGAAGAGAGAGGGGGTAGATTATGAGAAAGGAGGAATGGAGAGGGGGGTAGATTATGAGAAAGGAGGGAAGTGGAGGGAGTAGATTATGAGAAGGGAGGTAGAGGGGGAATATTATGAGAAAGGAGGGAGAGGAGAGTATATTATGAGAAGGGAGTGAGATGTGGTAGATTATGAGATGGTAGGGAGGGGTAGATTATGAGATGGAGGGGGTATATTATGAGATGGAGGGAGGGACAGGGGGTAGATTATGAGATGGAGGGAGGGAGAGGGGTAGATTATGAGAAGGGACGGAGAGAGAGGGGGTAGATATGAGAAGGAATGGAGGGAGAGGGGGTAGATTATGAGAAAGGGAGGGAGACGGGTAGATTATGAGAAGAGAGGGGTAATTTATTAGAAGGGAGGGAGAGAGGGGTAGATTATGAGGAGGGAGGGAGAGAGGGGTAGATTATGAGGAGGGGGAGAGAGTTAGGAGTATATAGTGAGAGGGGGTAGATAAGAATATTGAAATAAAGAGTGAGATTAAGTGAGAGAATAAATGAATTAGTATCTGGATGAATTGTGTGAATGAGGGAGAGAATGAATTAATGTGTGGATGAATTGTCTGAATGAGGGAGAGTATTAATTAATGTGTGGCTGTATTGTCTGAATGAGGGAGAGTATGAATTAATGTGTGGATGAACTGTCTGAATGAGCGTGTGAATAAATTTGTGAGAATGCATTAATGAAAATATGTAACTGATTTGTGTGAGTGAGAGAATAAACAATTATGTGAATGAATTATGTGAATGAAAGTGTGAATTAGTTAGTGACTGTAAAAGTGTTTGTGTGTATTATAGATGTATAATTGATTTGTGGAAAGGGAAAGATAACACAAGCAGGGTGTTTATGGGACAAAGATGGCCTAGGATTGGCTCTTTGGGGACAAAGTTGACTGTTTGGGAACAAAGATGTGGGCAGTGTGGACGCCTCTAATTTATGGGTTTTTTTGTGTTATTCTGTAGATCCATATTCAGTTGATCAATATCTGCAGTGCTGTTATCATGTGTTATTTGATCTATACCCTCAGTGCTGAGTTTACATGTGATTTCCATTTGCTCTATACCTGCAGTGCTGGGCTTGTGTGTTCTGCTAATCAATACCTGCAATGCTATGTTTCCATACATTATTATTGTATACCTGCAAATACAGGCTTTGTATGTCTGATTCTATGCCTTCAGTGCTGAGTTCACATGTGAATTTCAATTGATCTATACATGCAGGGTTTGTGTGTTAATGTGTTGATTTATTCCTGCTATGCTAGGTTTCCATACGTTATTTATGTATTATTAACGTATTATTAACGTTATTTATGTATTATTATTTATGTATTATTATTATTACAAATCTTTATTTTAGATATTTTTAAGACTGAGCATAAATCGTTAAATACAATAAATCAAACATTAGACAACACATCAAATCCTCACATCTAAACAAGTACAAATTTAAATCAACCTTGGTATAAATTAGAGAAATATTTGTCAGATATAGAACATTTATCAATATATATGTGGCAATCCGATCCTAACGTAGACCGGAAAGTCAGTGAGATCAAAAGCTTTATAATTAAAGATAATACAGGAGAATGGAGAAAGTTCAAAAAAAAAATTAATCTAGGTAATAAGATCTTAGACAACGCAGATTTAAATGTAATAGAAATGAATGTTCCAGATATAAATTTAAAGAACTGGAAAAATTCTGGGATATTAGAGATCAAAGATATTATAAATGGCGATAAAATAAAAACATTTAACCAGTTAGTCCTAGAATATAAGCTGTCTAATTCGGAAATATTCACATATCTAAGAATTCATTCTTATTTAACATATGCACGATACAAGACAGATAAAGTGACTCATGGAAAACTGGAAAGAATATTTAATAAGAGATGTATAAAGAATGTTATGACTAATTTATTTGCGTTAATTAAAGAATTAGAAGAGATTACACCAGAAAAGTTTTTAATGAAATGGACTAAAGATATAGGGTTACAGATCACAGAAGAGGATTGGTATACAGCAATTAACATGACATATAAGACCTTACACTCTATAACAATTAGAGAAAATTATTTTAAAGTAATACACCTTTGGTATCTGACTCCACTAAAGCTGAAAAATATGTATGTCAATACATCGGATGTGTGTTGGAGATGTTATCAAGATAAGGGGGACTACAAGCATATTTGGTGGAGTTGTAAAGAAATTAGATTATTATGGGACTATACATATGATCTATTAAGAAAGCTGGATAATATTCGTATTGAGGAAAATATGAGGACAGCGCTTCTTCATATTCTCCCAAAGAATATATCTAAGGAAAGAAAGATAATAATAATACATGCATTAGCGGCAACCAAGATATTAATTGCTAGAGCTTGGAAAGAATCCAAACCAATATCTAAGACCTCATTATTAAAACAAATATGTTTCCAACTACATATGGAAAGAGGTCTATGTTGTCTATGTTGGGTTAGTCTATCATATAAAAGGAAATCAGAAACTTGCGAAGTCTGGATTAAAAAAATTAACAAAATTTACGATATGAATCTGTAATCTGGTAAATAACCCTACTCCTGACTCCATGATCATTTTTTTTTTTTTTTTCTGTGTCTCATGATGCCTACTACGATACGATTACATAGCAGTTTAATGATATAATCAATTGCTGAATGTCGTGATAAGCTGTCATGAACTTTTATGTATATTTATGATGTTTTCTTTTGTCTCTCTGTTCTTTTTCCAATTTTGTGTTTATGTATGAGCTGTGAAAAATACAAAGTGTTATAAATTAAGTACACAAAATAAAATCTAAAAGTACAGTGAATATACAGTAAACATAAACACATAATTAGGCTGTCTGATCAAGATATAAAAAGAAAAAACATCTAAATGATTTAAAAATTATCAATTTAATATGGAAGGTTAAGCCCGTGGTAGAATCCCCATTCAGAGGAAAATATGACTATATTTGATGATAACATAACCAAGGGGCCCAGAAGTTGTTAAATTTGTCTAGAGCAGAGACGGCCTTAAGTGTTCTGGCGCCCTGTGCGGACTACTCCTCTGGCGCCCCCTTCTCACAACCCCCTTCCCCTTCAGACTACCCCCTCTGCCCCCTTCAAACTCCCCCCCCCTGCCCCTTCAACTACATTATTATTAGTTTGTTATAGTTACAATCACATCATCTGCGTATAGACAAAGAACATGTTTCCCGTCTTTAATCGTAACTCCTTCAATTAATTCATTTTTCTGTATTCTTACTGCCAGAGGTTTAAGGGTTGTTATATACAGCAAGGGGGCACCCCTGCCTTGTGCCATTGTGAATAGAAAACCAGTTTGCGGATATTCCAGGGCCTACTGTTCTTTCAACAGGATTTGAGTATAATGCCGTAATTGCTGCCTTAAATGAACCCACTATGCCCATTTTTTCTAAGGTTGCAGACATAAAGGGCCAGCTGACCCTGTCGAAGGCTTTTTCTGCATCTAACAAAAGGGTCAGCTGGGGAATCCCTTTTTTGTACATATTTCAAAATATTAATAAGTCTGCGGGTACTATTGTCTGCTTGGCGACCCTGAACGAAACCTACCTGGTCATAATGAATTAAACAGTAAATTACAGATTTTAACCCCTTAAGGACCGGGCTCATTTTTCGTTTTGTACCCTGTGGGACCGAGGCTGTTTTGACACTTTTGTGGTGCTTGTGTTCAGCTGTTTTTGTCTCCTCACCCATTTAGTGTACCCACATAAGTTATATATTGTTTTTTTC